>BSBK01005669.1:1250000-1793367 GCA_027943335.1 Chamaecyparis obtusa
TATTCAAGGCATTCTTTTCATGATTTCATTTTGGATCAAGCTATTGCATCAACATTTGTGATCACATCCAAAAAGGCATTGTATCATCAAGGTATAAGGTGATTTATAATTCAAGTCGGGTTTCCATTTCATCTTTCCTTATAAAATTTCCTTTCAATTTCAAGGTTGATTGCAAAATAGGGGTTTGACTAAGGCAAACCCTTTTAGACAACCTTCTTCCTCATTTTTGTGTGTGCAGGAACAGGTTATGGAAACACGGATTCAGATCTGGAAAGAACAGGAACATTTGCAAGTTCTATGAAAATTTCAGCCAAAAACATCAAGGACACATCGCCAAACTCTACCTGTCCTAGGGACACATTGCCAAACTCGATCTCTCCTAGGGAAACATCGACAAACTTGACCTTTACCATCCATTTTGTGCTCACATTTGGTAGGAAGTTAGCTTACAGCCTCTAGGTTTCAAATCTGTAGTTACAACTCATTCTAACACTGACAATCAGAAATTTAGATTTGGAAGCTCACTTTTTCTATTACATTTCTAGGTGCATTCAAATTCTCCTTCATTCCCTCTTTACATCAATTTTTCTTAGTTAGACTAGATCAAATATGTTCTTATTTATTCTTTTGCATATCAATATCATTATTTCTTCCTCTTTCTCAATTCAAAGCAACAAAGGATTAAAAACTCTTCAAGCATAGATATTGCATTGGTATCTTTATCATCGAGTCATGTTAATCATATTGGTCTTGAGGTGTTTTGTATTCTAATGTGTCTTATGAATTGGGGAACATCGCCCTTTTACATAATTCATATTTTATATAAATACATTTTGGTGAACCCAACTTATGACGTTTCCTCTTTTGATTTTGGTAGTTAGATTGCATTTACTTCATTGTATGCATTTGTGCTTCTTACCTACTTTTGATTTGGTGTCTAGATCTACTTTGTATGCATTACATTAATCAATATTCACATCATACATTTGCTACATTGTATGTATTTAGATCTTCTTTTCATGCATTACATTGTCACATTTTTAGCCATTTAGATCTAATATAGAAGCATTCATAGATCCATTGCATTCTCACGTTTCATTTTCATGTTTACATGTTTCAAAATAATAATAAAAATACAAAAAATAATCATTTGACGTTTTATTATATGTATTTGCACTTTCATTCTATGAGGAGTTGTTATCATCATGTACTAGTTCAATTTCAAGTTTCTTTCAAGAATTTAAAGATGTTTCTTTTCATTCATATGATGATAGCTTAGTTCTTAATCCCATCCATAATCATCATATTACATCTCCTAAAACCAATCCTACCCATGAGAACATTTTAGCACAAGAAGAGCCTATGAACATTTTTTCAAAGAATCCACCATGACTCAAAAAAAAAATTTCTTCAAAGAATCTCCCTCCCAAGGATGAGATCTTGCAAAATGATGTTGATCCTTCTCCTAAAATGTATCTCGCTCATGAAGACATTTTGGTTCAAGAGAATGATATTTTACCCCACTTTCCTTCCCATCCCTTCCCTTTTAGGGATAAAGCTTTAGTGAGTCATGATCATTCCTCTCCCAAAGTGGTCTTTATTCATAGAGATGTTCCTATCCTTGATGATTCTCCTATTTTGGATGAAACCTTGGACAATGACATTGATTATTCTCTTCCTCGTGAAACAACCTTGACAAAAGAGGATGATATATTAATCATTGACATTTCTTTTACTCCCTCTAGAGATGAAACATTCGTGTATGATGGTGACCCTTTTCCTAAGATGTACCGCCTTTATGAGGATATTTTGGAGAAAGAGGAGGATATTATAAATACCTTTTTTGATATTACCTTACCTTCATTTGACATCTCTTTTAGAGATTAAGCATTTATGGAAATCCCTAATCTCTATTCTAAAGGTTGTCTTATTCATGAGGACACTTTGCAAGAAGAGGATAATATCATTACTAATTTCCTTAATGCTCTCCCATGTGAGAAAACCTTGAACAATTAAGTCAATGTTGTCAATGTTTTTGGAAGTGAAAATCCTAAGGTTGTTGTCCATCTTCATCAAGATACCCCTCAAACTCAAAATAAACCAGTCATTGTAGTGAAACGTGTTCAACAACCTGACTATCATGGAGTTTCTCATACTTATAACACAAGAAACAATAGACAACCTACAAGTTTGGTTGTTCCTTCTTCTCTTCTTGCTTCCCAGCCCATGCTTCCTTCTAAACCCTGTCTCCCTTAAAATCTTGGAAAGGAGTATGATTTAGTAGAACAACTTTGTCCTACTCCTGCCAAGATCTCCCTTTGGAAGCTTCTTCATACTTCACCTACTTATCATGAAGTGTTACAAGAAGCCTTAAGAAGTGTGATTGTCCCTCCTCCTAGGTAGGACAATATAACTTCCATCTTGGAATGCATGAATGCCACTAATAACAAAGCTCAAATTGTGTTTTCTCAAGATGAGTTGTCTCCTAAGGAAATTCAAGATCATCATAATTCTCTCATGGTTGTTGTTCTTATCAATGGTAACCTTATTCAAAGAACTTTAATTGATAATGGCTTGGGACTTAATGTTTGTAGCATTGACTTGTTACACAAGATAAATGCGGATGTTTCTTTAATCAAACCTAATTCTACTACTATATGTGGCTTTGACAATGTTGCTAAACAAACCTGGGGTATTATTGGACTTTTCCTGTTAAGTTTAGTCATGTTATTTTACCCACACCTATCCATGTCATGCCCAATACTCTCAATTATAACCTTTTTTAAGAAGACCATGACTACATGCTATGCATGTTGTTCTGTCAACACTTCATCGCTAAGTGAAGTTCATTTATAACAACACTATGTATACCCTTATCGTTGA
Source organism: Chamaecyparis obtusa (assembly GCA_027943335.1). Lineage (NCBI taxonomy): Eukaryota > Viridiplantae > Streptophyta > Pinopsida > Cupressales > Cupressaceae > Chamaecyparis > Chamaecyparis obtusa. The sequence continues at coordinate 1,252,884 of BSBK01005669.1, forward strand.
TAATAGGATCCAAAGTTGCTTATGAACTGAATCTAATTCTCCTATTCCTACACTATTTAAGTAAAACATATATTCTTCGAAGGATAATTCTTCTCCTATAAGTTCCCTTTAGATGATTATTGGAGTTCATTAGACTTTACAGCATCTTTTGCGAGTGAATACAAACTTTTTAATTTTAACATGAGATTCAAAGGACCTAGTGTGTCATTTGTCCAACCTGATTCTCAAAACAATTCAACGCATAATCTCAAACATGGTATAGGATGTGTGCAACATGATAAACCTGTGGAGGATTTTGGTTTCAAATCTCCTCCTTGGCAAACTCCTTTACCATCTAGCATATCTTCCTTACCTAGTTTAACTCGAGAAATTATTTTGCCTAACCTTCTTCATGCTAAGTTGATTACTCGACCTGAACGAAAAAAGAAGCTTAGTCAAAATCTTGTGAATCTCCCTTTTTGCATGTATCACCAATATCATGACCACTCTACTAGTGAATGACAAGCTTTGCATTACAAATTCAGAAACTCTTTGGTAATTATATCATTCACATAGCATGTCACAATGAATTATTTTTCGATTATGATTTCTTTAAATAACATTTAAGTTCTTATTATGTTGCTCCACACTATGTGACATTGTTAGTCTATCCTTTGGGGGGGTCATTATCATGCATGGTATGATCATACTTTTCAAGTAATATAATAGTCCTTCATAATCTTATTCTTGTCTCTACACTTGGGGAGAAAGGGCAGTATATCAATATCTCTCATCCTCTCTAAGGATCCATGTTTCCCTTGGTTAAGTGGCATTTGTCTATTATGTGATATTTGATCTTACATATAAATGTTGGTTTACATTAAGGATTCTCTTCTATACAAGAGATATGCATCCTTGATCATAACCTTTTCATTGTTCACAATTCAGTTTCCATGGTAAACAAATCCCTTACCTTGGGGGCTAGAAATGTGTCATCCTTTCTCAATAATCCTTCTTTTCTTGTTCTGCATCTCTTTTTCAACATCCTTCAAAAGGATCCCTTTTACAATTCTTGCATGTTATCTCTTTGCATTCATCCCTTGACCTAATAGGAGTTGTGAGCGCTTTGGCTTGGACTAGGTGTTGCTTATGAGATACCTCCTTTGTGTTGAAAGTGTTTTATCCTTGTTTCTCTTTTCCTTAAGATGTCAAAATAGTCCTTTTTTGCCATCTTAAGTGGGGGCATATATGATCTCCTTATTGCAAACACTTTGTTTACTTTAAGCATTTCAGGTAGAGTACACTAGCATAATACAACTTATTGGGGCAAGATCACTCTTCTCTATACATTTTTGGGGGATTTCCTTGGATACAATGCTTTCCTTGGTTATCCTTAGTATTGGTTGAACTAACATAACACAATTTTCTAGCCCATTTGACCTCTCCTTTGCATACATTTTCAGGATTCGTTAACTAGTATAACACAATTTGCTAGACCATTTGACCTATCATTTTCATAGGTCAACTAGCATAACACAATTTGCTAGACCATTCAACCTCTATTTTACATAAAAATTTATGAGTTGAATAGCATACACTAGACCATCAACTCCCTCTTTACACTCTCTTTGATGGGTAGAACTAGCATAACACAATTTGCTAGATCGTTTCCCCCTCTCTTCTCTCTTTTATATCTCTCATGGATCACCTAGTGCAACAAAAATGGCTAGCCCGTGTCATCCATGATTGTCTTATTCGCTCCTCCATGATTGCATAGCATAACATACTTTGTTATTTGATTGGATCATGGAGTCTTACCTTATCTTTGATGTGTACTCTTGCTCTTTTCAAGTGACCACTTGTTCTTTTGCACTAGACTTCTAAGCATGATACTAGTGGTTGAGACATTTTCTCTAGTGAGGTCTCTTCAACTAGTTAACTTGAAATCTTAGTAAGCTTTAGGCTATTTTTTGTTTTATGTGTCCTTGCAATGGATGTCCAAGTTAAGATCCTCAGTTTGGGGGCTTATGTCCTTAAACTTAGCAATATCTTATCTCTTTGTAGTTTTCCCATGATCTTCATCTTTCTCTCTCTTTCTACTACTTTACCGTGAGTATGAGGTGGACACATACTCCCGCTAAAGTGGGGGCTAAATGCATCATCCTAAAAAGTAAGCACCCTTGATTAGGTGCTCATTTTAGCCCTATTTTAGTATGCACAAATTCCCACATTGATATTATGCTCTTCTAACACTTATTGGACCTCCAAATTAATATTATAAGTCCTATATTGATTCAATTTCTTCAAAACTCGAAGTTGGCCCTTATTTCTAAATTTGCTTCTCTATTTTTCCTCCAATCAAATAATTTATTTCATCTCCTATGACCTATCATACCATTTATGGCCTTTCCATGCTCTCCTAAACTCGAAATGAGTTGTACCTAAAAATCCCACATCTCCTAACAATTCAAGAGCCCCAGTTCAAATTTTGGCTCATTTTCCTATGTACAAAACACCATTGGTGATCTATCCCCTAGGAATTTGGCCTAGGGCCCTATGATGAGATATTTGTGGGAGAACCAGATTCATGGTCAGCCTACCTGAGTTTTAACCCCCAAAATCATGGATGGAGTATATAAACCCCCTATCTCTCCTCATTTTGGTACACATTATCAAGTGCAAGCATTCACTATCAAGTTTTCAAACATTCATGAGCAATCAAGCAAATCGAAGTTCAAGATCTCTTCTTCAATCAAGCATCCAAATCTTCAATCCTTCTTCATCAAACATTGTTGGCAAACTACAACATCCATCATTCAAGGCATTCTTCTCATGATTTCATTTTGGATCAAGCTATCGTATCAACATTTGTGATCACATCCAAACACATTGTACCATCAAGGTATAAGGTGATTTACAATTTAGATTTGGTTTCCATTTCATCTTTCCTAATGCAGTTTCCGTTCAATTTCAAGGTTGATTCCTAAACAGGGGTTTGACTAAGGCAAGCCCCTTTAGCCAACCTTCTTCCTCATTTTTATGTGCAGGAACAGGTTACAGAGCCACATATTCAGATATGGAAAGAACAAGAACAATTGTTGGTTCTTTAAAAATTTCAACCAAATCATCGGGGACACATCGCCAAACTCGACTTGTCCCAAGAACACATCACCAAACTCGATTTGTCCCAGGGACACATCACCAAACTCAACCTATCCTGGCCATTTTGGGCTCAAATTTGGTAGGAATTTAGTTTACAACCTCTAAGTCTCAAATCCACAGTTATAGCTCATTCTGACACCCCGATAATAAAAAATTCACGTCTGGAAGCTCACTTTTCTATTTCATTTCCAAGTACATTCAAATCCTCCTCCATTCCCTCATTGCATCAGTTTTTGTTAGTTAAATTAGATCAAATCTATGCTTATTTAGTCTTTTGCATATCAATATTATTATTTCTTCCTATTTCTCAATTCAAAGCAACAAATGAATAAAAACCCTTCAAACGTAGATATTGCATTGGCATCTTTATCATCAAGTAGTGTCGTCAATCATATTAGTCTTAAGGTGGTTTTGTATTCTAATGTATCTTATGAAGTGGGGAGCATAGTCCTTTTACATGATAACCTTTTTATAATATGCAGTAGCGAGAGCTCCATTGTGTTGTATGTTGAAGGACCAAACTCTAGGGAAAGGAAGTCAAATGGTACCAAAGCCAAATTGGAGGCTTTGGAGAATTTGGAAAACGGTCTCAGAGGTCAACAGAGAGTTTTGTTAAATATGGTGGCAACCACCTTCATCTTGGAGGTTTCTTATGTAGATTGTCAGTTGGATTTTTTTTGGAGGCTCAACACCCTAGAAAAAAATGTCGCTTACTGAAGTGGCTTATTGCTACGAAGGTTACATGTATTGATTTCTATTTAGGAGATGAAGTTGGACACTAATAGATTCAAGGCCTCTCTTCCAAGTTTTTGGAAGGGGGCAAAAGGTGTTACAGTTAGTACAAATGACATGATTGGGGTTATCGAGGTGATTTGGAATAGTTCAAGTTGGGAAGGGATGGTCATGGATGAATCTCCTTGTTGCCTTTGTTAAAGTATATTAAATTTATTTCAGACTAATGCAATTCTTACAATATGCAGATTATAATGTACTAATTTCTTGTCTGAGATTGTCAATCAAAGGGGAGAGAGTATTTATCGATTTCTATACTTCTCTATTTGAATTCCGCACATATATATATGTTAATGGAGGGACATGTCATGAAGGGACATGTCTCCACAATGTGGAGCCATGTCCATTCATGGCATGGCATGGCCCTTGGCCAAACAACATAATTAATTTCCAAAGGGTGCTTCCAAGAGACCCAATTCATAATCGGTTAGTTAACACAATAACCGAATGATATCATGAAAGCCGTCGATCTGCTACATTACATACTATACTGTTGTGCATAGTATCGGATCATTGCTTGATCCTTAGTATAAATGATATAAGATCATTACTTGATATGTTGTATGTAAAGGAATGCAACCGCCAATGTTCATTGCACGATACATTGCAAGAGAAGATGAAAGGAATCTCATTATACAGATTATTATACTTGTATAGTATTTCGATCGCATACGAGGATGATGGTAAAACATTTAGAATGATTATTCTTATAAGCAAAAGCAATGCGTGTGTGTATGTATGTCAGTTCACATAGTGAACTGACATACATACATACACATATTTAAATAATAAAAACAATCATCCTTATATCTGACCGAAGCTACCATGCATCAACAGTCTTGCTACGTGGATAAAAAATCTTTAAAATGGTCTACGCCTTGTCTCTGATGTCTATCATCCTGATTTAGAGTAGGATAGGATTAGGATTTGGAATTATGTGTAGGATTTGAGAAGTTTCTTAGGGGATAAAGAATGGATTATTAGAGGTGACTTCAATGTTATGTTTTTCCCTTCTGAGAAGCAAGGGGGTGGACTGATGTCTGGTTGTGGATCTGATGCATTTGAGGCTTTTAGTGAGGGTCATGCTCAGGCTGATATTAAGCTTAGATGGGGATGGTTCACTTGGAGCAACATAAGACTTGGTGAGGATAACATCCTTTATAGGTTGGACAGATTCTTTGTCTTGTGTAATTGGTTGTTGGATTTGGATAGCTTCTCCTTTATGATTGAGTTTGGTGCTACCAACTTTGCCCTATAAAACTTTAATATGGGTCTTTAATTTTATATTTCTTTAATTTGGTTTTCTCTTCTCCAAGATGATCTTGGGTCCTTTATTTTTTATTTTTTTTATTTAATTTACTTTTCCCTGAACTTTGAAAAATACTTTTTAATTGCACCTATAGACCCATTTTAAATCAAATTGGTTGGAAACATTTATTTAAACACTACACAGCACTTATAATAAAATTTAAGTTACACATTTGAAAATGAAATGATTGGCCCAACTTTTAAAGTTCTGAAAAGAGCACATAACATTCAAGTGTATGTTCCTCCATCTCAACTAAAATTTGCCTCTATGAAATGAATTGATTTTGTTGGAAGAATAAATAGATCAATGAGGAGTCCTCATGCTGCTTAAGTGCACTATTTGGTTAAATTTAAGCAACTGGTGTGTCCCCGTGCATATTTTTATTTGAGTGAAGGATAAATTAGAATCTTCCACTATTTTAGAGCAACTACTACTTACAAATGATAAATAAGCTTTAAAAACAGGGGAGCACTGAAAATAAGTAGCAACTGTTTATTGAAAAAATGATATGTGAATCCATAAATTTGTTTCCTTCCATTTTATTTGCTTTGGATCTTTTCTGTGAAATTTAGTCCAACAACTATTGTTAATGAATTTATTTTAAAATAAAATTTGAGAAAACTGCTTACAAACATAAGCATCAAAATTAGATATCTATGGGGTCACAAGCTCCAGCAATTACTCCTTAAATTATTGAGCAGTGTCTGCTTGCCAAAATAAGCTAAGAAGCCGCATGAAGACCTGTCCTAACTGACATGTTATACATTAAGTGACTAGAATAGAGAAGTCAGTCTAGGAATATAAATTTTAAAAGACCCTCCTGAGATTGTAGCATGAGAACATTTCATTTCAAATTTAATTTCATACAATTTTGCTGACCGCCCGTCAAAAGAAATCTAGATAACAAATGAATAATTTTATCTTTATACCACTCAAAAGTAATTGTATCTTTCATCTGATCTTAGAAGGTAAATTGCCTCTAAGCTCAGATAGCAATTTATCCTCCTTTACTAAACTTAGGGATGGAAAATATGAAAGCTTCCCTTGCATGCCGGTATGTTGTTGTAACAAATTCATTTAAATTTGTATTTAAATATGTTGAGCTGAAATGTACAATGCATTAAATATTTTTCTAATTCGAATGCCAATACAACTACGATAAATTCAAATAGTTGCAGAAGAAGCATATCAGTCCTAATCTAGTTGGCATTAATGGTTTACATAAGTGAAGAATAAACAAAATGCCAATTCATTCTTAGGTGCACAGATAGACGAAATGGTTAAAGTTGGATTTTTCAATATTTAGATGGCCTTTAAACTGTCTCAAGGCTTTATGGAATGCTATTTTAATCATTTATTTGTAATTACTATCGATAACTTCCAAAAAGGAACAGAAGATGGAAGAATATCATCTTGTTGAAAATAGTCTGTTCTAATGTATACAAGAGTCTGTATATGTAGAAATAAAAATACTTAATAAATTATACAGAAAAATCATCCAGAAATCAATTTTAACATTTTATTTTTTCAGCACCCATGTAGCAGGATAACTAGTGCATTAACATAAATAAAAACGGGCCACATAAACCTCTTAAAACTGACCTCCTCCGAATTCAAGAGCAGCATGGCTGAAAGTGTGGCTTGAAACCAAGTTCTTATCAATTGGGATCCCCCAAACCTTATGATCATAAACTTCTACCCTTATATTGGCAAGATAAGATTCCCGACAAGTTGGCTTCCACTCTAACTTGCTCACTGGTGCCAAGATAGGCTCTGAAAAGCTTTCAGGAGGTGCCACAGCTGTAATCTGTTTTGGAATACATGAGAAATCAACAAAAATATGGGAAGTCAACATAATGGTAAACATGACTGGAAAACCACAATATATCTCTCTGAAAATGAAGAGCAAGGACATAGTACACCACTCATTCTTTCAGCCAATTTGTGCTTGGGAGGTCATGCACGTCCTTGCCCTGTTTTATTTTTGAGCTTTTACGAAGCTAAAAGCTCTAATCTTGGCCAAATTCTTGTTTTGATCTAAACATTCAGAACAGCAATTTGGAGGCTATAACAGAAAATTAGAGGTAAGATTTTAAAGATTGGAAAGTTCGGAGAAGGTTCTTCAGGTGGTTAGACATAAGAAAAAAAATGAGCTTTAGTGTTTATGCACAGTAGAAGTCAAACAAGGCAAAAACTCAAAATCCGAGCCAAATCCACACAAAAACTCAGAAAAACCATATTAAGGATTTTTTTTTTCCAATTGAACTAGATATTAACTATAAATGTTGAAGTATGTAAAACTATAATCCACTTGATCAGTTAAAAATACACACAAAAGATAAAAATATCTCTTCTTTTTTCAAGTATACAAGTAACCAGAAAGGAAGCTTTTCCCCAGAAAAAAACAATTTTACCTTTCTGAAAACAAGTCTGCAACTTTTAAGCCTGAGAAGTAGAAAGTTGATAATCCTGTGAAATTTGAATGTTTTGCAGCTTTTCTCAAAGAAAATCTCCCCAACAAAATAATTTCCTCACAAAACAAAGAAAGGGAAAAGTATGTCGTATTTCTTAAATCGCGTAAGTTAAATGAGATGCTAACAAGTCTCCATTGGAACAAAGTTTTGATCAGCTGGCATTTGGCAGTCTATGGCATTGAATTGGATTGGATTCATTAATCTTGGCAACTAATTGAGAAATCTGCAATCATATAAGAGAAAAACAACAAACCATAGTTGAAAAGCTTGGACTCGGCAATAACGCGGCTGGCCCAAAATTTAGAAAATCAAGACTCCGCAAACTCGGGAAACAATAGGCAATAACTCAGCAAATTTATTGAACATTTAAAAATATACTATTTCTTAAAATATCTTAGAAAAACACTATTTGCCCCATAGGGTAAAGTTTAACACATACGAGAATGTAAGGTAAATATAACAGAACAGATGCAATATAAGAGAACTCACAGATGCATATTCATTAATCTCATAAATGTTTACAATGTATCTCAGAATGACATCATTACTTCCATTACATCACAACAACACAATAATAGTATCTTGGAGATAGTACATGGATATATATAGAGGTGTCAAGGGGGTGTGAGTACCAACCGTCACCCAACTACCTACCCCTCAACAAACACTAATTACCAAACAACATCATCCCCCCAGAAAAGAAAGTCATCTCTGGACAACACACAACAAAATGGGGACTAATACAACTGTGCAAAAATAATAAAAAAGGGAGCTGAGGGAGTGTCCCTGATGAGGAAGGGGGTGGTGTCAAGGCCGTCAGTTGCTCTCTCAATTGGTACAGCTGCTATGTCTATAGCCTGAGATCTCGCTCCGCTAACATCTGTCTTTCCCGAGTGGACTTCAGCGTGAATGTCGCCTCCAAGATCTCTTTATCCTTCTTGTCTGTCTCCTCCACAGCTGCAGCAAGGCGAGTTTCCACCATCGCCTACTCAGCCATATCATGATCCAACTGCTCCATCACTACAGCCCTCCCAGCTTCCCTCTCAGCCCTCTCCTGAGCCAACTGTTCCTCCAACACTTACAACTAACCCTTGAGCTGATCCAACTCCTCTACCACCTGCAGTCAGGCAGCCAACTCCTCCCGAGTTGCTAGGGCTGCCATCTATGTCGCCTCAATGCTCGATGCTACATGTTGGGTCCTCCTAAGCTTGTAGTAACCCTCATAGAACGCCTACTCAACCTTCCTCAACAAAGAGTGAATCTGACTCTCTCCCATGGACTCTGAAAGGCCCCAATCCTCCAACATTGCAAGGGTCTTCGTAGCAGGAAATCCCGAAGACTCAAAGCATTGTGCGAACTCCTAAATGCAACCTCCTATAGAAAATGCCAACAACTGCTCTACCACCTTATCCACCTCCTTGTGGGCCCGTAATCTAGCAAAGGCCACTACCCTCCGTGCGCCTGCCTCCATATCAACCAAGTATTGTTGTGCACCTACTACCATATCCACTAAGTTCTGGTCGAGGTCACTAGACTCACCATGAGTCTTAAAGACGTGCTGGAGGGATGCATGAATCCTGTCCTCACACTCCTCTCATACACCTATGTCATGCGGGGGATCTATCTCCAGTTCCTTGACAGGCGAAATCCCTTCCTCCAAATCCACAATCTCCTGAGAGGGTGGTACCTACCGTTGTGGTGAAAGGAGTGCGGGTCCATCACGTGCCATGGGCGTGAGCTGGAAACGGGTGAGCCAAGCGTCTATGGTCACCTCCAACTTAGTACCTACGCTTGCCAACATCTCAATGACACCATCCCTCGACACCTCCTCTCCTGTTGGCTACTCCATGACTAGCACCTCTATCCCAACCATCTCTACGGCCTTTGTCTTTGTTGCAATCGCCTCTACAACCTGCTCTGCCACCGCTACTATGGGCTCTCCAACCTCCGTCAAAACGGTCTCAACCACTACTTGTTGCTCCATGACGGTGATGCTAGTACTCGGTGTCAAGGTGACGGTGCTCGGAGGTGTCAAGATGACAGGATCCTGCGACTCCCCAAATTCCAGTACGAGTAAGGCTGTAATGTCCCCAACTTTAATAAAATTATTATATTTGGGTCCCGATCAATTTAGTTTATCTCAGGCCCATTTTCTTTTGTTGGCGTAGGTGTAGTTGTCGTCGTCGGCTCTTTTGTTGCACTCTCAGGAGTTTCCCGACGGGTATTTATGCTCGGCGTGTAGGTTAGTTTTGATATGTTGAGTTTTGTATTTGATTTGTATTTGCGAATTCCTGTTGGGATTCTGTTGTTCGCCATTTCGGAGGTGAAAGACCCTCCCTATTTGATTTTGTGCAGTTTTGGTGGGAATCAACCCTCACCCTACTCTGCCTGTTCTCTGGTTCTGGGTATTTGGCAAATTGAAGCAATTATTATTCATATTTCATCTGGCAAGTATTGTTGCGTAGTAATAATATAGTCTGGAATATATTGTGGATCATTGTACGCCTCCCTTCCTCAGTCCATTTCCAACTTCATCCGTGCCATCTCCATTACACAACCTCGTCACACCGTACGGCAGACAGATCCGCGACAAATCCGCACTAAATCCGCGCCACTGTACGACACCCTTGGTAGATTGGGTGTACACCGTACCTGTTCACTCCATCCGTACGGTCTCAGAAACGTGTCAATCTGGTTCGGGACATTACAATGGTATCAGAGCTGGTGATCTTGCCAGCCTGTTGGGATGATTGAGAGATTTTGGGATTTGGATCACATATGGCGCCTAGAAGCGATGGACAGTGGTGGTTGAAGGCACTACAAAGGATTAGCAAAGAGCTCAGCGAGGGTATTGATCTTCCATTAGATATATTGGAAGTATGTTTGTGTAAGGTTGACCAATTACCTTCAAGATTTATACAGAGGATCCTTTCTCCAATTAAGGATGCCTTAAGTCAACCCAGGCTTTTGAGACACCATGACAAGGAAATGAAGTTGGCAGTTGCAGCATGTCTTACTAAGATTTTGAGAATCTGGGCTCCTAGAGAACCGTATGATGACAACACCATGATAGAGATATTGCATTTGATCGTTGACAGCTTTCAAAGTCTTGATGACTTCAGTGGTGACCCTTTTGGCAGGAGATCTACAATATTTGGAAAATTGTGCAAATGTCAAATTAAGTAACCTCCTCTTAGATCTGGAGTTGCAAGACTTGATCCATGATATTTTTCATCACTTCTTGGCCACAATCAAGGAATGTCGTGATAGTAAGGTTTCGGTTGCTATGGAGAGCCTTATGATTTTGTGCATTGAAGAGATGGATGAAATATCCCAACCTATCATATCTATGTTGTGGGCTGTTCGCAATCTAGAATGTGTTCCATCTATGGCAGCGTGTAGATTGGGGAGTAATGTATTCAAGCATTGTGAAGAAAAACTAATATCTCATTTGCACAAGTGGGAGAAAGTTGATGACGGCAATAAAGGTGATACTTTACATGAGGCCCTGTCTGCCACCGAGGCTTTGTCCACCGCCAAGGTTCTATCTGACACAGTCGCTGAGACTCGGTCCCCTATCAAGGCTGTGTTTGTTGCTGAGGCCTTGTCTGTCGTCGAGGCTGTGTTCGTCGCCGAAGCTCTGTCCGTCGTCGAGGCTGTGTTCGTCGCCGAAGCTCTGTCCGTCGTCGAGGCTGTGTCTATCGTCAAGGCTGTTGCTGAGGCCTTGTCTGTCACCGAGGCTGTGTCGGTCACTAAGGCTGTATCCGTCATCGAGGCTCTGCCGCCGAGGCTGTGTCCGTTGCTGAGGTTGTGTCCATTGCCGAGGCTGAGGCTGTGTCCATCACCGACGCTATCTGCCACCAAGACCGTGTACATTGCCAAGGCTATGTGCGTCGCCGAGACTCTATCTTCCGCCAAGGCTATGTCTGTTGCCGAGGCTCTATTCGTCATCAAGGCTCTCTCTGTCGTTGCCACAGAAACTCTATCTTCTATCGAGGCTTTATTCGTCATCGAGATTTCTTTCAGATCAAGATTCCCTTTGGACCGAGATTGCCTTCGGGCCGAGTTTGCCTTCGGATCGAGTTTCCCTTCAAGCCGAGATTGCCTTCGAGTGGAGATCGCCTTCGGACTAAGATTGCCTTCGGGTCGAGATTCCCTTCGGGCCGAGTTTGCTTTCGGATCGGAATTCCCTTCGGGCCAAGATCGCCTTCGGGTCGAGATTCCCTTCAGTTTGCTTTCGGATCAACATTTCCTTCGGGCCAAGATTGCCTTTGGGTCAAGATTCCCTTCGGACCGAGATTACCTTCTGGTTGAGTTTCTCTTCAGGCTGAGTTTTCTTTCGGATCGAGATTCCCTTCGGGCTGAGATTGCCTTCGGGTTGAGATCCCCTTCGGGTCGAGATCGCCTTCGGGCCGAGATCCCCTTTGGGCCGAGATTGCCTTCGGATGGAGATTCCCTTCGGGCCAAGATTACTTTCCGAACGTCTCGCAAAATTACCTCCAAGCAGAAATCACCTTCAGAACATTACAGTGTTGTCAGCGTCAACATCTGTGTCTGTGCTGGAAGAGATTGTTGAACATGAGGGTGTGAAAGATTTCATGGGTTGGCGTTGTTGGGATCCTGGTGAAGGGCATGGCAATAGTTATACCAGAGTGACACAGTTAAAGCTTGATGATGGTTTACTTGTCCCAACTGAATCCAACTATGTGCATATGGTCCAAAAGCAACACAGAGTTTTCAATGGATATTACTACCAACGACCGCACTTGGCTTGGGATTTGAGCATCGATGAGTTTGATGTTTGGTTTCATTGGTATTGGTGACTCCGGGCATGGCAACAATTATATCAGAGTGGAGCAGTGGGAGCTTGATGGAAAGTTTCTTTCCTCACTTTCTTCCAAGTGCATGGTCATGTTGTGACTTGAGGGTTCCAGTGGATACAGTTATCAGTGTCCACGCTTAGTTTGGAATCCTAGAGTATTGATGATGGATTGCTTGACAAGCAATTTTTGGGCGGCGAGGATTTGTAATGTCCCCAATTTTAATAAAATTATTGTATTTGGGTCCCGATCGATTTAGTTTATCTCGAGCCCATTTTCTTTTGTTGGCGTAGGTGTAGTTGTCATCGTCGGCTCTTTTGTTGCACTCTCGGGAGTTTCCCGACGGGTATTTATGCTCGGCGTGTAGGTTAGTTTTGATATGTTGAGTTTTGTATTTGATTTGTATTTGTGAATTCCTATTGGGATTCTGCTGTTCGCCATTTCGGAGGTGAAAGACCCTCCCTATTTGGTTTTGTATAGTTTCGGTGGGAATCAACCCTCACCCTACTCTGCCTGTTCTCTGGTTCTGGGTATTTGGCAAATTGAAGCAATTATTATTCATATTTCATTTGGCAAGTATTGTTGCGTAGTAATAATATAGTCTGGAATATATTGTGGATCATTGTATGCCTCCCTTCCTCGGTCCATTTCCAACTTCATCCGTGCCATCTCCATTACACAGCCTCATCACACCATACGGCAGACAAATCCGCGCCAAATCTGCGCCACTGTACGACACCCTTGGTAGATTGGGTGTACACCGTACTTGTTCACTCCATCCGTACGGTCTTAGAAACGTGTCAGTCTGGTTTGGGACATTACAAAGGCTCCCATCGTCACCCCCAACGAGATAGATGGAACCAACTAGTTGCCCCGGATAGATGAGCTAAAGTGAACACAATTGTTTGTGCTCCTACGGAGAGTGTAGGGGTACCCAATACAACTCCTAAAGGCCCCTCAACTCCGACCTCTAAGTCCAACATCTTGGTTGGGTGACTCTTGCCTCTGGTCACCATCCGGAAACTTCCTCCACTGGCCCTCGACGTATCCCCTGACTCCTCCTGGCCGTTGTCGTCACCTTCCTCTCTGTCTGTCTCAGACTCTATTGCGGACACCACTACTTGTTGCGTTTGTTTCTTGCTCGGCTAAATCTCACTATCGGATCCCAAGATGTCTAAATGTAACCAGTAAAAGATAGGGGGCTGGTCGGGGTGTACACGGCTCTGGAGCACCAAATGGTGTAAGTGCAAAGACACCTGCATACGTACAGCCTCCAAAAAGAGCTCAATGGCGTGATGGGGGCATGTAGAACGTTGTGTTGTAATATCATGAACTCCTCCATCCTGTTTGCTAACATGGTGTAATGTCCCCTTAGACAACCCTATAAGTTTTTGGGCTAAATTCTTATAATTCCAATTTTAAGGGACTTCTTTCTGTCTATAAATTGTACACAGTTCTTTTATTCTTCCATAAATAAGAGTATTGAATGTGATTCATAAATGTATATAATATCGTATCCTTATTCAATGAATTAAACAAGAGAAAGAATAATCAATGCAAGTACTTCTGATATAATTCCCTAATCCAAAATCAATTCCAATATTAATATATATTTCATAATCTATGTTTCAGCCTGTACTGTTGTTGTGCCAGCAGTTTGCAATCTAATTTTTCAAATGTTTTGGTTTGTCAGTCTTAATGATTGTTGTCCCTTGATTGCTAATTTATACTTTATTATTCTTATCACGCAATTGCTGTTGTCTGCTGCTTATTGCAAATTGCTGCTACTAAAGCGCAGCTTCTTATTTGTTATGATCAATTCTCTCCCCCATAAGATGATTCCATTCAATGATTTAAATGGCCTTCTTATATCTTATGTTCACAAGGATGAGACACATCTCATGCCTCTTTATACTTGCCACCTTTTATATTAATCACACCCTTACCATATTAACCTTTGTGAGAGGAGATTAGACTCATAGAAAAATTGTTGTGATAACCAGATCGGTAATTATCTTAGCATCCCTTCCTTACAATATCGATTAGTATCCCTTTATTTAATCCCTGTTATTACAAGATGAACTGCGATCTTATTAGTGCGTCAAATCAAGGATAATCACACTTCATTAATCGCTAGTATCCACCCCTTAGTTATTCGGAGGATTAATATGTAGACTTTAATCAACTTATAATCAATCCTTAGGTTGATAATCACTTCCGTGATACATCCCTTGCAAGCTTGGTCGATGTGATTGGTCTTATCATTAATTTGTCATGATCTATCGACAACTGCTAATAACTTGTGGTAACTTACATATTTGCTATTGTTGAAGATACTTAATTATTATTTCTATATATTTACTATTGATTATATTATTATTAATATTAAGAATTGATCAATATTATATTACCAATATTAATAGTTGATCACATTATATTATATATTATTATAATTATAATATAATTAATTTTAATAATAAATTATATTTATTATTATTATTTGTCTATTGATTTATTTTTATTATTTATTATTAAATTAATGTATTATTGTCAATAGTTATCATATTAATATTAATAGATTATATTATTTATTAATTTTATTTTTCCATTATTAAATTCTATTTTAGGAATGGGGACATTTCACACGAAGGCCTAGATTCATCAAAGCTATCTAAGCTACAGCAATATCATAGGTGTGGCTCGCCCCTGTCAATCAACTCTTCAAGACATCCAAGAGACACCTCCACTAGCCCTACCGAAGAAACGACTATTTCACATCGCACCCTCTACTTGCAAGCGTGAGAGTGTCCCATTCGACTAGTGTCAAGTCATCTTGGCACATCATCCGAAAGAGACTATCTTTTTGCTCTACTGCCATCTTCTGTACTTTATCAATCTTCTTTCCCTGCATTATAGGAATGCCAAAGATTGGTGAATTCACAGGCTGCAAATGAAATTGTAATCCGGTGTCGCTAGTAGTCAAACACAGATTGTCATCTTTGCCTATCGTAGGCGCCAACCATATCTCATAGGGCTACCTCAAAATCTTTGATACAAAACATGGGCGCCTGGATAGCCCATTGGACTTGCAAGCGCCTGAGGTTTTCTTTTATGGGTTGGTCGTGAGAGTTCTCCTGCCACAACTTCCTGCAGTCTACACCATTTAAACCCTCGAAGGTGATCGTGTCAATTGTCACCTCATCCTTCTACATTTGAGTCTAAACTTTTGGCCACGTCTTTTTCCCTTTGGCGTTCTTCCCAGAGTCCATTCTACCTACAACCCATACTCCTGAAGGAAATGTCATAGTTCCTCTATCCATTGTTGAAGGTGACATAACTATGTCAGGTAACTGTCGTAATTGACTCCTCCAATTGCCTTTTCCTATTCTTGGGTCCATCAATTGTCTTTGTCACTTATGAATTCAATTAAATAGAATAACAAACCCTATTTGTACTGCTCCATGCTGCACTTTAATGAACTGAACAGGCCGCACCATACGGTTACCACTTCTTCTACACAAGGTGAAATGAATAGTTCTACTATAGGGTCTTGTAAAACTTCCTTCTGTTTGTTTTGTGCTATCTGTCCAGCGCGGTCTGTGTGTGGTTTCTTTTTACAAATTGCAATGGTTGTGCGCTCTTGGCAACACTCTGTGCTTCCCTCGCACTAATCTTCCTATCCCCACACAAAAGA
This sequence comes from Chamaecyparis obtusa, assembly GCA_027943335.1. Lineage (NCBI taxonomy): Eukaryota > Viridiplantae > Streptophyta > Pinopsida > Cupressales > Cupressaceae > Chamaecyparis > Chamaecyparis obtusa. The sequence continues at coordinate 1,269,114 of BSBK01005669.1, forward strand.
AATCATTTGCTTTACACTTCATTTCCACAATTACTGTATTGCCTTCTATATTGTCATCCTAAGTTTTTCCAGCATATGTGCTTGTACATTACTTCGTTATTGTGCATCTTTTTCTTTGAAACTTTTTCCAATCCCCAACTATACGATCATTCCTTTGTTTACGGAAAGCTTCATCCGTACGGGGTTATCTTCGCCTTACTTGTGCAGTCGGTCTTTATTTTCTTCAATTACCTTCATCTCTTATAATGCTTTTCCCTTGGTCACCGTACGGTTTTTTGTTTTTTTTTTGGTTTCCACCTATTATTTTCTCCTTAGCGTCATATGGCCTTCTCCTGTCTTCTACTTCTCGTGCAGGCTGCCTTTGGGCCATACGGTAGTTTCTTCCTTTGTGGAATTGTTTGTTGTCGTACAAAGCTACTTCTCTTCGTTTCGTACGGCTCCTCCCTTAGCAATTTGATGACCACAGTCTTTCTCCCATGATTGTACGGTGAGCACATTTTTTTAAATGCCAACAGTTCTTTTTTTCACCGTACAACCACAACTTTTCATACAGTGGGTCACCGTATGGGAGAGCTCTCTCTCTCTCTCTTAAGATAACTCACACATGCATATTCATTAATCTCATAAATGTTTACAATGTATATTAGAATGACATTAGTACTTCCATTACATCACGACAACACAATAATATCTCAGAGATAGTACATGGATATATATAGATAATAGAGGTGTTGAGGGGGTGCGAGTGCCAACCGTCGGCAACCATCGCCCAACTACCTACCCCTCGACAAACACTAATTACTGGACAACAAACACACCATATACACTGAATTTATAAAACATATTCCTGATTTCCATATAAGTCAAAGTTTGATTTAAAATACATATATTAACCAAAAAAAAAATGCAACCTCTAAAAAAATTTGAGTTTGACATGTATCATAGACCACAAAACAACTACAATCTCTGAATATATATTAAGTTCAAGTTTTGGTATCAATGAAAATTATAAATCATAAATTATGCCTACGAATAAAGCTCGAAAAAGTTTGTTGTTGTTGTGTGGGTGTTGCTGAAGTAGATGTATAGATAGGATGAGGATCAAGTTGTGTATGTGAGGAAACTGCCTTTGCTGGATGAACCACCTCACCTTCTACCTTCTCATATGCTGCAACTACTGCCTCCCATTCAGCTGCATCCCTCTCCAACTCAGCTAAGTCATCGTCAATGGAGAATGGATCCACATCAACATCATCAGGCTCAGCAATCCAATCTGAATATCGATCAATGTCATCAAGGTCAAGTGCTTCATGTGAACCTGTTGTGAGTTTTTTCACACCATCGCCACATTGAAAATGGGGACCCCCCTCTTTTTGCTTTAGCAGTCGATGTTTTGGCAGTTCTCCCAGGTTTGTGATGTTAAAGGAGAGTTTGAAGTGGCCTGCAAAATTTGGAGATGATCTGAGAGGTTGAGCAATGAAAATTTTTGGTGCAAAGAGGTTGGATTCTGATTGCAAAACGATGAAAATTGTGATTTTGGCTAAGTCTGTATTTCGGTTTTTCAGCGAGATGATTTTTGCTTGCAAATCCAAATTAAAGATTTGGATTTAGGAGCGATTTTGAATATTATTTTGACTTGAAAATTTTTGCAAGCAAAATTTGGATTTCATGAACAAAGTTTTTGGGAAATTTGGCAAAATTTTGCAAATTGTGGAACTTGAAAAAATGGAATTGAGCAATTTAATTGAATAATTTTGACTAAACAATTTTTGAAAAATCTAAATTTAAAGTGTCAAAATTGCAATTTTAATGTCCATTCTTCACAAGTTGGCAAGCAAACCTTTGCAAGTTGGCAAACAAACCTTCACAAGTTAGCAAGCAAGTCTTTACGATGGAGAGATCAACTTGACAATTTGATAATTTCAATGGCAAAATCCTTATGCTTGGCAAATTTTCCTTTCAAAATGACCCATTAAATGTTTTATTTCAAATGATAATTTGGGCTGGATTTTATATTTAATTTTCCAAAGAAAATTTAATGTCATTTTACAATTTAAAAATCAATACCATTTAAAAAATCAAGATAAATCAATGCAATTGAAAATCAAGTTACAATTTAAAAATCAATGCCATTTTAGGATTCCAATGCATATTTGATGCCAATTTGCCATTTTAAATTTCAATGCAAAAGAGATGTTATTTTATAATTCAAAAAATCAAAGAGGCCATCTTACATTTAAAAATTAAAATTCAATGCCAAGGTGAAATTCGAAATTAATTTGGGGGCCCCTTTGTGTGCTAAATTCGATGTATTTTAAGGCTTAATTGGTGTGAAATTCAAGGCAAGTTATTAGGTCCACAATTGGGAGAGTTTAAAACTTAATTAGGGGCCTACATGATCTTTTTTTCAAATTTTAATTTTGGGGCCTATGTCAATTTCGGATTTGGATAATTTAAATCCATAATTTTGTTAAAATTGATGCAATTTTGGGGCCATGTTTGCAAGTTTCAATTGATAGAGATTTTAAAATTCAAGGAAATTTAATTATTATAATTTTGGCCCAAATTCCAATTGATCGAATTTAATCAAGGGGCTGGAATTAATTAAGGTGAATTTAATCTAAGGGGATGTGATTTAATTTTATTTCTTTTTCTCCATGCAAATCATCCATTTTGGGCAATTAGACGGGTATTTAAAGAGGCATTTGTGCATCATTTCTTATTGTTTTCAAGAGAAAATTTTATGATTTTAAATTCTGGAAATGCATTTCCAGCCACGGGCGATTTTGTTTTAAGGATTTTGTTGGCCAATTTCATGCAATTTTCTCAAGTTTGAAGGCTTCTAGAGGTGGCGAATCGGTCTTGGGGTTTGAAGACATCATCTTGGCATTCATTTTGACCTACCTTTTGAGTAATTTGCATCTTCTCCATGCCAAGAAAATCAGAGATTTAAGCAAATCCGAATTTGGAGTTGGTGCATTGCAATCTTGACATCATTTATCCATCTCCTAGGGCATCAAGTTACATCCATTGAAAATGTTTTTTGCCTAGATTATGTGGATAAGTTCATGTTTTTCTGATTGGGCAAGTTAGTTGAATGAAATGCAATGATAATCCTAACTCAATTAGATTGATCAAATGTTATTTTCAAAGTTTTATTGGCAATACTTTATCAAATGAAATGGAGTGACTTGTTTCTTTGCCTTTTTTTAGGTTGGCGAGGGAATTCTTGCAACTTGGTGAAGGCCCTCTTGCAACTTGGTAGAATTGACAGGAAGGAGGATGCAAGGTTCAAGTTCAAGTCTCTCAAGTGGCAAGGGAGTTCACACCAAGCTCAAGGCGATATCAAGGGCAAGTTCAAGATTCAAGTAGATGAAGGCTTCACCATTTCAAGATCAAGACATCAAATGTACAAGTACAAGCAAGCAAGTTAAAGACATGGCAATGAGAAGATTCCTAAGGACTCAAGTTGGTAGGGGTGCTGCTGCTAGGTTGCCGGCATGCTCCTGCAGGTTGGTAGGGGTGTTCATGGAAAGAGGTGGACAAGGTTGAGCATCTAAAGGATATCTTCCCTTCATCAAAAAATCAAATAACAAGATAAGGATGATAGGGTGGCAGTTGGTTGTCTCCTCCAATCAAAATATTCTTCTTTCAAGCATGTGCAATCATATCATGCCAAATGTCCTATGTTCTCATTGGTTGAAACAATTATTATAATTTTCTTATTGGCCCACAAGTTAACTGCCCTCATGTAATTGGTTTTAAATATGGAAACCCTAATTAGGGTTTATGGGATGTAATTTGGGCCCTTGATTTCAGATTTTTTCCTCTTAATCTTGGCCACTCATTGTACTTGAACCTCTATATAAGGCCATTTTCTCTCATTTGTAAAGAGAGTTATATTGGAGAATTGTTGCCAATATACTATCAAAACTGTTCTCTACTCATTGTTGTGGCTTGCATGGTGGATATACATGATCATTTTGGTGTATTTGCATGGTTCTTTACATCTCTCAATTAAAATAGGATTTTATTTCAAAGTTGTTAAAGTAAGAGTAAAAGTAGATAGATTGTATGGTGATATTGGTGGATGTTTGATTGGTTGACTATAAAACTAGACCACTAGCTCCTTGTAGATGTAAGGGTGCCTTGTGTGGTAAACTAGTAGTTGTGCTCATGTTCAATTGGCATTGGATCCTTGATTTGTACTCTAAGTTGGAATGAGGGAAGGTGTTGATATGAAAACCATTTCAGATCCTTTGAAGCTTTGCACTAGGTGGAGTCAAAGTCGCAGGCAAGCCGCCATTTGGTAGGAGTCCTAGTCCATCCATTAGTCTTCCCATCCATAGTTAGAAGTAGAAGTAGTCTAGATAGTAAGAGTTGAAGAAGCAAAGTTGGAAGTGATATAAATCATGGTTATATTTTTTATTGCACATTGTGAAGCCAAATCTTTAGCAGTGCAAGTAAGTTGACACCCTTGAATGAATCACGTAAGCCCGCCTAAGTGATTAACCAACAAATCACATCATTTCAACTGAGTTAGCTATCCATTGGTGTAAGAAACCTTGGAGTCATTTCATGATCTTCATTACAAAGCTTAGCATGGGAGATGACTTTATTCAAGAGAGGGTTTAATGCTCTATGTTTCTCGAAGCATTGAGTGTTTAGTCCTGCATGTCGTGTAAGTGGAACAAAACTCACATCAACAGAACCCTGTCCTTGTACCTTCTTTTCATGCAATCAAAAGTTGCACTACACATAGACAAGGTTCTTCAAGTGCCTTTTACGTAACCTATTGCATTCTTTGAGTGATTGCTCTCAAAAACACCCTAGTTGTACTCACAGCCAGAGGCACTACAAGGCTGAGATAAAATACAAATGGCAAGCTTTCAAAGATTAGGCATTGTGGCACCATAAACTTCCCACCACAAATTTGCAAGGATAAAAATTGTCATTTCTAACTTGATAAAATAAAATTAAACACGTTCTTTTACCAAATAGTACAGTCTCTCTCTACGAGTGTAATCAGCTAAAACAACAATGGCCCTTCAATCTTCTTATAATTTTGTAACTCATCAAGTATGAGGTCTAGAAGGTTCTTATCAACAACTAATCTCCCCATACACGTGTTGAAGCCAACAAAACCCTCTACATCTACTTTGAAAGTAGGGTAGAAATAAAATTTGGGGTACAAAAAATAGGCAACAACATGAATATGTTGGTGGAGTTGTCAGTTCTACCTCCAATCAATTATGCACCATATGGGTTCATATTTGGTCTTGTTTGACCCATACAAATGTTGAATTACCTTTTTGGCCTTACCCATGGCCTCATGTAGATACCCCATGGGGTTTCAATCCCCATCCACTGATTGTAGAACCCCAACCAATGAATCTAACACCTATACATAAAATACTTAACAAAATTAGTGAATTGTGATATTAGAATATTAAAAGAAAAATCATCAATTTAAGTTTGAAAACTTACATTGATGATCTCCTGTATGATTTTAGAAAATCTATCAACAAAAAAGGTCTTCACCACTAGTACTTCAATCTTCCTATAATAAGAACTCCAACCATATTTCACTCACAAACATTCGCTTAAGGTTGGGCAATGTAGCTAATATGCTCTGCAAAGTGAGGAAATTAGTAGCAAGGCATGTGACTCTTGATCACAAGAGATCCTTACCATCAATGTGCTCTCTCATAAGATTTATGACCCATGTGTGGTTGTAGATGTACTTTGCAATATTCTTTCCATCTTCAACCACACTCTTCACCTAGCTTAGTTTCGATATGTCCTCAAGGAGCAAGTCAAGACAATGGGAAGCACAAGGGCTCCAAGATAATGTTTGGTGTCTTGCCTGTAGAAGTTTGTCGCCTACCACATATGCAAATGCATTGTCAGTCACAATCTGAATGACATTTTGCACTCCCACTTCCATCACCACCTCATCCAACATGTTGCACAAGGTCTCTACATTTGTTACTTCATTGGAGAAGGCATCAACTAACTTTAAAAGTACCAACTACCCCCTAGCAACTAAAAAGTTGATGAGTGTCCTATTTCTAACATCCATCCACCCATCAGATAAAATAGTGTAGCCTTTCTTATTTCAAATTTTCCTTTGTTCTTCACAAAAGTGAATAGAAAATCTAAAATGATTTTGGGTAATGTATCACTTGTGGACCAAGATGCTCTTGCATCAAGTTCCTTCCAAAGCTTCTTACATTCACATTGAAAAGCTCAGAAAGATTTTCCCTCGGCTAAAATTGAAAGATATAACGGTTTTCATTAGATGGCCTAGGATCTCTATTGCCTACTTGTTGTGACCTAATCACACATCGCCCATTGTGATGGGAACCCCCTCTTTTTTCTCTTGGCCTGCTCCTTTTGGCTTTCGTTTGTGGTAGTTTTGGGCTTAGTCCCCTGAGGTTCTCCTGTTTCAAATGAGAATTGGTAAAATTGGCCAAGTCTAGAAAAGTGTTGTCCACCTAGCTCCTAGAATGGAAACTATTTATTTGTCTAAGAATTGATCTTTCAGAAAGAATGTTAGTGAAATTTTGAACGTCTTGACATACTATTTTTAGAAAGTCTATTTTTAGTAAATTTCACTGCCTCCCCGGATTGGCCTTATTTTGACTTTGGAACAACTTACTATTTTTAGCTTGTCTTTTTTTAGTAAATTTCACTACCTCCCAGATTGGCCTTATTTTGACTTTGGAACAAAATACTATTTTTAGCTTGTCTATTTTTAGTAAGTCTATTTTTAGTAAATTTCACTGCCTCCCGATTGACCTTATTTTAACTTTGGAACAACTTACTATTTTTAGAAAGTCTATTTTGGCCACAAGTGAGCTATGGCTGATAAGCAAGTGAGGCAATCAATCAAAAATTGGTTAAGTTTGGAAAAACCCTTAACCAAAAGTGGAAAGGCATCAAAAAAAGCAGAAAAATCCTCCAATTGAAGGAAAATCCTCCAAGTGAAGGAAAATCCTCAAGTGAAGGAAAATCCTCCAAAAGCAAAAAAATCCTCAAGTGAAGGAAAATCCTCCAAAAGCAAAAAAAATCCTCCAAGTGAAGAAAAATCCTCAAGTGAAGGAAAATCCTCCAAAAGCAGAAAAATCCTCCAAGTGAAGGAAAATCCTCCAAAAGCAGAAAAATCCTCCAAGTGAAGAAAAATCCTCCAAAAGCAGAAAAATCCTCCAATGAAGAAAAATTCTCAAGTGAAGGAAAATCCTCCAAAAGCAGAAAAATCATCCAAGTGAAGAAAAGTCCTCCGAGTGAAGGAAAATCCTTCAAGTGAAGGAAAATCCTCCAAAAGGAGAAAAATCCTCTAAGTGAAGAAAAATCCTCAAGTGAAGGAAAATCATCCACAAGCAGAAAAATCCTCCAAGTGAAGAAAAATCCTCAAGTGAAGGAAAATCATCCACAAGCAGAAAAATCCTCCAAGTGAAGGAAAATCCTTCAAAAGCAGAAAATTTCCACCAAGTGGGGAAAATCCTTTAAAATGAGAAAACTCTTCCTAGACCTCCCTTATGCGCTGGGCACATTTTGAACATATTGTTTGGAAATTCCCCCTCCTTGGAACTAAAAATGGTTGTGCTAAAAAATTTCTCCTTCAGAAAATGTCTAAGTGTTGGAAAATTTCTCCTCCATGGAAGAAACTGCAAGGAATAGATAAAATTTGGTTAAGTATGAAAATCCTCTCTCCAGATCTCAAATTTCACCCTCTTCAAGTGTGCGCCCATGGGTTGAAAAATGTTGAAGATAGACAACAAAAGGGTAATTTTTGGAAAATAAAAGAAAAAGCGTGACAAAGTGAATTTAAAACATGAGAGGAAGGTGTGGAGTTTTGAAGAGAGAGAGCATTTTTAGAGAGAAAATGTATTTCTAGAGAGAGATCAATTTGTGAAGAGTTTGAAGAATCAAAGAAAGAGGCATTAGAATGTTAGAGGATTTTTTTTGAAGAGGGAGAAAGTTTCAGAGAGAAAATACAAAAGAATTTTTATGTGATTCTTATGTTGATTATTTCATTTCGTAGGAGGAAGGCTTCCAGTCCCACATGATCAAGGATGACATTCAAGTTCCAAAACTCCAGTTGCAGTGTTGAAGACACCACGGTCCAAGTGATCAAGTTCAAGGCGTCCAAGGTTCAAAGATCACAATTCAAGTGTAAATATACAAAGGGAAGAATGTCACGTCTTGAAATTCCTTCTTAGAGTCCAAGAACATGACCAAGGAATTTCCATGTGAAGAAAATCCAAATTGGCAGAATCATCAACGAAGGAGTTCGATCCATTTCTAGAAGATGAAGTTGTAAAAATGATAAAACTCTATAGATATTAGAATTGAATATCAGATGTATTAATGCTGAGAGTAAAATATATCCTATGTAATAGTAATTGCTGAGAGTAAATATATCCTTAAGACACTTTGATACTTATTGATTTCTATATTTCGGTGTCTTCAAATCATCGAATGACTTAGATTATATATTACAATGGGCAGTCATGACTTGATGAGACGTGACTCATTAATGAGTCACGACTCATCAAGTCGTGACTGTCCAAATAATACTCATCGACTTGTTTCATACATACCATTTCACTATATACCGATAACGATCGGTTTAACACAAACGATGCTGCATTAATGATAACAAACGATGGTGATGGAAACTATTAACACTGTCGACTTAGAGTATATTACCGATAACTATCGGTTAAGTTGATAGTAATTCATACTTCATTCAAACCAATACTTATCGGTATTAGATGTTTATTATTACAGTGTTAATAAACCGATGTAATCGGTATTTGATATATCGTTTCAAATATATTAATAATAATGTGTATATTAATGTATATGCAATAGTAATTGCATATACAGTAATATATACATATTAATAGATTATATATTAAAATATATATATGTATATATTAATGTGTATGCATTAGCAAATACATATACATTAATATGTACATATATGTATTCTTTATATATTCAAGTTTAATCATCTGAACAATGCTATCAATTTCCAACAAAATTCTCAAGCAAGTACATGGAAGGAAGTGATCAAAGGAAGATATCTTTAGAAGAAGTAATCAAAGTGCAACTTAGTTACAAAATGATGCAATTAAAAATATTCCCCAACTCCTAGCAGGCTAACATGGCACTCAATCATCTCCATCGGTTAGTCAAAGATTCTTCAAGTCAAAGTCAACGCATTTAAGGAAGGGTATCAAGAATAATCCATTCAAGGAAAATAGTGCATTTAATGCATATTGGGCATTCATTTCACCCCTCTCCTCCTGAAAGAGCATGCATGGTGGGCATTTATTACCCACTACGGTGGTGGATTTTTTTTGCATTAATGTAGATTCATTTTTTTGTGCCCTAACCCTAATTAGGGCTTATGTGGCAAAATATGGACCATCGTTCATTGTTTCAACCCGGGCCACTCATTGTTTTCGAGGACCTATATAAAGGCCTCTTCTCATTTGTAAGGAGCAAATTTTGAGATTGTTGCTTATGAGCTATTAAGACAATAGAATTTTCATTAAAGTGTGGTGATCATTTGATGTGTCTTGATACTTGGTTTCATAATTCTCTCAATTAGATTAAGTTTAGTAGATAAAGTGTTATGATTGTTTTTAGAGAATATGATGATGTTTTGATGAGTTCTTATGGTTCATATTTTTGACATTTTAATGATTCTAAATTGTTGTGCAAAGTTAGCTTGAACCCCTTATCCATGTGCCTAAATTCAATCATTCGTAAAAACCTTTAAAGATTGCACCAGTATACGCGTAGTTGTAGCTTGACTTGGCAAAGTGGGACTCGGTAATTGAAGAACTCATCCATCAACGTACTTTCCTTGGCTATCATTACCCTTAGGATTAGATTAGAATCTCTGAACCTAAACCCTCTTTCATTTCTGCATATCCGGTGAAAATCCAAAAAACAGTACTTCATTGCAAATCAATCGATAGTACCTACATTCATCATGACATAAAATCATTCAAAGAATTGAAAACGTAAGGCCCCTTGTGATCATTAGTAAATCACATCAACACCAAGCTTATCCACGAGTCGAGGACCCTTGGAGTTATCATATGATCTTCTTGCAATCTTAGCATACGTTATACTTTGTTCAAGAGAGGATAAGATATTTTGGTATTTTGTTCTACTATTTGGTGAGTCATAAAAATCCATCAACAGAAACTAGCACTAGAAGGAGGGCGAGACATAAAATTGCATGTCATGAATCAATATGAAACTTCCGCATAGAGACATCGTACCAATCTTACAGCCTAATCTCGGATTTGGAGATGACCAAGAAAACATCATCATAGGATTGAACTCGCTTTCCTGGAAAGTTAAGAGGAGTGCAGCTGAGTATATGCGAGTGAGCTTTGTGTTAGAAGAAGAAGAAGAGAAAGCTCAAAGGATTGAAGCAACTATTCAAAGAGCATTAGTCATTTAGGGGAATCAATAGCCTCTGGCACCTGCAAGAAGAAATTGAAGTAGATTTCACATACAAGAGCGTATTAATTCATTCTCGCCTGAGGTACACCGAAGAATCTTGAGATCGACTCCAGGAGAAAAAGAACTACAAGAACTAAATTTTGATCCAAAGCCTAGGCGAGGCAAGATAGGAGCATCCACAAGTCAGAATTCACCAAGTGTAGCCGATCTCAGAAGATTATTTCAAACTTCGCCATGACAACGCTGGACAATGGGAGCCACTCAAGGAGTTCAACAAGGAGCTATACAAATTCAACAATTGATAGTACAAATACCTATACAAGTCATTGTACTTGCAGCCGCCCAACAACAAGTTCCAGTGATGGCACAACAATGGCGACCGCAAAATGCATCACCTCTTGCAACATTTGCTGCTTACAATCATATGCCAAAAAAATCCTGAGCATTTCTGCTCTAAGTTCTTTGTGAATGACGTCAACCGCACTACTGATGAACATGTAAAGATTTTTTAAGATGCTCTGCAAAACAGAAACATTAAAGATGAAGATGTGGCATGTCGATTGTTCCCATATTCGCTGGGAGAAGAAGCATTTTATTGGTATATCAATTTACCTGCGAATTCAATCCAAACATGGCAAGAGCTGAAGGATGCATTCTTGGGGAAGTTCAGATTGCCTATCACCCCTGCTGAATTGTATAGGCAATTCATTGAGATAAGAAGACAAGAGTGTGAACCTATTGGGGCTTTCAACAACAAATTTCAGAGGGCCTATTCATGGCTACATGATCCTTTCCACATAAATGATGATGTTGCGAGACCTATTTACTATGTAGCCTTGGATTGTTTCACATCTATGTTCGTCCAGAAGACTCATCTAGCTCCCGCCAAATTAATTCAAGCATATGCTGAGGCCGAGAGGATCAGTTTACAGTCACCAACAACTGTTGTTGCAGCACCTAGTTATTTTGGGAGTGCTAATACATTGAATCAAGGGATGTTGAACTATGCTCATACTTTTAATCCCGTTCCTACTAATCAACTAGTGCCGCATCTGGGAGTTCTAATATCTCACACAGCACCCGCACAACCTGTCTATCTTCAGAATATGAACACTCCCACAAGGAGTCAGGAAGAACGAGATGAAATGAAAGACCTAATAGAACAAGTGAAGAAGTTGTCTACTGAGGTTACATACCTTAGAAATCAGAATAATCAATTACAGAATTCGCAGAGGAATTATCAGTCGCATCAAGGAAATAACCAAGGATATCAAGGAAATCCTCTAGCTCACCATGAGAATCATCAAGATAACAGTCAAGGATACAGAAATAGCAATCAAGGTTATCAAGAAAACAGTTTTGGGTATTGAAATAAAAATCAAGGGTACCATAAAAGATCATGGAATACAAATCTGAACAATGGTGGAGTACCCTCACCATTGGACAATCCACCAACTTCTGAAAACCGACTTGCTGACAAAGTTTTCTTGGCAGAAGCAGCATTGTCCGGATGGTGCAGGCTGCATGAAACAAATCAACATTCTGAGTTACAATGCCAAGAGTTTCAAAGAGCAGTTGATATTTTCAAAGGAGAAGTAAGAAACACTACTGTATCTGAAAATCCTCCACCTACAGGCTATGAACTAGTACCTGCTCCCAAATACGACCAAGCGCTGGTCTTGATGATTTCAAGTTTCCTCCTCCTGATCCTCAGGACTACATGCTTATACAGACCAATCAAAAATTATCGCCTGCATCAACAAATCACATCAACACCGAGCTTATCCACGAGTCGAGGAACCTTGGAGTTATCGTATGATCTTCTTGCAATCTTAGCATACGTGCTACTTTGTTCAAGAGAGGATAAGATATTTCAGTATTTTTTCTATTGTTTGGTGAGTCATAAAACATCCATCAACACTACCTCATGATTTTCGAGGTCTAGGCTTGTTCTTTTTCTATAATAAAGGCATTTCCTTATGTGGAAGGAAGCTTGGAAAATTCTTTTACAATATTGTATTAGCTCTAGAGTAAGAGTTGATCATCCAGCCTAGAAAAGCTTTCAATATGGTACTCTTCTTAGCATATGGAACACTAGGAAAATCCACGGTGCTTTTGTCATCAAGAAAATTTAGAACGACTTTGACTTCGATACTTTTCTTGCCATATGAGACATTGCCCTTTTGTATCAAGAGTACTTGGAAAGCTTAGAAAAGCATCAAATTATCTCTTTGTTGGGTGAGAATTGACTTCCAGAATGGTCACTCTAGCAATCAACATTCTATTTGGTGGTCTTTGGTTCTCTCTTTTCAAGATCGATCGCTGGCCAAAGTGCCTTGGTTGCATCCCTTGAAGTTCTTTAAGCAAGGCATTTGTGTGTTGTTGGATTTTATTCAAAAAGCCAACAAGAACTTCCTCTTGGCTTGAATTCAAATTGAAATTCAGGTTGGCTGCCCAAGACCAAGATATGTTTTTACTTTGTTATCAACACTATACATGTGGTTGTCCCCCACCTCTTCCTATAGCAGATCAGCTCAATCTCTAGTGGAAACTCCAATTGTCTATTCAGACTAGGCATCGTAGATTACAATGGATTTGGTCAACTATTTTGGCTCCTAAATTGGCTCACTTTTCTTGGGGCATATCATATGAGCACTCCCTTCAGGTAGCTTGTTAACTCATATGAGTGTTCCCTATCTCATTGTCCATTTTGTGGCCGTATAGAGTCCTTCAAGCACTTTTCTAGTTTTTCCGTAACGCTCAAGAAGTGTGGACTTGGATCCATAATTTTTTCAAGCCATTCAGGCCTACCCTTCTCTCATGAATATGGTTCTTCTTGGAAATTGGCCTCATCTTCTACACAAGTTTACCCAAATTTGGCATGCTTTCAAACAGGAAATTCTCTTCAGCATTTAGAAAGGTAGAAATAGTTCTCTTTTTTCTTCTTGCTTTGCTAATGCTCATTGTACACTAAAGCCATGATTTTCTCTTATGCTTCTGCAAATTCAAGTACAAGCCCTTAAAATTAAACTTGAATTCACTCATCTTTAGGAGTTGTTGGACCATTGGGAGAATGCCCCCTACACTATTGCCAAAGTCCCTCCCACTCCCCCCTCTCCTAAGCAAGGGCACAAGCACGGGCATAGTTAGCATGAAAGTGGATCATATTCCCAAAATCATCGAGGCTCTCAACCACTAGTTCCTAGGAACACTACTTGCAATGGACGGGACTAAACACCTTCTACCTCAATTTGTGGGAAGAGAGGCAATCCTGATTGGACTATTTCAAGAAAATTTCCTTATCTAGAGTTGGTCATCTCTCTATTCTGCACTCAATAATCTGAAGATAGTCCTCCTCAAAAGAATAAGGTGCTCTCACTGGATGGGAGCCAATTGCTGTTGCTCCCACTAATGTCAGGGGCAATCTAGATGATAAAGTGTAATGTCCCATTTTGTTAGAACTTATAAATTGGGATAATTAACTTGCGAAGATCAATTGCAAGTGACTTCTTTCCTCAAAATTTCAAGTAACAAGGATAATAATCAATAATACTACTTCTAAGTGTTTACGCTATACAATTGAGGATATATGAGAAAATATCAATGCTACCTCTGATTCAATCAATTAGGTACATGCAAGATGAATTGATCTATATATCAGAACTAAGTGCAATTCAATAATGATAAGATTATCTCTTCTGTCTCTCATAAGCATGATGACAATTACGCAAGGATGATCTTAATGCTTCACTGTAATTAATATTGCTTATAGCAATGTAATGCTCTTTCTGATATATCGATATAAACTTGCAAGTGTTCTTGATGATGCTATTGTTGTGTCTGATCTTGGTCCTTCAACTTATGCAATTACATTCCAAATATTGCTTATAGTGATCTGATGATCAGCTGTTCCTTGTATGTCTTTGTGAATATGCAGAGGTGTATGATGATATCACTTATCGAGATATGTTTCTGTTTCTGATATAACGATATGGATATTTAAATATAATGGTATTGCTTGTAGTGATAAGATGCTATTTCTGATATATCTTGATATGCTTGCAACGAGGGTAGGTGATGTTGTTTCTGTTCTGACTATATATGCTTGCAACAATAGTAGATGATGCTGTTTCTGATCTCACTATATATGCTTGCAACAATAGTAGATGATGTTGTTTCTGAGATAAGATTCGATGATGTTAGATGGAATAAGTTTGATCTCCATCTTATACATTGCTAGATGAAAGGATGGGACCTCTTGATCATTGAAGAGACATATGCTTGCAACAATAGTAGATGATGCTGTTTCTGATTTATATTGACGTGCTTGCAACAATTGTGGTGCCCTCTATGATATTGATCTTGAAATATATGCAACAGTTTCTTGACACTAGACCAAACGCTCAGATTGAGCGATCCAAATAGGATATATATATATATATAAGAGATAAGATTCGATGATGATGTTAGATGGAATAAGTTTGATCTCCATCTAATAAATTGCTGGATGAAAGGATGGCGCCTCTTGATCATTGAAGAGACATATCTCTTACAGATTGGGCCTCTTCATATCATAATAAATTAGTTCTCTTGATTCCATTGCACCCTTATCTCTAATTAATAATTATGCTGATCGCTTGCAACTTGTAATTATCCTTAATTGTACCTTTCCAAGGCATAACAGATTGGTTTGTAAAACAAATGACATCGATTAGTCTACTTGTATAATCGCTGCCTTCATGATTGATCTTTGTTTGCTATCACTTGTCTAATTGCTGTCATTATCAATGACTAGCATTAATCTTAATTCAAGTTGCTGTCTTATCGATAGTTATGACTAATCATCTGATTAGACAACTTCCTCCTTAAGGTGATGGAAGTAATGATCGATCTTCAATAACCAATTTTCTTTTATCATTATTGGTTGTTCTTTCTATCTTCCTTGTCGAATTCACACATGTGATCGATCTATGTAAGGCATACTATCTTATCAGTCACTTGTTTCTCTGTTTGGTCTTCATTTATGGATCAGTCTTGAATATGCAGTGATATTCAATCCAAGCAATCTGATAATATTTCTCCTTATCGGACGTCATTCAGAACTTTCTTTCATATATGGTCAATATACTCAGTGCTTACTGGCTACCAGTTCATTTAATCAATGCTTATCTGATTAGTCCGCTGATTGCTATGATGATGATGTTACTTGGCTTGCTGATGGCAAATGATTCTCGATCAGGCTGTCTTCTGTTCTCACTCCACAGTGAATGCTCATGATGTCTTTGTTATAATGTTCATATAATCTTCATGATTACTATCCTTTATCCTCATCATATGGTAATTGTTGCAATGAAGGCATCAATATATTATGATCATTTATATCTTCATTTATTACCATGCTTCTCCCTGGTTGCACAGCTGATGATTGACATAGGATGTCATCTTGTCAACATGATTGATTGAGTTTACTATTCCGATTAGATAGTAGAATCATGATTTACATGTTGATTAGGTAGTTGTGCTTAAGATTGTCATTTTGGATAACTTATCAGCTTGGTGGTGCCTAATGGAGACATCTGTCATTCTAGATCCTGATTCATCCTCATATCTCTTTACGCCAAGTAGGGAAAATCATTTCATTTATAAGAATTTGCAATTTTCCTGAATACACTGGATGTGTATCAGTTCAAACTAACTACTTGAATTCTCACTTACTATATACAACTAGCTACTAACAATCTGAAGGTGCTCAAGGTCTGCCACCCCTACCACAAATATGTTTTATTTCTATTATGTTCTAGGTTAAAGATGGGGACATCACAGTCTTCCCTCCTTGAAAATGCTTGCACACAAGCATTCTCAAATTTTTCCTTCCTTGGCTTGACTGGTAATTGAAGCAATGCCTTGTGCTTCCATCTTTCTTCCTTATTAACTCCACAGAGAAGGGCACAGCTGTGGATCTTTTACAAACTTTGTTAAACAATCCTTTAAAGAATCCTTGGACACCCTCCTTGAATCTCTTGATGTGTTTGATTGGTGTCATGAGAATAGCTGCTTCCTTTGAATGGGGTTTGTTAGTTCCTTCATGAAAAATGTCTTCTAGCCTTTGATGCTGACTTTGTGATCTTTTGAAATTCCTAAGAGAACTTAATGTTTCCTTAGGTGATACATCTTGTGAAGTTTCATCATATAGTCCATTGAGGATGTACTTATGGCCATTCATCTTGAATTTGAAAGTCATGGCTTTAAAGTTTTCTGTGAAACTGCCAATTTCCTTCATCCATTGTATGCCAAGTATCATGTCAATTTTGCCCAATCCCATCACATGGAAATCATCTTTGAATACATAACTTCCAATGACAACTTCTAGGCTTTGAACTAATGTTTGGCATTCCAGCTTGATGCGTTTGCCAATACTACATCAAATGCTTCATTTTTTAAGTTGGAAATCTTCAAAGAAATGACAAGCTTAGTGCTTATGAAATTGTGGGTAACCCCACTATCAATGAGAATGGTTATGGTCTGTGCTTGCAAGGTTCCTTGTACCTTGAAAGTATCATTGTTGGAAGATCCATTTAGGGTGGCTAGGGTACCACTTTTCTTTTGAAAGGAATGTTGGCATTAAGGGGTGGTAACCAGTAAGATTGCAACCGGTACATGGCAATAGAGGTATTGTCATTGATTGGCAAAAGAGGTGTTGACATTTGTGACTAAGGTAACCAGTGTTGGATCCGTGAAGCAAGATAGATACAGATACACCTGACATCAATAAGTGAGCAGAGAGACTAGTTTGGCAACCGGTGACACTGTGCAATGAACAAGAGACTGTTTATGTTCATCAGAAGCAACCGGTCACCAAGGGAAAAGAAACCGGTAACCGGTAACAATAGACCGAGCAAAGGATGCAACCAGTAAAGACAGAGGAAGGATAGGTGACAGGTCAAGGCTCTTACTTGTGCACAACTTAAGGATCTTTACCGATCAAGTGATTCATCATGATAAGATGAACCAGGGAAGTCATAGTCAACAATCAGTTATCCAACTCTTTGACCAAGATTTACTGCACTAAATCCGGTAGACTTTGAGTTATAAAGTTGATCGGTACGAGGTGCGTTTGAAGGTTTTAATGCCGGAGTTTGTGGCATTAAATCATGGAGTTATCTCTTGTGAAGGAAAGCTTTTGACACGCATTCGTCGTTTTCTTTCATAGAGCGGAGCATGCACCAGATGTTTCCTCAATGAACTAATACTCCAGTGGGTGATGGATCTGAAGGTGATCTTTAAATAGATCGTGCATGTAAACAACAAATAGGGCGAGAAGTCTACATATTCCTCTGACTACCAAGAATATATTTTGCCCTTATTCTACCGAAGTAAAGAGTGAACCTGTACGCTGAAGAAGCTAAGGTGAAGAGAAAGGAGAAAAGAGAAGAGTGCAGAGAAGCACAACAAGAAAGTAGAACATACTTGCAGCAACCGGTGATGTTTCTCAGCTAAGCATAACAAAGATCTTATCAGGCTAAGCAAAGCCATTTCTAAAAGGTCAAGTACTCTATTGTTCTTTAACAATTACAATAGTTAAAATCTCAGTATTTTGGGTGGACATTAACAAGTCCCTTGTACTAAATCCCTTAACCGGGTGACATCTATTTAGGTGTTCAAG
Organism: Chamaecyparis obtusa; assembly: GCA_027943335.1. NCBI lineage: Eukaryota > Viridiplantae > Streptophyta > Pinopsida > Cupressales > Cupressaceae > Chamaecyparis > Chamaecyparis obtusa. The sequence goes on from BSBK01005669.1 coordinate 1,287,271, forward strand.
TCAAGAAAGGAACCAGTAAGACTCCGTATGAACTATGGTTCGGTCACACTCCTAGTGTAGGCTATTTCAGAATCTTTGGTAGCAATTGTTATATTAAAAGAGATATGTACTCTGGCAAGTTTGAGCCCAAGAGTGATGAAGGCATATTTCTAGGTTATTCTACCAAGAGCAAAGCCTACCAGTGTCTGAATAAGAAGACAGGAAAAATAATTGTAAGTGTCAATGTAAAGGTTGATGAATATTCAGAACCAAGAAAGAAGATCGGTCATTATGAAGATGACGATCTGCAGGATCATAATGTTGGAAATCTTTTAGAGTTCAATGAAATGACAACTGAAGATGAAAGAGAACATGAGAACAGACCTTTGGAGTAAGTTGTTGTACCTGAAGCCGACAGACCAACTCAAGATGATGAACCATGCTGAAGAAATCGCTCCACCGGAAGAACTTGACCGGGAACAGAGATCAGTTCTCCCAAGATATGTCACATATCACTCAACTGATAATATAATTGGTGACAAATATGCAAATGTCTTGACCATGAAAAAGGCTAGAGAAAATCTCTGTTTATTTTCCTGTATAGAGCCCAAAACCACTAGGGAGTCTCTCGAAGATGAAAATTGGGTCAAGGCCATGGAGGAAGAGATTGAGCAAATAGAAAAGAATGACACATGGATGCTTGTGCCAAGACCACAGGACAAGAATGTCATTGGGACAAAGTGGGTCTACAGAAACAAGCTAAATGAAGAAGGAAGAGTAATAAGGAACAAAGCAAGACTGGTTTGCAAAGGATATGCTTAGGAGGCTGGACTGGATTATGGGGAAACCTTTGCACCTGTGGCCAGATTGGAAGGAGTAAGAATTCCTCTTGCTTATGCTGCTCACAAGAAGTTCAAAGTATACTAGATGGATGTAAAGTCTGCATTCTTGAATGGAATACTGGAGGAGGAAGTTTACATTGAACAACTGGAAGGCTTCACATCCACACAAAAAGGTGGTATGGTCTGTAAACTCAAGAAGGCTCTTTATGGTCTAAAGCAAGCCCCAAGGGCATGGCATGAGAGATTGCACGCATACCTCCTAACAATAGGATTCACAATGTCATGTCTCCTCTTTAGTGACATGTCATTTTTCAGTGGATTTGCCTATCATGGACTCTCGTAGGCAGATGGTTTTGGTGAGAGAGTCATTCTGATGATTATTTGGGGATTGGATGGTCTTATTTGCTCTTGGAGAGATGGTATTTATCATATTTTTATTATAATGTGTTATGTGGGGCCAAAATGTTATAATTTTGAGTTGAGTTGCACTTTTTATTTTATAAAGTTACTTTTTATATAAAAGTGCATTATAAAGGGATTTTATAAGAATATTTTCTGGATACTTGTAGAAGTTCTAGTGGCTTCTTAGAAAAGTGAATAAATAGAGTGCTTAGCCTCTCATTTGGACATCCCATGACTTCCTTTGAGCATTTGTGGCGCCATCTTGGTCTACAGATTGTCATTTGATCTTTAGGAACGGAGTTTCTTAAGGATTTGCATAACTGAGGAGGTGAAATATCCTTTGAAGGGTTGCACTTTGGAAGTGGTATTCAGCCATTTCAAGTTGAGCTTATTTGGAGTCCTCAGACTTACCTGAGGGTTTGAGTTTTGGTTGCAAGAGGAAAAAAGCAATCCGAAAAAAGCAGTCCGAAAAAGCAGACCGAAAAAGTAGATCCGAAAAAGCAAAGCGAAAAAACAGATCCGAAAAAGCAGTCCGAAAAAGCAGATCCGAAAAGGTAGTTCGAAAAAGCCGATCCGAAAAAGCAAAGCGAAAAAGCAGATCCGAAAAAGCAAAACAAAAAAGCAGACCGAAAAAGCAGAGCAAAAAAGCAGTCCGAAAAATTATTGCAGCCATCTACAATCAGGTTCCTCACTTCTCATTTGGCATTTGGCATATTTTCTGAGAAATGTATGTTTTCAGCTAAGCACAAAATATAGCTTCAGCACTTTACTATTTTACATTGTACTTGTCTTTGTTTGTCATTTGACATTATTGGTATCAAAGGAAGGCTAGGATTTTGCAAGTGAAAGGGCCTTGTAATTTTTAGTCTATCTATATTGCAAACCTAGGGTTTGATGATCATATTATTGGCTGAAATATGTATGGGATTGTTACAAATTGTTGATATATGAATGGCATATGGTTTTGAGCAATTTCCTACATCATTGATAGTGTTTTAGATGGTATTTGGTTGCTATCTATTATTCTGGAATTTTGGGATAGCCAACTCATATATTGCAAAAATAATTTTCTATCTACATTTTGAGTTACATTTTTGAGGGGTTTTTAGTGGCCTATTGGCAAGGGTCATTACACACAAGAACCGGGGACAACAGCAACATGTATCTCAAGACTGGAAAAGAAGGGAACCTGATTGCTGAAATCTTTGTGGATGACATCATCTTTGGAGGAGACGACAGGATGAGCAAAGCCTTTGCTAAAGAGATGAAGAAAGAATTTGAAATGTCTATGATAGGAGCCATAAAATTCTTCATTGGACTACAAGTCGGTCAACTAAAGGAAGATATCTTTATTTCTCCATCCAAGTATGTAAAAGAAATTCTTAAAACTTTTGGGCTTGAAGAATCCAAACCGGTTGGTACACCTATGATAACTAACCTCAAGCTATCAAAGGAAGATGATGCAAAAGAAGTGAATGAGACATTGTATCGGTCTATGATAGGCAAATTACAGTATGCAGTACACAGTAGACCGGACATTGCACATGTAATAGGCATCGTAGCAAGATTCTCTGCAAATCCTAAAGAGACTCATCTAATAGCGGTGAAGAGAATTTTCAGATACCTAAAGGGGACTGAGGAGTGTGGCTTGTGGTTTCCTCACAAGAGAGGCTTCCCAGTAAAGGTTTACACTGATGCAGATTGGGCTGGAAATATTGATGACAGAAAGAGCACAAGTGGTGGTGCATTCTTTCTTGGTGAAATGATTGTGTCATGGACAAGCAAGAAATAGAACTGCATTTCACAGTCTACAGCGGAAGCTGAATATGTTGCTGCAGCAATCAATTGCACACAGGTAATCTGGATCAAACAGCTACTTGAAGGAATCCAATAACAAATACTTGAACCGATTGCAATTTACTGTGACAGTACAAGTGCAATAAACATATCTAAGAATCTTGTCATGCACTCCAAAACAAAGCATATTGTCATCAAGTATCACTACTTGAGAGAGCTGGTACAAACTAAAGAAGTGAGATTGGAGTATGTTCCCACAAAAGAACAGATTGCTGACATCTTCACAAAGCCATTATCGAAGAGTAATTTTGAGTATCTCAGAGGTAAATTAGGGGCGATACCCCTTCCTAATCACCAGTAGACTTACAAAGGTGTTCATCAATTCACTATGCTTCAACAGAGGATTTCACCTCATCTTACCAGGATTGATGAATAGGACTGCTGCTCGAAGGGGGAGCAGATTTCATTAGGGTAGTCTTTTTGACTAGCCTTTGGCATTATTGTCAAAAGGGGGAGACTATGGTAATAAACCGGTAGAGATATAAGTATAAGGCAGGTGACATGATTGATTGCCTATTAAGGTTTTGCCATCAATGCCAAAGGGGGAGATTGTTGGCATTAAGAGGTGGTAACCGGTAAGATTGCAACTGGTACATGGCAATAGAGGTATTGTCATTGATTGGCAAAAGAGGTGTTGACATTTGTGACTAAGGTTGCCAGTGTTGGATATGTGAAGCAAGACAGATACAGATACACCTGACATCAATAAGTGAGTGGAGAGACTGGTTTGGCAACTGGTGACACTGTGCAATGAACAAGAGACTATTTTTGTTCATCAGAAGCAACCGGTCACCAAGGGAAAAGCAACAGGTAACAAGAGACCGAGAAAAGGATGCAACCGGTATAGACAGAGGAAGGATACGTGACAGGTCAAGGCTCTTACCTGTGCACAACTTAAGGATCTTTACCGATCAAGTGAAGACTTCATCATGATAAGATGAACCGGGGAAGTCATAGTCAACAATCAGTTATCCAACTCTTTGACCAGGATTTACTCTACTAAATCCGGTAGACTTTGAGTTATAAGGTTGATCGGTACAAGGCGCGTTTGAAGGTTTTAATGCCGGAGTTTGTGGCATTAAATCATGGAGTTATCTCTTGTGAAGGAAAGCTTTTGACACGCATTCGTCGTTTTCTTTCATAAAGCAGAGCATGCACCGGATGTTTCCTCTATGAAGTAATACTCCACCGGGTGATGGATCCGAAGGTGATCTTTAAACAGATCGTGCATGTAAACAGCAAATAGGGTGAGCAATCTATATATTCCTCTAACTGCCAAGAATGTATTTTGCCCTCATTCTGCCGAAGTAAAGAGTGAACCTCTACACTGAAGAAGCTAAGATGAAGAGAAAGGAGAAAAGAGAAGAGTGTGCAGATAAGCACAATAGGAAAGGAGAACATACCTGCAGCGACTGGTGATGTTTCTCAGTTGAGCATAACAGAGATCTTATCAGGCTAAGCAAAGTCATTTTTAAAAGGTCAAGTACTCTATTGTTCTCTAACAATTACAATAGTTAAAATCTCAATATTTTGGGTGGACATTAACAGGTCCCTTGTACTAAATCCCTTAACCGAGTGACATCTATTCAAGTGTTCTAAGTCTTCTAACCAGACAGGCACTAACAGGCCTTATTTTATCAAATCCCTTAATCGGGTCGCATCTAATAGTGCATTGTAATCCTTTAACAGGGAAAGCTACTAACAGGGCGCACTTCAAAAGAGTGCAAAATTTGTGAAGTTTCCTCACACCGTGGTTTTCACCCGATTTTGGTTTCCACGAGATAAATCTGGTGTTGCTTATTGATTGATTGTTTGATGCTATATTTATGCTAGAATCAGTTTTGCTTACAGTTATAGTATACTACATCAGATTTGTTGTAAAGTTTTATAGGTGTTGATTCACCCCTCCCCTCTTAGCACCGGTTGGGACTGTCAGTTTCCATGCTCTTCTCTTTCATTAGCAGTAGTTATTTCATTGAATTCCAAAAGATTTCCAGCATTGTGATCCTGTAGACTATCATGTTCATTATGACTAAGATTCCCTCTTGGTTTTGAATATTCGTCAACTTTTACATTGAAACTTTCTACTATTTTTCCTATTCTCTTATTCAGACACCGGTAGGCTTTACTCTTAGTAGAATAACCCAGAAATATGTCTTCATCAGTCTTTGGCTCAAACTTGACAAAATACATATCTCTTTTAATGTAACAATTACTACCAAAAATTCTGAAGTAGCCTACACTGGGAATGTGATCGAACCATAATTCATAGGGAGTCTTACCAGTTCCTTTCTTGACTTGAACTCGGTTTAGTGTGTAAACAGCAATGCTGATAGCTTCTCTCCAAAAGTATTGGGGGAGATCCTTCTGAATCATTAGGTTTCTTGCACGGTCAATCAGTGTCATGTTTCTTCTTTCTGCTACTCCATTTTGTTGAGGAGTTCTTGGTGCAGACAACTACCTTTTAATTCCTTGTTCCTCACAGTAGTGAGTGAACTCGTGAGAAGTGTATTCACCTCCTCTATCTAATATCAAACACTTCAGACTTTTACCGGTCTCCTTTTCCACTCGAGCCTTGTAGATTTTGAACATGTGAAAGGCCTCTGATTTTTCTCTAAGAAAAAGTGTCCACATCATTCTTGAGAAATCATCTACAAAAATCATGAAGTACTTGTCTCCATAGTAGCTTTTTGTTCTCATAGGTCTACACAAATCTGTGTGAACAAGATCCAGAACATTTTCAGCAGAAAAGGATTTACTACTGAAACGTGTTCCTGTCAGTTTTCCCAACTGACAATCCTTACAAATGCCTCTGTCAGGTTTTGTAATCTCAAGAAGTCCTATGACTGACTTCTTCTTGCTTACCTTGACAATACTGTCAAATTTTATGTGGCAGAGCCTCTTATGCCACAACCAACTATTGTCCTCTTTGGTTACAAGACATATCTTGTTGGCTTTTCCTTTGACTAATGCTATGAGGCAAGCTCCTTCCATTGAGTCCAGATAGAACAGATTCCCTTTACTCTGTCTACCGGTTGCAACATGAGCTCCTGATTGGTTCCTGACAACACAAGAACCTTTCCCGACTTCCAACAGTTATCCCTTGTTGTTTAGTTGAGCAACACTCATTAGGTTGTACTTGAGTCCTACCCAGTACACATCTTCACATACAACATTATTGCTAAGTGCAATAAAGCCTTTGCCTTTGATAGTGCAGGGAGTATTGTTACCAAAGGTTACCGATCCACCATCATTGTGCTTTAAGTTGATGAACTTGATCCTATCACCTGTCATGTGGTGAGTGCATCCACTGTCAATGATCCAATCATCATGCTGATGAGATCTTGAGATAAGTGTCATTTTGTTTATCATTTGGCTTTCTTCTTTTATTGCAACAAATGCAATTTCTGGATCTTCAAAGTCTTCAGATTCATTGTCTGACTCCTTCTGCAAGATAGCATTCTTTCTTTGCTTTGTTCTTGAATCAGTCGCTCTTGTCTTTGTTATCATTGTCTGGACACCTTGCAGCAATATGTCCTATCTTATTGCAAGAGAAACATTTTAGTGGGAGTTTTCCTTTGTATTTCCCTTTTCCTCTTGGAAATCTCTTAGCAATGAGTGCTTCAAACTCATCTTGCTCCGTCTCTTCAGAGAGCAGATTCTCAACAAAACTTCCGATCTTACCGGTAGAGTTGTTTCCGGTTTCTCTTCCTTTCTTCGTGGAAGAGGTATTAACAAAAGATTTAAAAGCGTCTTCTTGCATGGGTAGGCTATTGTCAAAATTGCTCAATTCAAATGCAATCAACTTACCAATTAGGGAGTCAAGAGTGACTTGAGCAGTGGTCACTGAACTGAGCTCCTGTATGACTGAGATCTTGATAGCATATTGAGACCTCAGCATTCTCAGTATTTTGCTTATCACATATTCCTCATTCAGTGTTCCTCTCGCGCTTTTGATGAAGTTTATCACTTCTTTGATTCTGTTGCTATATTTCTTTATATCTTCTCCCTCATTCATTCTCATATCATCATATTTTCTTCTAATGCTTTCTACCTTATCTCTTTGAACATGTGGGTCACCACCAAACACTGTTTGTAGCTTGGCCCACATCTTGTGAGCAGTATCTAGATTTTCAATCTCTGCATAGACATAATCAGGTGGCGTGCTTGCTATCATATCCATTGCAATTGTATGCTCTGTCTTGATCTTTAATTCATCAAGAGTCAGGGTACTGTTGGGTTCAGTGTAATCATGGATTACATGAGTCCAGTATTGATCTCTGGTGGTCTTCATGTACAGCTTCATTTTGCTACACCACAAAGTAAAATTTTCCTTAGAGAACTTTGGTCCTTCCTTTCTCATCATCTTAACTTTTTCTTGTTGCAGATAAGAAGCAAAGAAAAGAAAGTAGGCTCTGATACCAATTGATGGTCCCAACCAGTGCTGAGAGGGGAGGGGTGAATCAACACCTACTAAAACTTCACAGTAAATCTGATGTAGTGTATCTATAACTGTAAACAGAACAGATTTTAGAGCAGTAATAGCAAACACACAAACAACAATAAGCAACACCAGATTTATCACGTGGAAACTCAATTTGGGAGAAAACCGCGGTGTGAGGAAACCTCACAAATTCTGCACTCTTATGAAGTGCGCCCTATTAGGAGCCTTCTCTGTTAAAGGATTACAAACGCACTTGTTAGATGCGACTCGATTAAGGGATTTGATACAATAAGGTTTGTTAGAGGACTTAGAACACCTAATCAGATGTCACCCGGTTAAGGGATTTAATACAAGGGACCTGTTAATGTCCACCAAAAATACTAGGATTTACTATTGCAATTATTAGAGAGCAATAGGAGGTTTTGATCTATTGATGATGGCTTTGCTAAGCCTGATAAGATCGATGTTATTCTCAATTGAGAATCATCACCGGTCACCGCAGGTATGTTCTCCGTCGCTGTTATGCTTCTCTGCACAATCTACTTTCTTCTCCTCTCTTTACCTTAGTTTCTTCAGCGTACAGGTTCACTCTTTACTTTTGGCAAAATGACGGCAAACTATATTCTTGCCAAGCAGAGGAATATATAGACTTCTTGCCCTATTTGCTTTTTACATGCATGACCTATTTAAAGATCACCTTCGGATCCATCAACCAGTGGAGTATTAGTTCACTGTCGAAACATCGGATGCATGCTATGCTTTATCTGCTTTATGAAATAAAACGACAGATGTGTGTCAAAAGCTTTCCTTCACAAGAGATATCTACATGTTTTAATGCCACAAACTCTGGCATTAAAACCTTCAATCGTGCCTTGTACCAATCGTCTTGATAACTCAAAGTCTACTGAATTTAATGTAATAAATCTCGGTCAAAGAGTTAGATAACTGTTTGTTGACTATGACTTTCCTTGGTTCATCAATCATGATGAAGTCTTCACTTGATCAGTAAAGATCCTTAGGTTGTGCACAAGTAAGAGCTTTAACCTATCACCTTCCCTTTCTCTGGCTATACCGGTTGCATCCTTTCCTCGGTTCCTATTACCGGTTACCGGTGGTATCCTTCTCATTTGCACAGTGTCACCATTTGCCAAACCAATGTCTCCTCGTCTTATCGTAGTCAGCTGTGTCGGTCCTTGCTTCACAGATCGAACACTGGTATCCTTAGTTCATCTTTTTGCCAATCGATGACAATACCTCTTTTGCTATGTACCGGTTAATCACTTAATGCCAACAGTTCCCTACCGACATATTGTCAAAGATGTGTAGAATTATCCTTGGAAAAGTTGTTGGCATGTTACAAAGTCCGAAGGGCATCCGCTTGTACACATAAACATCGTCCACCACAAATGCGGTCTTCAGTTTATCTTCTTCGGCAATGAAGAAATGGTTATACCCTGAAAACCCATCCATGAATGAATACATTTCATGTCTCGTGACTTCCTCAAGAATGCTATCTGTAAATGGTATGGGAAAGGGGTCTTTTATGGTTGTGGCGTTCAGGCACCAGAAGTCCACACAAATGCAAATCTTGTTTGCCTCCTTCAGTGATATGACAATGGGGGATACCCATTTGCTAGTCTGGACACAGAAAATAATGCCCGCCTCCAGCATTCGTTCTATTTCTTCATTGACCTTCACAGCATAATTTTTATTCATCTGGTATGGTCTCTTTTGTACTGGTTGGGCCCCAAGAACCAACGGAATGCGATGTATGCACAACTCCAGAGTCACTCTCTTCAAGTCCTTGTACGTCCACGAAAAAAACATCTTTGTACTCGATGAAAATTTTAAACGTTGTCGCCTTCAGCATTGGATTCCAGTCATCCCCTAGCAATATATTTTTGGGATTCGCCTCATCTCTGAGGTTTTTGACCTTCAACGAGGGCTCTTCATACTTTATAGGTTTCTTCTTATCAAATTTGTGTGTCGGAGTCTCATTGACTCAGGCCTCCCCTTCCTTGTATACCTCATACTCTGGCGGAAACTGTGATGAACTTGCCTGGCTCCTTGTTAAGAAAATAACTTTTCTTCTTGAATTCTTTGCAAGTGTGTTTTTTTGTTTTGATAATGTTTGAATTTTCTAGTATCTTTTCCGGAATTAAATAATAACATATAGCAATTTGACACTATCACCCCAAGATCAACAAGTTAATTTATCATTCAGAAGTCCTTGCAAATATATATAAAAAAAACAATGCAATATTTTAATGCTAGGCACCTGGCAAGTGGTATGGTCACTCTAGAATGCTGACCACCATAATAAATACTAGACACAGCCAGCCCAAAAAACCAAACGTAGCCTTAAGATATTAAATACGGCCCAAGGAAGAATGACACAGCTTCTTGGGAATGAAACGCAGCCCTTGAGTTTGTATATGTAGCTCCTCTGGGAGTTATTACAATCTTGTTGAACAATTCGTAAACACTCTAGAAGATATAACAACCTTCTAGCAACAACTTAATCCACTGAAGAAAACCGAACCAGAATTGGGAATACCTCAGTAACAGCAGCAAATTATCAATTCTCTTCAAATTTGGTATACAATAACACCAAATTTGCATCCACAAAATCAGAATTGGATTTTCAGAACTCAGTAGCAAAATTCACCACCAATTAATGATGATTCAAATTGCAAAAGTGAGGAATCAGTCCTCAAACCCTTGCCAACTTCTCCACAACCTAAAACTTCATAAAAATTGCATAAGTCAAGAATGAGGTTCGAATTCTCATAAGGCTGTATGTATAATGTTTTCTATAGCTTCTCAATGACACTTTTCACTTAAAAGCCACTTGCTTGATGGTTGCACATTTGAAATATAAGAAACTATTATATTTCCCTTCACTTTAATGTTGAAAATGACCCTTTCATTAAAATAATGCCATTCTGACACATTGGGTCCCTGTTTTATGAGCTCAGGATTTAAAACTTCTCAATCCAGTTCCAACAAGCTATAAAACTAAGATGCCCACAAAACATTCCCAATACAAATGGCAACCTTAGCCGATTTAATTAAATAATAATCATAATTCACCCACTGTGATGAGCCCAAATGGCTCTCAATAGCAATTTGGCTTCTAACCCAATTGTATTTGCAAATTTTTATTGAAATTTAAAATATCTGCAACCTTTGCAATTTTCAACATAAACTACTTTGACATCAACAGCAAATTAATTTCCCAAATGCTCTTCGATTGCATACCAAATCAGAATTTAATCAAACTATTACAAGAAATAACCATAACCAAGATGACTAGTCTGATTATTGCACCTCCATTATGAAATACAGCTGCTTGGAGTTGAGACGCAGCCACAAGGAATGACGTGAAGCTTGCTGGATATTGACGCCAATAACAATTAATGTCATCTAACCATTTGCAGCCTCCTTGCGTGACAATATGGTGAAGGCAAATTGAGGTAGCAACCTTCTCTTAAACCCTACATAGCTAGACAATGAAACGCAGCCCTTGAGTTTGTATACGCAGCTCCTCTGGGAGTTATTACAATCTTTCTGAACAATTCCTAAACACTATAGAAGATATAACAACCTTCTAGCAACAACTTAATCCACTGAAGAAAATCGAACCAGAATTGGGAATATGTTAGTAACAACAGCAAATTATCAATTCTCCTCAAATTTGGTATACAACAGCACCAAATTTGCATCCACAGAATCAGAATTGGATTTCCAGAACTCAGTAGCAAAAGTCACCACCAATTAATGATGATTCAAATTGCAAAAGTGAGGAATCAGTCCTGAAACCCTTGCCAACTCCACAACCAAAAACTTCATAAAAATTGCATAAGTCAAGAATGAGGTTCAAATTCTCATCAGGTTGTATATATAATGTTTTCCATAGCTTCTCAATGACACTTTTCACTTAAAAGCCACTTGCTTTATGGTTGCACATTTGAAATATAAGAAACTATTATATTTCCCTTCACTTTAATGTTGAAAATGACCCTTTCATTAAAATAATGTCATTCTGACACATAGGGTCCCTGTTTTATGAGCTCAGGATTTAAAACTTCTCAATCCAATTCCAACGAGCTATAACACTAAGATGCCCACAAAACATTCCCAATACAAATGGCAACCTTAGCCGATTTAATTAAATAATAATCAAAATTCACCCATCTTGCGAAAATGACTGAGGAAGCATCAGAATCAAAATCTGACAACACAAGAGTGATCCTGATGATGAAAGATGATGAATGAACCTGACGGGGTGACTTACTAAAAATAGATGCTCCCTCCAAGAATCTTGGAGTCCAAACCGAAAGCCAAAAATAAAATCTGAAAGCATCATATAACTCCTCTAAATCATCTTAAGCTTAATAGAACCATGTGATGACTTACTATAAATAGTAAGTCCCTCAAAACGGGGCCAAAACCCACAAGGCACTCTAATCACCAAAATTAGCCTACAAGGACCCAATGATAGGCTAAATCCACTAACTCCAATGCTCGCTCAAAATGGGGACATTACAGTCCTCCCTCCCTAAGATTGCTTGTTCCCAAACAATCTCAGAAAACAAAACACAGAAGTCCACTTGGATCCCAAGGATAGAATGGAGTAATGTCCCCATCATCACCACACTCTAGCAAAAATAATTCCAACATCAGCAGTACCAACTGCAGCGTCTAAGAAACTGAACTCAACACTTGAACTGATGATGCTGAGACAAGAACATCACATGAGAGTAACTCAACCATGAGTAACTTACATGGAAGCAACTCAACCGGAAAACTGGACTTGCCCCTAGTCTATGTGCCAACTAAACTATCATACCAATCATCAAACGGATGCACTGGTGAACTCTGCAACTGGTAGATATCCTGAACATGAGGATCAAAAGTGAGCATTTAATAATACCCTTTCATTAAAATAACCATATTTTGACACATGGGGTCCCTGTTTTATGAGCTCAGGATTTAAAACTTCTCAATCCGGTTCCAACGAGCTATAACACTAAGATGCCCACAATACATTCCCAATACAAATGGCAACCTTAGCCGATTTAATTAAATAATAATCAGAATTCACCCATCTTGCAAAAACGACTGAGGAAGCATCAGAATCAAAATCTGACAGCACAAGTGTGATCCTAATGATGAAAGATGATGAATGAACCTGATGGGTGACTTACTAAAAATACACGCTCCCTCCAAGAATCTTGGAGTCCAAACCAGAAGCCGGAAATAAAATCTGAAAGCATCATATAACTCCTCTAAATCATCTGAGCTCAGTAGAACCATATGATGACTTACTATAAATAGTAAGTCCCTCAAAACGGGGCCAAAACCCACAACAGGGCCCTCTAATCACTAGAATTAGCCTACAAGGACCCAATGATAGGCTAAATCCACTAACTTCAATGCTCGCTCAAAGTGGGGGCATTACATAAACAAATCCTTTTCTAACTCCTCATCAATCTACAGCATGTTACACTGGAATAATTCATAATCTTCCATCTGCTAGTGAAAGAGTCCATTCATGGAATCTGCATCATCTTCAAAGCATCCTTCGAGTTCTAGGACGCCTTCCTCATTTGGCTTCATCCTTCGCTTCCCTTCATCCACTCCACTCAACTCTCCTTCTGACTCCGACTCCAAGCAAGATGCAAGCTCCTCACTCACCATCTGGGTTCTGAGGTCGATGACAAATTTCCTTCCTCCTTTCTCCACTGACAGGGTGTTCCGCTTCCAGTTGTGATTCACCTTCGCTGTGACGAGCCACCCTCTTCCCAGAATAGCATCATACCCTTTCTTTTTCAGGGGAATCACCACAAAATCCAGAACGAAGGGCAGGGTACCAATCGTTACTTGTTGGGCCATCAAAGTATTGATCGGCTTAATGTCATGTTGGTCGGCACCAAGTAGGTTGAAGGTCAGTGGCCATAGTGTTGGTTTCCCAAGTTTCTTCTAAGTTTCCTCCAATAACACATTTGCCCTCGATCCTCCATCGACAAGTGTGGGTGAGGATGGTTCCGAGGATGCCCATCCCATCTCCACCACTGCGGGGTGTCAGCCACTGTTCACGGTGAGTAGCATTGGGTTTGTCGAGGGGCTGACCCAAACCTCTGTCCTCTCTTCCGTACAGGATGGTATTGGTACAGTGCTTAGTATGGCCACCCTCAACTGTAGCATTGTTTCCAGAAGGTCTTTAATTTTAACTGGCACCTCCATATGCAACCCTTTATAATTTTCTGTTCAACTTTTGTACGCATACGAGATGAAGTACTCGTCATGTCGTGTGTCTCTCTTCTTTCCATCATCATTTCTCGTTCAATATCTGCCTTTGCTTCTCGTACCCTCTCTTTCTCCGTTCGGGGATCTCGGTATGTCGCCTTCTTGGCCTATGCCCAAGTGATTGCTAGGACCCCTTCATCTTTGTCCAACTTCCCAATGTTCAGTACGTTGACTCTGGGCTTCGGGCAGTTTGCATCTTCATGGTCACCCGGCCCACACCATCGGCATAAATGTTGGGGTTATTCTTCCTTCTGACAATCATGAGCAAAGTGCCCCCACTAGTTCTAAGCTCAACACGGACCATTATTATTGTTATTATTGCTTCTTCGCTCGCATCTATTGTTACGGTATCCACCTGATGATGCATTGGTATTGGTCTATGTCTAAGAGGTGCCTACGGCTACGGACGTCAATGGTTGTTCCTGAATGAAGAGTACTTGTGGACCCCTTGTTTTCATATTGAATGGGCATTTCTTGGTGGAATGTCCCATCACTTGGCAAATGTCACAAAGGGCTTTCTTCGGGCATGTACCATTCGTATAACCTTCCTCCTTACAATCTGTGCACCATAACTCGCCTTCGTTCTTGCTAGTGCTCCCCTTCATTGCTTTGAACTCTTTCAACATACAATGCATGTCCTTTTGAAGTGCTTGCACCTTTTTGTTGGATTCTTCGTTGTTGTTGCTTCCCTCGGAGGAATTGTCCTTATCTGATGACTTATTCTTTTTCTTCCGTGAGGTTTTACTCTCACTCTCTAGGTCCATTGCTCTATTGTATGCATCCTTGTAGGATGGGAGATGATAAAATTTATATTATAACTTAAGTCACTTATATTATAACTCATAGAAACTTAATAATATAATCCCAAAATTATTAATATTTATTTCATCATCTATGATAACTTGACCCATCACTTAAGTGACTTAAGTTATAATAAGCAATATTCACCCAATATTGCTTATTGGGTTGGCTTCATACAGAGGTCGGCATTGTACTGATTGGAGAAATAAATTTCAGAATTTATTGATAGATTGAAGGCATATTTTATGGCAGATTGAGGGCATCGGATTGAGAAGCTACTGGTTGTTTATAGTGGTTTGAAATCATTGTTTTTTGTTGGTTCTTCATGTGCCCTACCTACTCTTCAATACACAGTTTGGTTTTGTTGAAAGAGGCACAAAAAATTCAATAAAAATTATACGAAGGAATGCCTAGGGCTATAGCAGGGTTTGACATCATCTCTTGAATTTTTTTTGCCGATTGGTGAAGGGTTTTATATTCTTGACTTGCTTTTTCCGCCAGCACTTAATAAAAGGGCTTCTTCCACTAGCCAGGTATGCCATTTGATTGTGACAAGTTTTTACTCTGTGAAATAATGCAGAAGAATAATTGAAATCTTCTATTTTGTTCTTTAGTACTTAGTTTACAAATTTCAGAAGTTTTATTTCAGCTTATGTATTTCTTTTTATGTCAAACCATCTCAAAAACACAAAAAAAATGGATTTCATTGTCATCACTAAGCAATCGGAACTCCTAAAATTATTTCCTCAAGTCATCCCATTTATTCACCTGTCTTATCTACGTCGAAGAATCAGTCAATGGCTACTCCACGTAGGGTTGTGGGGAACTGGAGCACCCATTTATCTTGGTCGGTCACCCCGTTGGCCGACCAAATTGTTTCACATGTATGAAAGTGTCATATAGGGTCCTCCTTTCCATCCCCCATGAACTTGGGCAATTTTTGTTTATTTTCTATTGATAAATTCCTTTGTGGCTTCGGTCCCGCAGGCCCTCCTAACCCGCTAGGGACACTTGATCCGCCAAAAACTCCCCAACCATTGGGGGCTCCTAAATTGCTAACTCCTGAACTTGGTATAGTGGAACCAAGCAAATTGTTATGGTCACCGTGCTCCATAGTTCAAAGACTTGAACTCAACCAAAAAATTGGACTCGGACTCGGACTTGCGAAAACTTGCACAAGGACTTGGCAAAAGGAAAAAATCGTAGTTTTACATAAAACAAAGAGATTAATGCATTTAACGAACATAAGAGCCATAATTGATGTATTTTGCTGATATGACCAAGAGCTATAAAATTCCTTACCAGAATTTTCCCCAATTCCTAACTAACTCAAGAGTGTCGTCAACTGATAGACGTTGTGTGACAACTATATTGTAATAGTTTTGGGCTTTGCTAGTGAGTGCAGGAACCAAACTGTGTTTAAAATTGAATAATAACACTACAAAACAATACGTTTCCCGCAACAGAATTTGCAAGATTGTTCGAACCATCTATTTACTGCTTAGTTACACAAAATCATAATTTCTTAATATGCAATGGAATATCTTTGATACATAAATTTTCACATTCTAAAGTAACTACGGAATTGTGCACCTATGGAAGTATGATTGTATGTTTGCTAGGACTGTCGCAACCCTCCTGTTATAACATTGGCTAACTCGTCTGCTCCAAGTCTGTTGTATTCCACACAATGACTGTGTTGAGTGCTTTCCACACAATACACTGTCGTGTATCAACCGAGTCTTCTACACGATGCCTGTGTCAAATACTTCCAACGTGATACACCGTCGTGTTTCAACCTGTGTATCCACCCCAACACGGAAGGTGTCGTTATGTGCTATTAACCGCGCGGTCTTGGCTGCTATCTTCATGTTGACCCCATCTATTCATACGTGTCCAAGTTTCCAGCTTGTATTCTTCCCATTCCAAGTTCCGTGTTTAGAACTTACCCTTCAACATGGATGTTACGTGGTCACACTAGTTCATTCCCAAAACTTTTCACCATGCCACGCCACCCAAATCAACTCACATGTAGAGAAAGTTATACTGAGTCAGTCTTTTCCCCTCCAATCTCCAATAGGTCAGAGACTCTGACGAAAAGAGTCATATTATTCCGCACTACCCAACAACTGTCTACAAAATTCCAAAAACATGCCCATCCCAATCCTCATGACCAATATTTAAATTGTCAAAATCCCGTGAGAATTTTGTTCCTCCATACAACTGACTTCGTAACAAAGATTAGTTAATTAGAAACAATTGAAACTCAATGTTTTATTATAGTATATTAAATAATTTATATTAGTTCATTGGTAATTGAAACTAATATATGAATATATACATATATTTAATTATCTTTTAAAAAGATAATTTTGGGACATTACAAATCTCCCCTTCCCCACGTTGCTTGCCCACAAGCAACTGCAAATTGGAATGTTGTAACACTTGTTCACCTTCCCATGTAGCATCCTCTATAGGAAAATTCTTCCATTGTATCAGATATTCCTTGATAGAGCGGTTGCGCAAAAGCCTCTCTCGGGTATCCAAAATTTTATCGGGGACAATCTCCAATTTGCCTTCTAAATCCAAAGGTGGTAAATCCTCAGAAAATGTCACTTGCTTGCCTAATGCCTTCTTGAGACAAGAAACGTGAAAGACATTATGGATGTGACTACCCTCTGGTAAATTTAGTTCATAAGCAAGAATACCAATTTTTCTAACAATCTAATAAGGTCCATAGAATCGGGCCTTCAATTTCTCAGCTCAACTGCGTTTGAGCGAAGATTGTCGATAGGGTTGCAATCTAAGATACACCAATTCTCCTTCATCAAAACTGCGTTCAGTACGTTTCCTGTCGGCATAAACTTTTTGTTGATTCTGCGCAGAGTGCAAGTTTTCCTTGAGGGCTTTCAAAATCTCCTAACTTTCCTGAAGCCAGTTATGTGCTTTGGGTAGATTACTATTGTCAAAAGCAAGATCAACAAAAGATACAGCATCATATCCATACAAAGCTTTGAATGGAATCATACCAATAGACATATGATATGTCGTATTGTAGCAATACTCACCCAAATGTGACCATCAAATCCAAGCTTTTTGGTGCCTAGCAACATAATTGTGAAGATACCCTTCAATTCATTTGTTCACTATTTCTGTTTGACCATCTGTTTGTGCATGGTAACTGGTGTTGTGGTTTAACTCTGTTCCTGTTAACCTGAATAATTCCTCCCAAAAGATACTCAGAAATCGATTGTCCCTATCACTGATTATACTTTTTGGTAAACCATGTAAATGGAAAACCTCCTTAAAAAACAGTTCTGCAACCTAAACAGCTGTATAATCTATAGTGATAGCAAAGAAATGCACAAATTTTGTCAATCTATCAAATATCACAAAAATACAATCTTTACCTTGTGCCCGAGGTAATCCAGTAATGAAATCCATGGATATACTTTCCCACTTATGTTCTGGAATAGGTAACGGCAGGAGTAATGTAATGTCCCCATTTTTTGTAGGTCATTGATCTGATGGTGCCAAGTCATTATTGTGATCCTCGTGGTCTGGCAAGGTGTTTAGAGGGTCTTTGGTGTGAACTTACTATTTATAGTAAGTCAATGGATAGTTCCAATGAGCTCAGATGAGTTAGAGGAGTTGATTGATGCTCTCGGTTTTCATTTCTGGCTTCCGATTTGGGCTCCAAGAATCTTGGAGAGAGCGTCTATTATTCATCATCATCTTTCATCATCTGGATCAATCCTATGCAGACAGATTTCGATTCAGACGCTTCTTCAGTGGTTTTCACAAGACAGGTGGTTTATTATTATTTTTTAATTAAATTTGCTAAGGTTGCCACGTCAAGTTCATTCATCATTTGGATCAATCCTGTGCAAATAGAATTCGATTCAGACACTTCTTCAATGGTTTTCACAAGACAGGTGGTTTATTATTATTTTTTAATTAAATTTGCTAAGGTTGCCATTTTTGTTGGTATTATATGCTGGATACCTTAGTGTTATAGCTCGTTGGAACCAGGATGAAAAGTTTTAAATCTTGGGCACAAGAAACAGGGACCTTGCATGTCATAATTTCATGATATTGGTGAAAAGGCCTTTTTTGGAGCCAAATGAATTAATAAATTATATTATTCAATATGTGCCTAAATATAAAAAGTGTTTTAAGTGAAAAAGTGTGTGAGAGAAGACACTTTTGAATTATAAAAGCAATGCTTTGTGAAAGGAAAATCATTCATTATTCATTTGATTAAAAATTATGAAGTTTCTTGGCTGTGAGAAATGGCTAGGGTTTCGAGGACTGATTCCTCTTTCCGCAATTTGAATCATCATTGATTGATGATGAATTTTGCTTCTGAATTCTGAGAACTACATTCTAATTCTAAAGATTTTATTTGGCGCTGAGGTATGCCAATGGTGATGGATTGATTATTTTACAACTCAAGGGTTTGAGTTTGACTTCTTGAATAAACGATATTTTCCTTCACTGAAAGGGAGGTGTTTTGAACTGGTTGTGATTATCAGTGAATTGCTGCAGTGTTAGCGAGATTGAATTTGCAATCAAAAAATTATACAGTGCTGTACGGAAATTCTACTGTATTTGTACGTTGTTCCTGCTAGTACCGTACGAGGGTCTTGTTGGCTGTAGATCTTCATGTTTGGGTGGTAGTGTTTAGAGAAGTTTCAACACAGATTGTTTTAGATCTGTCACATAGGCTGCCTATGGTAATTTCTAGAGGCTGCGTTATTTATTGGAGAGGGTTTTCTTCATCTAGGCGTCATTCCTTCAGTTGGCGTCTAAGTCTGCAGAGCTGCGTTTCATTTTAAGGTTGGAAATTAATTTCTATACAGCCACGTATGTAAGAGGTGCAAATAAATTTAACCTTCCTTGTAATGATTCGAATACATTCTTAGCACATGTATGATTTGTTGAACATTTGAATAATATTGGTGCTGTTGTTATTTAGATAATTCTAAGTTTTAATTGTCAAAAAGAATTATATTTGGTGAAATTCAATACAACTTGCAATTAAATTGAAGGGAAAAACTAGTTTGTTTTAGAGAGTCAGCTGGGCTCTTTACAAGTAATCCGGCTGGATATGAATGTTCGGCTTTATTTTGTTGACATGTACAACACTCCTTCACATAGCGCAACACACCATTCTTGAGCCCTTTCCAAGTGAACCGTTCACGGATCTACCTGTAAGTTTTGAAGTAACCTGGATGTCTCGATAAAGGTAAATCATAATTTGCCTGCATGATTCTCAATTTTAATTTAGAACCACGTACTAAAAAGATTCTATCCTTGTAGTAGATAACATCATTCACAATCTTGTATTTATCATCCTGAACATTCCCATCCAATAAATCACATGCAAATACATTCTTAGAATACTCAACTAATAAAAGAGATTTCCAATCAGTTGTTACTCTTGATATAGCATTTATTTCAGGTTTCCTGGATAATGCATCCACAACCACATTGTTCTTACCTTTAACATATTCAATCTCAAAATCGTAAGCTTGGATCTTACTAATCCATTTTTTATGCTTGTCATTCAAATCTTTCTGGCTCAAGAAATATTTCAAACTATTATGATCAGTTTTAACCAAAAACCTACCACCCACCAAATATTGTCGAAATTTAGCTAATGCATGCATTATTGCTAACATTTCCTTATCATAGATTGAATACAACCTTTCAACATTATTGATTTTTCTGCTTTCATAAGCTATAGGATGTTTGTTTTGCATTAAGACTACTACTATTCCTTCACCAGAAGCATCACAATTCTAAGACTTATGGCTGATTGAAATCTGGAAGAGCAAGAACTGGACAAGAACTCATTACCCCTTTGAGTGTATCAAATATTTGTTGTGCTTCTGCAGTCCATCTGAATGCTCCCCTCTTGGTGAGATCTGTCAATGGCGCGCCAAGCTGGGAAAATCCCTTAACAAATCTCCTATAATAACTGCATAAGCCAAAGAAACCTCTTAACTCTAAAAGATTCCGTGGAGGTGGCCAATCCAAAATGGCTCTAATCTTCTCCTAATGTACCTGCACACCTTTAGTACAAATTTTTGTCATACCAAATTCACATTTAGAGGCTTTTGCAAAAAGAGATTGTGATTCCATTATACTCAAAATCTCATCAATATGTCTTAAATGCTCCTCCCAAGTCTTGCTATAAATTAGTATGTCATCAAAGAAAACAAGCAAAAATTTCCTCAGTTGCTTGTTAAAAATATGGTTCATACAAGACTAAAATGTAGCTGGAGCATTTGTCAGTCCAAAACACATAACCAAAAATTCATAGTGACCATAATGACAACGGAAAGCAGTTTTATGAAGATCCTGTTCCCTTAACTTAATCTGAAGATACCCTGATCTCAAATCAATTTTAGAAAAATACACAGCACCATGTAATTCATCTAACAATTCATCAATGCGGAGAATCGGATACCTATTTTTTATGGTCTTTTTATTGAGGGCACGGTAATCTATACACATGCATAGAGTTCCATCTTTCTTTTTTACCAGCACCATCGATGAAGCAAATGGACTCAAACTGGGCCTAATGTGTCCCATATCTAATAGCTCCTTAATAGCTTTTTCTATTTCATCTTTGAAAGCCATAGGATGCCTGTATGGAGTAGTGATGACTGGCTTTGCCCCTTCGTCCAATTCAATAGTATGTTCAAAACCTCTATCTGGGGGTATTCTTGGGGGTATATCACTGAAAACCAATTGGTGTGAATCTAGTACTTGCAACAAATCATCTGAATAGTGCTTTGATTCAAAACCTGTTACCTTTGTAGAAATCAAGCATTGTGCTAACCTAGCAGCCTCACCATGACGAAAAATAGCCTCCATCCTTTTAGCAATAACAATCTTGGGTCCACCATTCGACATTCCCCTAAGTATCACCTTTTGTCCATCAACCTTGAAAGAAAATTTCATGCATTTGAAACTCTGAGAATATTTATCCAAGGTTTCTATCCACTGAATTCCTAACACAACGTTAGTATCCACCAAATCAATCACATAAAAATCGTCCATTACTGTATAATTACCCAGAGCAATACTTAATTGTGGAACCTTATGTGTAACTAAATTAGTGCCACCTACAACTTTCACATCAAAACCTTCATGATTAACAATGTGTAAACCTCATTTTTTAACAAGAGTAGCATCAATAAAATAATGAGTAGATCCACTATCTAGCATAACAATAACCCACTGACCCTATAACACCCCTCGTACCCTAAAAATGTTGTGAGGAATTCCTGTCATGGATGCTATTATACTACGTTCCAGTTTACTTTCCTAATCAAGAGCAGAAACCTTTTGGGAACCTTCCAAATTTGGATCTATATTTTCCTCGTCTTCATTATCTAATGTTACTTCAATGTAATGTATTTTCCCTTTGCCCAAACACCTATGACCTAGTTGCCATGACTCCTTACAACTGAAACACAATTTGCATCTCCTGAGTTCATCCCTTTCTTCTTTATTGAATCTAGGTTTTGGAAATGTTTCTTTGTTTAAGGGTTGTTTGTCTTTATCCGGTTTTGGTAGAGAGCCTTCATTCCAAATTTTTCCTTTTGAGGAAAGTTCTAATTCTCTAGCCTTCTTAATAGTCATTTGTAGTGTAGTAGGGTTTAAAGACTTCACCCATCATTTCAAAGAATCAGAAAGCCCATCAATAAAAATAACAATTTTGTGTCTCTCAGATATCTTAGTGACAAGAACAGCCAACTTTTCAAATTCTGTTATATATTGTTCAATTGCCCCTATTTGTTTCAATTGTGTTAATTCCTTCAAATGTAATTCAAGATCTTTGGAATCAAATCTATCAATGAGGCGTTCAGTGAATTCAAGATATGTGTCTACCTGATTATGACCCAATGTGACCTGCCCATGGTGCCACATTCATGTGCTACTCCATCTAGATGTAATGCTGCATATTTAATAGCTTCATCCTCCATCATAGGGTTTAATTGGAAATATGTGTCTAACTTTTGGACCCAAGCCCTGGCAGTTGTCTTGTCTGTGCCGTCAAAATAAGGTATGGACATCTTCCCTATTTTCCTCTGTAGTTCACTATTGTAGTTTATGCCCCTATGAGGCCTATGTTTCATCCTAACATCCATGTATTCTCTAAAAGACATGTGAGATTAAAATCTGCCCCAACTGATTCCCAATCATTCAAAATTTCATCGTGTACCTCTCTAACAGTAGGTTCATGTTCTGGTTGCATATTTCTAGGGGTAAAATTTGGCATGTAAGGTCTAGTTGTTGCTGTTCTTTCTGGCTGGTTGTTATTTACTGAATGATCATCCCTACCACCTTCATTTTGATTTTGATTTAGATTTTGAGCCATGAATTGAGTCATCAGATTGGTCATCGTATTTATATTATTTTGCATGTCATGCTGACTTCTCATCAATGCAGCAATTAAATCCCTATTATTTTCTGGTTCCCCCATGTTATTGTCTTCTTCAAAAATTATTCCTCTTTTGTCTCAGTATGACTATCCTCAATTTAAAATTGTGGGATTGAACTAGATGGACTAGTTGGATTTCTATTTTGTCATTCCCTGGTATTCCGGAAGTTATAATGGCCTAATTGCATATTCAGCAGAACATTTTTGGCAAAACAAAACACCCTACTAGCTGGCAAGAAAGAAAGCTCTGATACCATTGTAAAATTCCTTACCGGAATTTTCCCCAATTCCTAATTAACTCAAGAGTGTCGTCAACTGATAGACGTTGTGTGACAACTATATTGTAATAGTTTTGGGCTTTGCCAGAAAGTGCAGGAACCAAACTGTGTTTAAAATTGAATAATGACACTACAAAACAATACATTTCCAGAAACAGAATTTGCAAGATTGTTCGAACCATCTATTTACTGCTTAGTTACACAAAATCATAATTTCTTAATATGCAATGGAATATCTTTGATACATAAATTTTCACATTCTGAAGTAACTACGAAATTGTGCACCTGTGGAAGTGTGATTGTATGTTTGTTGGGATTCTCGCAACCCTCCTATTATAACATTGGCTAACTCGTCTACTCCAAGTCTGCCGTATTCCACACAATGACTGTGCTGAGTGCTTTCCACACAATACAAAGTCGTGTATCAACCGAGTCTTCTGCACGATGTCTACGCCGGATACTTCCAACGTGATACACTACCGTGTTTCTACCTGTGTATCCACCCCGACATGGAAGGTGTCGTTATGTGCTATTAACCACGCGGTCTTGGCTACTATCTTCACGTTGACCCCCGTCTGTTCATATGTGTCCAAGTTTCCATCTTGTATTCTTCCCATTCCAAGTTTCGTGTTCATAACTTACCCTTCAACGTGGATGTTACGTGGCCACACCAGTTCGTTCCCAAAACTTTTCACCATGCCACGCCACCCAAATCAACTCACATGTAGAGAGAGTTATACTGAGTCAGTCTTTTCCCCTCCAATCTCCAATAGGTCAGAGACTTTGTCGAAAGGAGTCGTATTATTCTGCACTACCCGACAACTGTCTACAAAATTCCAAAAACATGCCCATCCCAATCCTCAAGACCAATATTTAAATTGTCAAAATCTCGTGAGAATTCCATTCCTCCATACAACTGACTTCGTAACAAAGATTAGTTAATTAGAAACAATTGAAACTCAATGTTTTATTATAGTATATTAAATAATTTATATTAGTTCATATTGAAACTAATATAAATAATTAATATATGAATATATACATATATTTAATTATCTTTTAAAAAGATAATTCTGGGACATTACAAGAGCAAAGACCAAATAAGAGAAAAAGTGAAAAAAAACCTTTTTTATCACTTGGTTGGGCATTTGGCTGGGTTGCGCGAGTCAATTAGAAAAACTCAAAGTCCATCTCAAAGACTCATGCAAGTCATTGGGCCAAGACTCAGTTGGACTCGGCTCGCGAGTCCATGGCAAGTCAACTCGACTGGCCATTGGACTAGAATTCCATGAGATTTTTTGATCTATGTTGTGCTCCTGTGTCCTCCCGACACCTTCGACAGCACTGGTACCCCCTTCGTCTCTGCTCTTGGTCTCCCCTACTTCCCTTTGAACCTCTTGTTCCTACCCCACGAAAGCTTCTACTTCCTAGCGGTGTTATTGAGAGATGTCCCAGACAGTTTCGAGTCTCTTCGATCAAATCAACTACCGCATTGCCTTTTGTTGCTCCTTCAATACGGATACCCTTGTCACCACCGTACACTTGGTGTCCTTCGGCACCACCTTCTACCCACACGTTCCCTTCGAAACCTTTCGCCAATCTACGTAGCCTCCTACATTCAGCTTGTTCTTCTAATCGCAGGGTCCTCTAGATGGACTCGTAATTGTCTTCTTGCCCTTTACGGATATGGTTCCTGTCCTTGTTCAAGAGGTTGGGCATTAATTTTTCCTCTCGTAGGAGTTGAGGACACTGTCATTGGAAAAACTCACAAGTCATTGGGCCAAGACTCGGTTGGACTCGGCTCGCGAGTCCATGGCAAGTCAACTTGACTGGCCATTGGACTCGCAAGTCCACACGAGGCCTTGCAATTCCACGCGAGTTTTTGATCTATGTTGTGCTCCTTTGTCCTCCTGACACCTTTGACAGCACTAGTACCCCCTTCATCTCTGCTCTCGGTCTCCCCTGCTTCCCTTCGAACCTCTTGTTTTTGTCCCACGAAACCTTCTACTTCCTAGCGGTGTTATTGAGAGATGTCCCAGGCAGTTTTGAGTCTTTTCGATCAAATCAACTACCACGTCACCTTCTGCTGCTCCTTCAATACGGATACCCTTGTCGCCACCGTAAACTAGTGTCCTTCAGCACCACCTTCTACCCACACATTCCCTTCGGCACCTTTGGCCAATTTACGTAGCCTCCTATGTTCGGCTTGTTCTTCTAATCGCAGGGTCCTCAGGACGGACTCATAATCGTCTTCTTGCCCTTTACGGATATGGTTCTTGTCCTTGTTCAAGAGGTTGGGCATTAATTTTTCCTCTCGTAGGAGTTGAGGACACTTTGTCGCCTTCTGCTTTCGTCCCACTCCTCTTCTTTTCTTCAGTTATTTTCTTGGTACCGCTGCAAAATTTGTTGGCGGTGGTTTTCTCTATGGGTCTCTTCTTGGCGGTTCTACAGAGCAAGGAATGTATGTGCCAACAGATTGGGCTAGCGGCACATCAACCGTTCGATTGTCAGGATCACACTAAGTGCCATCCACACAATACTTTCTGGAACGTCCTCTCGTGCAGCTTCCCTTCGTACATAGGTTTCAATGGGCGCTTGTTGTAAGGCTACAAAGTCTGTTGTCAATGCCCATTCACCTTCGAACAATTCCTCAAACCCTTCTTCATGCTCGTTACTCGTGCCTTCACTTACTGGTTGGCCCATTATCTCCTCGCCATGTAATGCCCTACTGTCACTCAAAGATTCTTATAGGCAATTGCGCCAGATGTTTGCCCACTAAAGTGAATGTTTAATGCATACAAGAATATTCAAGAAATATAACAGAACACAATAATGCCAGAGAACTCACAGATACTTCTTCATTAATATCTTCAATGTTTACAATGTATCACAGCAATGACACCAAAATATTACGGTAACAGTTACCACAATGCCAACCATAATAATGCTATCTTCCAAATGCAAGCACATAACATATATGAAAGTCAAAGGGGTGTGAGCGCCAACCGTCGTGACCCGTTGCGGCCATTCCCAACTACCTTCCCTTCAACTAACTAACAAGTACTAAAAACATGTAATTTTCCCGACAACAAATATCACTTATAGCGATCTGATGGTCTGCTTTCCTTATGTTTATGTGAATATGAAGAGGTGTATGATGATATCTCTTATAGCAATATTTTGTTTCTGATATAATTATATGGATATGCAAATATAATGTTATCGCTTATAGCAATAAGATGCTATTTCTGATATGTCTTGATATTCTTGCAATGAGGGAAGATGATGTTGTTTCTGATCTGACTATATATTCGATCCAAGCAATCTGACAATATTTATCCTTATCAGATTTCAATTAGAACTTGCTTTCATATATGGTCGACATACTCAGTGCTTGCTGGCTACCAATTCATTTAATCAATGCTTATCTGATTAGTCTGCTGATTGCTATGATGATGATGTTACTTGACTTGCTGATGGCAAGTGATCCTCGATCAGGCTCTCTGATATTCTCACTCCACAGTGAATGCTCATGATGTCTATTCTATAATATTCATATCATCTTCATGATTGTCATCATGATTACTATCCTTTATCCTCATCATATGGTGATTGTTGCAATGAAGGTGTTGATGTATTATGATGGTCTATATCTTCATTTAGTAGCATGATTCTCCCTTGTCAATCTGTTGATGATTGGCATAGTGTTACATTCTTTCCTTGTAGACTTTTCAAATAACTGTTTCACAGGAAGAATGAAGTCATTTAATTATGAAAATTATTGATTAATGAAGTTATTTGGTTTAATCAAGAAGATTATTGATTAATGAATTTATTTGGTTTAATTATGAGGATTATGGATTATACTGTTTTT
Organism: Chamaecyparis obtusa; assembly: GCA_027943335.1. NCBI lineage: Eukaryota > Viridiplantae > Streptophyta > Pinopsida > Cupressales > Cupressaceae > Chamaecyparis > Chamaecyparis obtusa. The sequence goes on from BSBK01005669.1 coordinate 1,314,518, forward strand.
ATATAAATTAATATTCAAGGATGAATAATGATGTATACTGACAACATAAAAAAAGGATGATACTCTAGATGATTATGCTAATTTAAAATGTTATTATGGAATAAATGCAAGCATAGCTAGTTTCTTCTTATGTCAGTGAATCCAAGAGATCAATCTCGTGAAAGGAGGGAGAGAATCATCAGAGAGAGTGCAAGTGCATGGAGAAGGGCCGGAATTGCCATCCAAGTCGAAGCCTATAGCTAAGTATCTTGGTTACCGGGTCACTGAGTTGGGTTAGTTGGCCGTTAGTCACCTATGGTGAGGGTGCAGTTGGAAGTCATTTCCTTGCCTTTTGTTTAATTAAAAGAATTAATAATTCTTTAATAAGAATGTTGCATTAATACACCATGAAAGGAATTACCTTGAGAATCTCCTTTATCAATTTAATGGAACAACCTTATCACTCTCTCCATTTATATATATAGAAATGTGTATTGTGTGCCAATTGTCATATGTGCATATCTGCAAATGATAGAACTACATATGTACAAACATACATATAGTCATGAAATAATAAGTGAATATAGGTATGTGTCTACAATAGCTTGAACATCTGTATACATGGATTTGAAAATTAGAACCAAGTATTATGAGCATGTACGCATTCTATATGTGTGTGTGTATGATATTTGGACATACATGAATGATATAATCGAAGGTAAATGATTAACATCATATTTATTCTTATTCAAAATATTATCTCTTTTCTTGGCTACATGCATATTATTCTATCGAAGGTGGCGAAGGTAACTCCTTGCCATTAACATCATATTTACCCTTCTTTCTCTCAATCGGCTTCTTAAGCCCCTCCTTTTTGGGAGTATGCTTTGTCATTTTATAACCTTGCGTCCTTTATTTCGAAGGTTACCTTTACAATTTGGAAGCTGCGATTCTGAGATCGCACCAGCATTGAGTCTTTTGAGGTTTCATCAAACTGTTAAGCATCTATTGAATTGATCTGCCAAGGAGCTTTCATTTTCATCAGCTCAAGCTTTCTCATGGATCAAATCCCATTCATTATTGCTCATCACCAAGGACAGGCAAGCAATTTTGTTCAGCTAATGTTTGCATTGTCAATTTATTAATAATTTAATACCAATTTTCTAGTCATCATTGTCAAATGGAATTTAATTGAAACATGATCTTACTGCACGAAAAGTATGAATGAGCATGAATAACGGTCGGGGCTGTAAACTATTAATATGCATATCTTCTATTTGAAAGAATGTAAAGTCAATGTCGTACTAGATATCAGACCTTGCTGTCTATTCATCATAAGGAATATCTTGTAAAGTATTGCATGAGAATCAATCCAGATTTGTTAGCATCATATGACATTTGAAATCATCTTGGTCTGCATGAAATCATATTGAATAAATGATAATACTTGCATTTTTATATCAAACAAAAGGTCATGATTATTTGGAAGCAAATGTTGTGTTGACATACTTAAGTTGTCATTAGTTAAGTTAGATGCAAACATCATTCCCAACGGTAAACCGGTAGACCACTCATACTCCCTAATAAGCATCGGTAGACCTAACAGAGTATATGTACCGGTAGACCAAACAGAGTGTCTACAACCGGTCTTTTAGAACATACAGGGGATGTATGAACAACTGGGTATAAGATTGATACCGGTCAACTGCATGTTAATCCAAACCAGATTATGCAGAGCTATCTAAGTTAAAACCGGATTATACGGAACATTCACCGTTTAGAACTGGAGTTAGCTTTTTAACAAGCGTTAGTTTTGTTTCTAAGCAGATGTTTCAAGGTAAACTCAAACATCAGTTCGCAAAGCTTTTTTGCTGCATGATTTATGGGTGAGTTTACAATTTGGCGGTACTATGAGTTGAGCTTTTATTAAGATTAATTTCTTATAACTATAGGTCATAGGACACAAAAGAAGTGTTGTTGAATATACAGAGCAGGAGAAAGATATCTTCTGAGAGAAGCTACGGTCACAAGAGGTGAAAGGCAAAGAGGTTCAACAGCCAAGCAGAGTGAAAAGGGTATCAGGTATGATCTAATCAAACAGAATGTGTCATTAGAGATCATTGCTTTAATATTGTTAAGCATATTCAAATCCCTCTATCAGGGTGAACCCTAATAGGTTCGTTGTATAATTCCCTTAACCAGGTAGCATCTTAATTGGTGTTGAAAGTCTTTTTGCAAGGTGACTCCTAACAGAGTCAAGATCTTAACAGGTCTTCTATCAAATCCCTTTACCGGGTAGCACTCTTACAAGTGCTTTGTAAGCTCTTAACAGGGCACCTTTATTACTACAGTAGTGAAGTTGTGAGCTCTGTCTCACTGTGGTTTTTTCCTTCTAACCGAGGGTTTCCACATATATATGTTGTGTTGATCTGAGTATTTATATTTCTGTTTATGAATGGTTGATTACATTCTGTTTATTCTACAAGAATCTATATATAAGGTTTAATTGAGATAGAAATAGTATTTACTGATTCACCTCCCCCCTCTCAGTAATCGATTAGGAATAACAATTGGTATCAGAGTCATTTGGTTCGCAAAGATATAAAGCTTAACCACTTGAGTAAAAAATATGGAGGGTTATAGGTATCAGAAGCAACTTGAGGAAGCCAATGACATCATTGCCTCTCTTGAGAATAGGTTAAGAAGATCCCTTGCTAAAAGAAAGGAGTTGGCTCTGCAGTTGAGTGAGAGTAATGAAACGATTGAAGAACTCTCTGGGCAAACTGGATCAGATGAAGCTAAGAAGGCAGTCTCTGAGCTTATGGAGAAGATCCTAACCAATCAGATCTCCAACCTGAAAAGGGAGCAGGAAGATAATGCCCTAAGGATGATTGAATTAATTGAGAAAAAAGAGGAAAGCTGAAGATGAAAGAAACACTGCAGTGAAATCACTAACAGCCTCTAAGAGAGCAAGAAATATGGCAGAAGAAGCAGTAAGAGAAAGTGATCTTGTCGTTCTACAACTTCAAGAAGACATGCAGATAGTCATTCAAGAAAATGCCAACATGCAAAAGAATAGGCATGATAAAGATGATGCATGCAAGAGGCTGGCAATTGAGTTGTATCAACTAAAGGAACAAACGAAAGCTCTCGAAGAAAGAAATGAAACACTCAAAAGATACAATGAAAGCTCAGTAAAGCTTGATGAGCAACTGAAGGCTCAAAGAAAGCACAAAGATCCCACAGGACTTGGGTTCACCGGTCAAAACACCACGGAAACCGGTGAGTCATCTGGAGTCAAGAAAAGCAAGAAGGAAAAGAAAAAACCGTTGGAACAAAAGGGTAAAAAGACCCTCAACACTTCTTGCAATCATTGTGGCAAACCGGGCCATAAAACAAGTAACTGCAAAAATGCACCGGTAAAGCCAACTAACAGCTACTGCAAAAACTGTTACAAGTATGGCCACAAGACCTCTGAATGTAGGTCTCGTCCCAACAGTGTGTCCAGTGGAAGCAGGGGAAGCTTCAAGGGCTATTGCTACTCATGCAACAAGTTTGGACACAAGGCTGATGAATGCAGATCCAAAACAATGGCATTCAGATCCCCACCGAGACCGATATTTTCTAAGAGGAATGAGAACCGGAGCACAACCAATTGTGCTAACTGTGGTATGCACAGCAATAATGACTCATGGTGTCATTCACCCAAGAAAAGAAGGGTAAATCCATGGAAGGCAACCGGGATAGTCTGTTACACCTGCAACAAAGTTGGACATCTGGCCAAAGATTGTAAGAACCGGCCAGTGAACAAAAGAAGAGGATTGGTCAAACCAGTGAAGAAGACCTTGTCTCCCAATCAAAAGGACAAGGGAAAAGAGACCGAGAAAGAAGTCAAGAAGATCTGGTTCAAGAAGGAATCAAAGAGCTTCGCTGAGGAGAAGACAAAGAGAAGATCATCTGTTGATAGTGATATCTCTTCAGCAAACTGAGCCTAAAAGGCTTAGAGGGAACCGGTAGCCCATCTATTGTTCCTGGTAAGACTAGTGAGCAAGAAACTCACTCAGTCAGTAAGTAAAACCGAAAGAGGTTACCGATCTATCATTTGAACCGGACAGGTGAGTGTTGATCAACCGGGGTTTGTTCAACAGGTAAAAGCCTGAATACCGGTTGGCGAAAAAGGAAAGAAAGATTAGGTAAGGTAATTAATGTTGTAGCCGTTAATAAACAGTTACCGTTTGGTAATTACCATTAGACCCTAAATCTATATAAAGCAAGGAGGATTACTCATATCACTTTACTTTGCGATTTGTGATTTATGATTTTTTATGCTTGAGTAATTTTCTCGTGCTTTGCTTCAAGATCACTGTTAAGTCATTTTCTTAAGGACGATCAAGTGATTTTCTGAGTAAACCGATCGATAGCAATGGCATCATCATCTTCTGTTGTCAAACTGATCAAAGGAAATCTTATCAACCGACCTGTTTACGATATTATGACAGAACAGAACAGGGAGAACGACATGTCTGGTGCACTGTCATCTGTGCCAAATGGAGTTCTCATGACTAAAGATGTCACAACCTTTATTCATGCTAAGCAAGATGAACTGGGTGAAACCTTCATCCAGAGCGAGAACCTCTCGTTGTGCAAAGACGGAAAGCTTCAGGATAAATATGCGAAGCTGGTATCTTTAGGGCTGATAAACGGAGTCTGCTATCCAACCGTGTTTTGACCGGATTGGATACGACTGGTTCTCAGTCACGTGCATGAACCGGGTTTTTGGCTTGCGAAAGGCGCATATACTCAAATAACTAAGGAGGACCTACGTAGAGTGACGGGGTACAGCGACAAAGGGGAAGCCCTCACCCTCAGAACCATCTCCAATGTCGTCGCTAAATTGACAAAATCAAAATCTGATAGTCGGCTAATGACCGTTAATGATATTGAAGATGGGGGAGTTCAGTTCGCATCTACTGTGATAGGTTATAAAATCTATCAATCAAGCAACCTGAACAGTGTGCCGGGAGGAGCCATTCATGCCGCTTATCGGATCATGCATGACAACGTGCAGTATGACCTTTGCGCCATGCTTGGAGGGAAGATTCTCGAAAATTTAAAGAAGCTCGGTGTCGTAAAGAAGTTCCTGAAATATGGAACCCTACTAGTATGCTTATTCTTTTATTATCATAATTACTTTCTGGGAATAGGCAAGGTGACATGGGAAACCAATAAACCAGTAATGATATAGTTCAGTGATATGGCCAACAAACTGGGAAACCAGTTTAGTAAAGTCATGAATGACTTTTTTGAGGCATTCCAGCTGAGGATGCACGCCAGGGAAAGGATTCCCTCAACTATTGTTAACTCCTACAAAGACGAGGTGTGTTTCTTAGTAACCACCGATCACTGCATCATTCAAGCTGTAGAACCAAAAACCGAGTACGCATTGGAGCTCGGTTATGAGATCTCCTCTAAGACAACCAAGGCATATGCAGATGCCTTACAAGAGGGTGACCTAGATCTCTCTGCATACTGGTTCAGAACATATGAGGAGATAATGGAAAATCTGAAGAAGAAATCTTTAGTGAAAGAACCGAAGAAGGTATATGTGAAGAGGCCTCCTACACCAAAGAAGAAACTGGTAGCAAACCAACCCAAAGTTCAAGGAAGAGAGCACAACAAGCGACCAGCACTCAAGGGGAAGAATAGGAAGAAACAGAAACAGAGGATATAACTCCTCTTATCAAAAAGAGGAAATCTGGTAAACCGGTGGAGGATGCACCCAGAGGAAGAAAACCCACAATTAATGAATTTGAAGGATTAAAAGAAAGAGGCGGTATGGTATCAGTTGGAAGGAGGTATGAAATGGCTAATGAAGAAGATAGGAGAAAAGTAGAAGTTGTAGTTCATTGTATTTATAAGTTCCATCTTACTCCTACCGAACTTCATAAGGTCGTCCCTGATGATCTCAAAGAGATTCTTGAAGCAAGATGGAAAGCTTCAATGGAAAGAGAAAAGGAGCTAAGAATTAGGGCTCTTCTTGAAGTTCAGAATCATCTAACTCTGGACGAGGCAACTCATCAAGCAGAATTGTACAAGCAAAACTTCTTGATAAGAAAAAGGATAAGTCAAATGCTTGTAGGAGAAGTTGACAAGGTGCACGCAGAAGGTGTTGCTACATGGACAAAACTTCTTCAACAACAACAACAAGCAGAAGAAGGATGCCAGAAAAACACTGAGCCAGCGGTCAAAGATACCGGTAAAGGAATGGGAATTCTGAGAGTCGAGGCTCAAGTCAAAGCAAAGGTATCGATTGAACCGGTCATCATTGATATCACTGACAACAAAGGTGGCGATCTGGATCCACCAACCTTACTGGTATCTCCAGAAAAATGTAAGCCTCGTACAATGACTGTAAATGATATTGTAGATGAAGTCATGGATTTTGGTGAAGTAGCCAATGTGGCTAAATAGTTTAGTGTGTTAGGAGAGGAAGATAAACAAGCCATAATAGTGGCTTTGTTGGAAACCTTCTTGGATTTCAATAGAAATCCGAGAGACTATAGGTCTAAATTTCCTCCTGAACTAAATACTAGACTTATGAATAAATGGAGAACCGGTCTAGGCTCCAACACTAAAATTGTTAACGAGACATTGTCGGATGAACCCACAATAGTGGGTTACACTTTTTTGCCTGAACGGACACTCAAGTCTACATTTTGAGAAAAAATTTCAGATTGAGATGCATATTGTCGTTAAACCATTTGAAATCAAAACATGAAGTAAATTAGAGTCTTTTGGGATTTTTTGTCTAGATTCTAAATATATTTTTTTATTTTAATTTTTTAATTTATTTGAATGGTTTTTTCTTTCTCCCACGAAAACTAGTATGTTGCTGAAAACGTCATTTTCAAAGAGTTACATTGTTTTCATAGAGCATAACTTTTTTTCTAAAATAGATATCAATGTGATTCTTTCGAAATTAGTTTTGTAACATCCATACGGAGGGCATGAAATTGGTTTCATGACATTATCATCATTATTTCATATTTTATTAACATTTGAAGTTGACTAAACCGTAATTTTGACATACCTTGACTACATAGCTTATAACTTGTCATATATTTGTCCAATTTTATTTTTATTTTTTTAATAGAAAGATAACTTAAATACCTAGGGCATAGATATTTTTTAGAATTGTTTTCCTCTCATTTACTATTTTTCCATAAGCATCAAACATAGAGGTAGACATACAGTGAAATATCTATCTTTAGTAAAACTAACAAAACAAAGTCATAATAAACTTAATATATAGTAATATTATAATTATTGGAAAGATTTTTCTTAGTAGTGCCTTACTACATAGATAAGTTTATCAAATGGATTCGTCTGATCTTCCAAAAGATAAAGTCAAAGTGATTTTTTGTCAGCATTTTAATAGGTGCGAAGGAGACTCCATTGCAGGTATGAATGAGGAGTATAGATGTTATATCAATGTTTTTTTTATCTAAGAGGCTTTGAGCTAACCATTTGTAATTAATTCCTTCAAATGGAACCTCTCAAGGCTTAAATAATCATATTTTATTAAAAATGTGTTATTTCAGCAAAAATCAGCATGTCTAAAAAAGTGTAACCCACTATTGTGGGGTCACCCTGACATCACAAGTACAACTTGGTCTCAGTGAAGAAACTATTAAACTTCTAATGGAGGAAGTATCCATGAATCTGGATAAAAGAATAGCATTGCCAAGATAGTAAATGGTTATGAGAAGAAAGTCTATCAAGAGACACTAGATTTCTGGCAACAATACGACTTTAGTGTTCTCAAGGCAACAGGTCCACAGGAAGAACCTGAGACAGTACAGGAACCACCAGTTCAATTCACTGCTAATGAACCAACCGGTGAGCAACAAGAAGTTCCAATAGAGATGTTCACAACTAGTGAACAACTGAATTTGGGAGAGCAAGCTCTACCAGATGAACAAGTACTAGGAGAGTCATCGGTCAAGATGACTACAGATAAAGGGTCAAATGAGGCAGAGATCACTGTGGATAAGCAACAGGAAGCTGAAAAGCAGCACACAGAGGAAGCCCCACTAGAAGAGCAAGTACTACCGGAAGGGAAAGTACAGCAAGAATTGGCAAGACCAGAAGAAGTCCTATTGGAAAAAAAGGTACAATCGAAAGAAGAAGTGCAACCGGGAGGGGAAGAAAATCAAGAACAGCAGAACAAATAGGAACGAGTTACCTGTACATACTGAACAGGAAAAGCCTGCAGAAGAACAACCGATACTAAAACCAAAGCAAAAGGAACAGGTTGATTTTCCAAGCTCATCCTCATCTAAGAGGAAATTAACTTTTGTGGCAAAAACTGAAGCCAAGAAGAGCAAAGTTAGCGAAACTATGGTTGACATAAGTAAGATGTCAACTAGGCAACTAAAGGAGCTCACAAAAAGGAAACAGGACATGGTCCTCACAAGTGTAAGGATCATCATATACAACTTTGTACTGGATGCAGATATAGATGAAGATGAACCTGTGATTGATCAATTGGAGATTTTGGCACAAGCAATAAGAGAAGATGTCACCGATCCGGAGACAGTTGCCATTGATCATTATGAGAGGAGAAAAGAAATTCTCCATAAATAGGTTGAAGAGTTAAAAGTTACAGTATCTACCAACACAAAGGTGCTTCATCAACAAATATAGGTTGCAGAAAGTCTAATGACAAGGACTTCAAACTTCGATGTTTTTGTTCAAGATATCACAGAGAAGTCATCTAAGACTTCAGAGGATATAAGAATTCTTTCTTCTCAATTTGATATAAAGAACTCTACAATAGAGTACAGCAGACAAATGACCAGTCTTTCTCTAATTTTAAGAAAAGTTTTAGAAGAGAAGAAAAAGAGAATCCAAGATCTCATTGGATTCCAATTATTTCTGGCCCCAACATTTGATTTAATGCAACAGACTGCAACAGAGGCCGAAACCCTGATCAAGGAACCGGATTACAAGACTGTAGAAGACATGGAAAATATAATTGTATCACTGCAAGCAGCACAAAAAAATCTGGAACATGTCACCGGCCAATGGAATCCTTTTCTACATATAGCAAAGAAATTGTATAAGGATATATTCACAAAGCTATAGATGTAAACCAGAATAACAATGGAATATCTACCCTTTGTCCTATGGAGGCAAAAAGGGGAAGAAGATCAGGACGAAGAGATCAGAATATCCTCCGGACGAACTGGAAGAAGATCAGAAAGAGAAGGTTAGAAGAAGGTTAGAATACAAAGTAGATTCAGCTACAAAGCACAAGCACAAGCACGGGGAAAGTCTACATGCAGAAGCACAAGCATAGGGGAAGTCTACGAGATAGGGAATTAAAAATGATGTTTTGCCACCAATGCCAAAGGGGAAGATTGTTGACATATTTAAGTTGTCATTGGTTAAATTAGATGCAAACATCATTCCCACCGGTAAACCGGTAGACCACTCATACTCCCTAATAAGCACCGGTAGACCTAACAGAGTATATGTACCGATAGACCAAACAGAGTGTCTACAACCAGTCTTTTAGAACATACAGGGGACGTATGAACAACCGGGTACAAGATTGATACTGGTCAACTGCAAGTTAATCCAAACCGGATAATGCGGAGCTGTCTAAGTTAAAACCGGATTATACGGATCATTCACCATTTAGAACTGGAGTTAGCTTTTTAACAGGAGTTAGTTTTGTTTCTACGCGAATGTTTCAAGGTAAACTCAAACATCAATTCGCAAAGTTTTTTTGCTGCATGATTTATGGGTGAGTTTACAGCTTGGCGGTACTATGAGTTGAGTTTTTATTAAGATTAATTTCTTATAAATATAGGTCATAGGACACAAAAAAAGTGTTGTTGAATATACAGGGCAGGAGAAAGATATCTTCTGAGAGAAGCTACGGTCACAAGAGGTGAAAGGCAAAGAGGTTCGACAGCCAAGCAAAGTGAAAAGGGTATCAGGTATAATCTAATCAGACAGAATGTGTCATTAGAGATCATTGCTTTAATATTGTTAAACATATTCAAATCCCTCTATCAAGGTGAACCCTAATATGTTTGTTGTATAAATCCCTTAACCGGGTAGCATCTTAATTGGTGTTGAAAGTCTTTTTGCAAGGCGACTCCTAACAGAGTCAAGATCTTAATAGGTCTTCTATCAAATCCCTTTACCGGGTAGCACTCTTACAAGTGCTTTGTAAACTCTTAACAAGGCACCTTTATTACTACAGCAGTGAAGTTGTGAGCTCTGTCTCACCATGGTTTTTTCCTTCTAACCATGGGTTTCCACGTATATATGCTGTGTTGATCTGAGTATTTGTATTTCTGTTTATGAATGGTTGATTACATTCTGTTTATTCTGCAAGAATCTATATACAAGGTTTAATTGAGATAGAAATAGTATTTACTGATTCACCTCCCCCCCTCTCAGTAATCGGTTAGGAATAACATGTTGAATAGTATCAATTGGAATAAGAAGCAAACCAAACCAAAGTCCATACCATATGGATCAACATATCCTTAATTCTCTTGCATAATAAGTAGCCTGAGAACTATTACATGAACCGAAACTTTGAATGTAATTCATATTTACCTTACTGTCACGAACCACCAAAGAACTTTGCCTGTTATATTTGTATAGTAGTTATTCGTCCAAACGATCATCAGAACTTTATATATTATTATTGAATCTATTTCAAACAATCAGGTTAGGGAAAACATGTTACTCCACTAATGAAACTTTCAAATAAACAGAAATCTGATCCAGTTGTTTTGGGCCTCAATTGTCTGATAGCATTCAATGCTATATATGACTTGTGTCAGCACAATGGTGAAGTATAAAAGAATTAATAATACAGTTCCAAATATTTTTTTGGGATGGATTAACCAAAGCTTGATAAGCATGTGATAGGTTGTCACTGGCTGGGATTTTGTACTATCTGATTATATTAGGAAGCACACTCAATTAACAATCCACATACCAGTAGTGAATAATATTAAAAGCTGGGAAGGAACACCCTAGTGGAATATGAACTAAAGTATATGTTTCCATATGTCAGTGAGACACCACTTTTTCCATATTGGACAATATGTCTTGATAAGGTCGGGAAAGACAAAGAGTTTTATGGACTCGTACACGAGTATGGCAATGATATTGACAGCACGAAGTACAGTCTTGCAATTGTAAACCTTGGCCAAGGTGGTGCTATGCAATGGTATAATAACCATCATTCACATGAACCAGTAGTATACGTCTAGTCCGGAAGGTCATTCTCATAGGTGTGGATGTGTATAGGGTGTCACCAATATTGTTGTGGGTTCTAAACACCAAGACTCCGATGGCATTGATAAACTAGATCCCATTTTTGCACCTCTTGTAGGGACGGGCCACTTCGGAAAGGAAGTTGTACAAGAGATGGAAAGGTCAAGACTGAAAAGTCAATGGATGGGAAGTAAAACCTTTGATGATGCTCTCTCTCCCCCTGCATGACATCAAGATCAATATCATAAAAAGAACAAGATCAGACACTACCATCTTACAGGTTTTGTGTTTTCATGTATTTAGTTAGTTAATTCAGTTATCAAGTTATTTCCTTTTTTAGAATGATCAGTGCTTAGATGAGTTAGTTATGCTAATGCCATGTGAAGGTAGATTATTTTAATATCGCATAACTTTTTATAATATAGTAGTTAAGTAAGTTGTTAGAAGTTATCATGTTCATGTGAATAAGAGGCAGTTAGTTGCAGTTATATTGGTTAATTGAAAAGTTTAATTTCACATGATTTGTTCGGTACTTGTATTTTTCAATAGTTAGCTTTAGCATGTTACACATAGGATTTCATCTTGTCAACATGATTGATTATGTGTTTACTATTCTAATTGGAGAGTAGAATCATGATTTACATGTTGATTAGGTGATTGTCCTTAAGATTGTCATTCTGGATAACTTGTGAGCTTGGTGGTACTTGATGGAGATATCTGTCATTCTGGATTCTAACTCATCATCATATCTCTTAATGCCAATTAGGAATTCAAACAAACTACTTGAATTCTCAGTTACTATGTATAACTACTACTATCTTCTAACTATCTGGAGGTGCTCAAGGTCTGCCACCCCTTGACCACATATGTGTTTTATTGCTATAATGTTCTAGGTTAAAGATGGGGACATCACATAAAGATCCTCCTCCTAGCTTTTCTTTAGCTAATTAGGTTTTGTTTGGACTTGGCACTTCTATTAATTTATCTATGTTGGACCTCATCCAATTAAACTTTGTGGGTGTAACCCTCTACCACCCTCCTTTGCTTTGTGAATATAGTATGATTTTATATTTAATAAAGTTATATGGGAAACATTCATTCAAAAAAATATGCCCTAACAATGGAGCAAAGGTTGAGATCACTACAAAATGTGCTTGATATCCAAGTTACAACCATTTATTTTACCATTCATCTTCCATAAATAGGATGGCATCTAATAAGTGAGAGCAGCTTATTAAGAAAATTAAATTTGACTCATAAGCACAATGCTAATTGATCAACAATCATTCATTCTTTGATATAGGAAGACTCCCTATTTTTCCATCCATGACTATTTGTACAAGAATTAATGTTGAATATCCAATTAAAAACTTGCACTTGGTAGTTTGTGCATTGGTCTTCTTGAATACCCTACATAAGGTTGGCTTGATTTGTGACAAACACAATATAATCACATGGTTTAAGAAAAACTATCACATGCTTCTAGGATTACATCAGTATAGTATTTTTTTGTAGTTTTGATACCAAATATTCATACTCTGAGGGAAAATGAAAACATATCTCAGAATTTAATTGCCTTAATATGAAGATGGAGCATACAGGTTCTAACCTGGATACTATAAGATGGGTTGATTGCTCTCATGGAAAATTCTCCTTTACGAGAGTGAATAGAGACATCTTTTAATAGTGTCCCTATATCAATCGTTCGCATATCACATTGATGACTTGGTGACCTGTAGCCCAAAGAAAAAATATATGGCGTCTTGACACTTCCAACTTTAAACCAGGCAACTGAGCAAACCAACTGCTTTTTCCAACAAAATCAGAATGTTATTGATAGAAAAAATGGCATTTAAAGCTTATATATTTCTTAAAGCTAATGCCAGTAAAAACTATTCCACATATGAGAACATCAAGAAGTGAAATTAAATTTGAGTTTATGTGATACCTTCAAAGAAAACAATGATACAAAAATGACACAATTTTACATTCAAAGCATGTAAATGCAAAAAAAAGTTAATTGCCTAGATTACAATTAAAATCAAATATATGATCTTACTACATGGGCTTTCCCACAAAAAAACATAAAAAATTTCTTCAACAATAGCAAGGATGAGTCAGACCCAACGTATCTACACTACATATTTACTGAGGCTTGAAAAGGGAGATGAACATGCAACCGGTTACTTGTGTGCAATATAAATGTTGAGGTTTATGAAGTGTCACATTCATGTTACAAAATGCTTTGATGCAAACAAAAGGAATAATTAGTTCTTGAAATTCTTTTTCTTTTTTGTTTCTTCAGTTACTTGGAATCAAAAAGGAACAAGGTTCCAAAGCTGATATCAAACTATAACCTCCTGTAATAGAAAATAACTGCAAGGAATGTTCAGCGCACTACGTTTTTTAAAAACAAAAGACTTAAATTATCTCTTTAAAAGTGATACCACAAGCTATTGTAAAATAGATTGTAAACTTCACTTGGGTTCCATTTGTACTCATGAAGTACAAATGCAAAGACATGGTCTAAGTTCATGCAATACCACATTTTGAAAATTGCACCCAAGCTTGCAACAATTGTTGCAACCATGCCATAGGCATTTTTACGGGTCAAAACAAATATTTGAATTGGAAAGTTTGTCATCATTTTTGTTTATGAATTTGTATTTATAATCTATAGTACCAAATTTGTAAAGCTCTCCCTCTCTCTCTGTTCTTCTGTGGTTTATTGTGCAAGGAGAACGTGCTATAGGTGGATAAGATGTAAAAAGAGCAGACACCTCTGAAAAAGCCATGATCCTTCCTTGATATTCTTGCCACTAAGAATAGAATAAAGTAAAGGTATGCAACTAGGATAAGTTGGTGATGCAGGAGCATCCTGGGTGTAAGAGCAATCTTGCATCACCCAAAAATATTTCTATTTTTGTATTCAATAAGGGCTATCTTGTGCAGAGCTTCTATTTATGGAAACTTGCTATTTTTAGTAAGTTGGTCTTACGATCTCGGAATGTTTTGATTTTACATGTGGAGGTTCATCTCAGTCATATCAGCCTGCCAGCAAAGTTTCATGGTTAGATCAGGTCTAGTTTTGAAGATATTGAAGATTTTCGGTATTGGCAGCAGGGTACAGAAACTTTGAACTCAGTTTTGAAGGCTTTAGAGGCCCCGGATGAGGTTGAAAATTTGGGTGACAAGTGCTTGCGCGGGTCAAGCCTGTAGAACACTTCGTGGCGTTTCCGAAATGGGGTTATAATAGTCAATCAGGTCAACTGGTGATGACTTATGGTCTCCGGAAGTCGGGCCACCTAAAATGGCGGAAAATAATTTTCCTTCAAAATTTCTGTTTGGGTTTCAAAAATTATTTTGAGCCAACTTTGATGTAATAAATTGAAAAATAAAATAATTCTAAGTTTGGTCGGCCCTTAGGGCTAAATTTCTAGAACCTTCTCGGGCGGTGGAAAATGCCTATATAAAGAAGGCCCGTAGTGTTGTCTAAGGTAGTTCTGGGTAGTAGATCTGGGTGTTGATTCAAGGCTTTGTCCTACAGAATATTGTAATGGAATACCCATGTGGCTTTGCATATTGTAATTCTGAAAGTTTGTAATTCCACATTTGTGGAGATAATAAGAAGCCAATTTTCTGTTCTTGCATATTGTTGTTGTTGTTTCTCTGTTTCTGTTATGTGTTTGCGTTATTAAGGGGAGCACCCTTCATCAGTTGGTTGATGCTTGATGAAATCCTATATATACACAAAATCTTTGCTTTACAGTCCCAGTTACAATGAGACTTTTCCAGATTGTAATCAGAACAGATGATTACGGTATGAATTTGTGTGGATCTATGTTTTTTTTATTACATTGCAGTTTGCACAATAGTGTGTTTATTGTCATCAATTTATTTTAATAGATCATATTATATGGAACATTTGCACAATATGGATAGCAATTAGAATATATATGAGTGTGAGAAGTATATTTTGTTCATCTCTAAGTTGCGAGCATCAGGCAAACTTTGTTTAAAGGTATCAGAGGCCACTGCATGCTTCTATTGTGCACTTCTCCTGAGCTGATATATAGGCATGCGGTTGTAAACTATCAGCTAGCTAAGGTCTATGTGTACAACAAGGTAGGTTAGAACACCATGTTTATACATACAAGTGACACAAACACAAAATAAAGATCAAACTAAGATGCCAAACAATACAACTTAATAAAATCCATGAATGTGAATGGGCACTTGTTTTTCACCTTAAGTCCTCTTTTATTTTTTATTGCAACGTCTTTGGAAGATGTAGCAAGTTTGAATGCTTTAAAAGAGAAATCCTCATTTCAATTTATGCTTTCCAGAGAACTTTTATTTGCAGAACTCTATAGGCTCCTACATTCTTCAAGCATGACACATGGAAAAAACTGTGTAACTTCCATTCATTACAATAGATAATGCATGACCACATCCCCAAACTTTGCCACAATCCTGCATGGTCTGAAATACTTAGGGTGAACTTTATTGTTTCCTCTCTCCTTAAAAGTTATTTTTGTATATGGTTGTGTTGACTTGACAAAGATGTCCTTGACAACAATATTTCATTATATGGTTGTGTTGACACTAATATTATATGGTTTCTATCCTCCAGTTTAATGCCAACGATTACCTTATTCCAAAAGATTGTGTAAAATCTACAAGATACATGTCAATTAAGATAACTAATCTAAAGTGAAGAAATTTAAATTGTTGAGAGTTCATGCTTGAAAATAAATTGCTGAAAATTGAATCTTATTTTAAAATTCATGTTCTCTGTTTTTCTATAGAAAAAAGATAAGAAATTGGATTTATAGAACCAAGGAGTTCTAAAAGAAAATTCAGTTAAATTTGTTCCAGAAGATTAACATTCTTAACTATGGCAATTTATCAAAAGAAAGAAACTCTTCATTACAAATCCAATGCATAGTGCATGTGTACATATTCTAGACACCAAAACTCTTTACTCACAAACTAGCAAAATTGTAGAAGAAGAAATTGATGGAGTTGATCCCTCAACACCACAACTCCCAAAGATCACCTACAATCAAACATCTATTATAAAGCGAGAAAAAAACAAAAAGCTATGGAGGGCAAAAAAACAATTGATCTACAAAGATGAATGATGTCTATTATGTAAACATCCTGAATATCTGAATGAAAAGTAATTCAATAAAACATTATAAAGGAACATAAAGCACCTTATTAAAAAAAAGAAACAAAAAGCTAAAAATAGCATTAACTATAAATAAGAAAAGCACTTCTAAGTTTACCTTAACTAGAGTACATGAAGACCTAATTATTGTAACACCCCCCTTAAGCACAATTTAGGGAAAAGCTAAAGACTCTAAATGAAAATGCATAATATGCAAGAGATTGGTGCCAACAATTAAGCCTTGATTAGGTACCATGTACAAACAAAAGACCTCTCACAACCAGAGAAACAGAGGAAAAAACCTATGGGAGAAATCTCCTCTCCAAAAGACAGAAAAGAAGAATAAAGAACAAAAAAAGCTTCCAAAACAATGTCCTAAAAAAATGGAACGTGAACAACCTCGTCTGTGTTGGTGTGAATGTAGTTTAATTCCACTCATAGGCTTATGTTTTCACTTAGGTAGCTGACATAACATATTATCAGTTATTAGTTGCAAAGTATTTGATAATGTTCATAATGCATTTCATTTTTGTTTGAGGTAGAGTTAGATAGTGGTTCTGTTCATAAATGCTTTATGACCACACCAACAAAGGATAAAGTGTCAAAGGACACTCTATCCTCTCTTGAGCAAAGACAACACATGCTACGATTACAAGAAGATCATAGAGGCGACTCTAAGGTTCCAATTGCGTACTTGTGACTTTATGTTGGATATGAGCTTGTTTGGCTTGATGTATGTTGGTAATCCAAGGGGACTTACACTATTCACTCAATTGAATATCAAATTTACTTTGCGAAAGATATGAAAATGCAAGTGCTTGATCCTAATTCTAACAAGGCTTCAAAGATAAAGTGCAATGAGTAAGGGTTAGAGATTCTATTCTAATCATAGAATGCAAGAGATGATGAATGTATTTATGAACTCTACTAGACTTAGCTTTGTCATCAACTTCCACCAAGCTGGTGCAATCTTCTAAGGTAGCCAATAGATGTTCAAATCATTACTAACAACATCAATACCATCAATAGAATGATAATCAATGAGTAAGAAACAATTGAAGTTAAGCTTATATTAAATTCCAGCTGACCATGCAAAGCAATTTGCAATCAGCGAACTACAAGTAGTATGGATTAAGAGAGTTTCTCAAAGTTTCATTCGAGTTTCTTTCATTCAACTAAAACACTTAAAACACATTCTAAACTATGTTTGAGAAATCCAAAAACCACACAACACTTCACAATCTTCATTAAATCACCAAACTTCAATGATTTATTTCAATTATGGCAGCATAAAACTGACAATTCTCCAAAGACTACCCTCAAAATAAGAGGGACGGGGTTTATATAGGAGTCTTTCATACAATGGATGACCTGGATTGATTTGAAACCAATAGCCAAGATTATCTCAAGGAAACCCTAATTAGGGTTTCTACAAATATTAAATGGCATCCGTTGACAATAAGGCAACAATTTATGGGCCCGTGGGAAAATTACATTACTTTGAAATACATATCCACTTGAGGATGCACTCTACATGTCCACTTAAAATAATTTGATTGGATGAGGATAAGTGGATGCCATCTCATTATTTAGCAATCCTTGTTTCAATTCCACTTTTCCATCCTCTCCTCTTTGGAGATCTTCTCCTTGAGATATTCTCGAAATGGTTCTTGAAATTGCCCTTGTCTTGATATCTTGCCTTGATCCTTCTTCATGTCTGAACTTGATGATCCTCATGTTGATATTGGATTTGCAAAGGAAATTCAAGATAATGATAGCCTTATTCAACTTTAGACTTATTCTCCTTTATACATCTTCCATTCCTTGTTAAAGTGTGAGTATTGTCTTTGAGTTTGAACTTGTCCATTTCTTTGCATGACTTGAGCCTTGACTTCTTCGTGTCGTTGAAATATCTTCCACAAACTCAATCTCCTTGAATCCTCCTTTGTTGTCATGTTGAATTTCTTGATCATCATCATTCCTACAAGGAAGAAGAAAACATTGGATCAAAGTTATGAAAATGCAAGTTAAGGAATTCAAAACATTTTCATGAAAAATATTTTTAAAGGAGATCTCTGATCTTCAATTGGATTGGATATGGATTAGGAACACTTGGATTCACAATCTGGAAAATTGATTTGGAATCCTTTGGAAATGTCTGATCAATTTTGGAAATGCATTGATCTGCTTTACTTTACCTCTGAATCTAATTTCCCTTTGGCACTTGCAATCTGATTGAATTGTTGGAGTTTGTTTGTATCTGATTGAATTCACCTCCAAGATCCTGATTTCTGATGTATTTTCACTTTGAGCTCTGGGAATTTCACCTTTGTCTGAATTGATTTTGCCTTCTTGCATCTAATTATCTGATGCAATTCGCTTTCAATTTAATTGCATTTTGCCTCCTGATGTTCATACACTCCTCCTTCGAGGCCGATTTTCCCTTGGTCTGATTTTCTGGGGTTTCTCTTGAATTTCTGATTCCCCTTTTTGCCCTCTAGGTCTTAGTTCTGGAAATTTATTCTTATTCTGACCTTAATTCGCTCTTGCTGGTAACTTGGCATGATTTTGATCTGACTTCAATTCTGGAATTGCTCTTCTGGTGGTCTTATTCCGTTTTGCCAGGATTTTGATCCTAATCTTCTTGATCCCGATTTCTTGCTGGTAATGCCTGTCTGAATTCACCCGTAATTCTGATCAGATTTACTCAGGTCTGCTGGATATTTTCTCTTATCCATTCATAAATTGTAATGTCCCTGTTTTCAAGTCCTCTAGCAGTGCAGTTGTTGCAGACATTCTAATTTTGTGTCAGAATGATTCAAGGGGTGTTTTGATATTTCCAATGAGCTCGGATGGTTTAGAGGTGTTAAATGACGCTTTCAGATGTTATTTTCAGCTTCTGGTTTGGGCTCCAAGATTCTTGAAGGGAACGTCTATTTTTGGTAAGTGGCCCAGTCAGGCTCAATTATCATCTTTCATCATCGGGATCACTCATGTGCTATCAGAATCTGATTCCGATGCTATTTGGTCATTTTTGCAAGTCAGGTGTGCTATTGGCTATAAGTTAATTAAATTTACTAAGGTTGCTATTTTAATGAAAGTTGTCTAATGAGAACCTTAGTGTTATAGTTCATTGGAACCGAGATGAGAAGTTTTAAATCTTGGGCACATAAAACAGGGACCTTGTGTGTCAAATTATCATTATTTTAATGAAAATGTTATTTTTGAAGAAATAATGGAGTTTTAATTAATAAAGTAACTTTATTATAATGTCTACTTTAAATTATAACATAAAGTTTCTTTTGGAGAGAAAACAAAATAAAAGTGAGTTTCAATCCGACATTGAGAGTGGAGGCTCACCAATGGTTTGGGAAGTCTTTATGAAGGAGTATAGCAGGCTACCTCAAATTGAACCCGAAGTTTGTCCCTTTACCAGTTTAGTCCACAAGTTTTTTTTTTGTTTTGCAGTTCACTACTAAAATGTATCAATCTTTCCCGATAATGTAAATGACTGGAAGCTTGAGACAGATAATAATTTTTTTTTCCTTTCTGACTTTCAAATAGTGACAGATATGTTCAACATGCTAAGAAAGATATGATAGTTGTATTGTAGCTTAACAAATGCCAAGCAATGTTTATTAAACAACTTTTTTCCTTTTAGCTGTAGTTAACAGTTCAATTTCCAACATACCCAATGCATATTTGAGAAAATGATGACACCGAATACAATATAACTTTTCACAATGTTCAAGATTGGGAAAACTACAGAGGTATTATATCTACAACACTCTAACCTTTTATCATTGCAGTTGGAAATTAAATCTTTTGGTCCAACATAGTCTAAGTGTTTAAGCACCCAGCGTTGCCACAACTAATGCCCAATGGTTGATATGTAACTACTCTCAAACCTCCCAGTCTCCTCCAACTTCCTGTCCTGAGCTTTGAAATGTCCCAACAAGTAAGATAGTTTGACAACAGCCTCCATCACCGTTCTACCTTCCCCTTGAGTATGCCTTTTGAATACTGTTCACTCAACTCAAACAAGGATTTCGATTCCAGATTTAACCATAATAACAAGTTATAGGTTCTATTCGCGTGCAAGTGCTGTAATCTTATCTTGGCTTACGTTCGGAGTTCAACAGTCGTTCCAACTCTGCCACGTCAATACCGATACCCAATAGCTGAAAGAACTCTCTTGCATGGACTGATTTGGACACTCGACACTTCCCTTCTTCTGGTCTCCACGAAGCTCCTGTCAATGCCTAGATTTTATCAAGTCGGCTCTGTTGGCCACAACCTCTTCCCGACGCTTCACTCTAATGCCGCCAATTTCCAAAGAAAACTATCGAATACTCTTCCAGTGTCATCCCTTTCTCAGATAATGCTCTCACGGTTCACGAATACAACCCAGAAGTATGCAGAAGTTTGAACAAGAACATTCTCCAGAAGCAACTATGACAAACACTCAAGGTAACTATGTTTTGTATAACTGGTATTGTGCATACGCATATTGCCAAAAGACATCAAAAACTGATTCGAAGTACGTTAATCACCCTGGAAGCACTACCCAATCTATGGGTCTGCAAATATGCCTTTCTCAAGGTTTCCGTTAAGTTTCAATTGTCCGTCCCCCATTCTGAATCCATACCAACCTCTGTCAAGTCCCTCCTGCGTAACTGACAACTGCCTCTTCAAATTCTCCTTTCTTTTTTCTTTTTTTAAATTTTAAATTGAACTCTCCATTTACGTTAGACTAATATTTCACTTATCTCAATACTATTATTTTTTGTCTGAAGTGAAATATTATCTTAATATTAATTAAATGCTAATAGAGAGGTAAATTTAGCATTTAATTAATTTTATCTTTTTTATCTCACAAACAAGGAGGGCACATTACAAGGAGCCTCATCCTTGTCCAAGGATATGATATATGGAAAGTTTATTTGTTTTCACTTGTTTTGGAGAGCTTTCTCTTGCATCATTTACTAGGACGAAAACCCTTGGAGATGTTGCGTGTCTCGGACGGAAACCCACAATCATTTAGGGAGGGTTTCATCACGAAATTCCATTGTAGCTACATTGCATTTCAGAACAGGTTTGGAGCTACATTGCACTGCAGATTTTCAGATCAGTTTGGAGGCATTCATTGGTGGCATTGTGACTTGAAGACTTAGGGTTTCAAACCCTAACCTTGGCATCATTCATAGAGGAAGGGAGCAACTTGACCAAAGGAGGGGTTTTATGCATATTGTTGGCTGGTAAGGTTTGGTTGGCATTCTGATTTATAGACCAGACCTTTAGAACAGTCCTACATTTGGATCAGTGTTTTCATCCCTTTTTGGGACAGTCATGCATATCTCACTTCAGCAAATCCTAGCACTGCCATTAGGAGGTAGTTTTGGAGCTGATTTGTATGTCATTTGATTGTAATACATCTTTTTTGTTTGGAGGCATGAGTTCGCCCAGCTAGGGCATGTTTATCAACATCTTTTAGGCATACTTCATGAGACTTGAAGGACTGAAATATATAGCAGCAGTATTCTGAGTTTGATGTAGCTAATAGGGTCAGATATTCTCATTATTGATTTGTAATCTGCATATATGTTATATCTGCAATTGCTGTAATTTCATGATGTTTATGTTCTCTCTTTGTGAGGGCAACAATGTTTTCATAAAATATGAAGGTTGTTGATTGTGGATGGCATAATATTCATTTTCTATGCATTTCTATCTGAATTGGCAATAGTTATAAACCCAAAAAACATAAACTATAATCAGATATCAGATAACAGTGGGTTGTGTGCCAAGTGTTTGACAAAATCTCAAACATCCAAACTCGAAGAAAACAGATAAGAATTAGCAGGGGTTTTTACATAAATCGCCTTTCATTTCCCTGATTTGCATTGAATTCGCATTGCACATGATTCTAATAGGTAAGCTTAAAGGTTTCTTTCACTTCCAATTTTTTTATTTTCCAACCTTATGCAAATTTCCTCAGCCCCAAACTTGAATTGCTTCTTTCTTTGTGCTTGATCATGGTGTTGAATGGCAATTTATTGTGACTTTACCTCTGTTATGCAACTCCACAATGCATGTGGGACTAAAACATTGCCTCTTAAGGGAGAGTCGACCAGCATAGGGATTAATCTGTTTTCTTATTCCTTCAATATCTTTTGTTCATGCCTTGGGGAAAATTGATTTGCATAAGGACTCTAGATTTCATTTTGTTTGTTGTTCATTCCATCTTCAAAACTCCACCCAATCCACCAAGGGGGAAAATCAATTCTCATAGGGACAATTTCAGTCCCTTATTTTTGTCTTTTAAAACTTTACTAAATTCCCTTAGCAAAGAATTGATGTTCATAGAGGCAAATTCACATCATACTTTGGGTCTTTTCTTACTCCTTTCATGCTAGTGAGAATCAATAGGGATAGGGACGTTATGATGCTGGTGCAAAATCGACCACCATAGGGACAAATCACTCCTTATACAATTTCATTCTTTTGTGCACATTTGGAGAGGAGTGGAAAACCAACCCTCATAGGGACTCCTTGTTTGCTTGCTCACTTTGATCCTCAAGGGGAAAACCAAAGGTCATAGGGACTAGTGGAAAATCCATGTCCATAGGGACAAGTAGAAAATCCATGTCCATAGGGACTGATGGAAAATCCAGTCATAGGGACAAGTGGAAAATCCATGTTCATAAGGAGTTTCCCTTCCAACTCATTTCCCAAATTTCACTAAGTGTTTGCCAAGTGGAAAAGCAAACTCCATAGGGACTTTTGGTGTTTTAACTTCCATTTCATTCAATCCTTGTGTTCAGGAGTGGAAAATCAATCTCCGTAGGGACTTTATGGATTTTTAACTTAGTAGCCGATGCGGGCATCCTGGAACTGGATCTAGATGCACCCGGATGCAAATCTTGGGTCGGGTGCCCTATGGATGCCACCCAGAAGTGCATCCTGGGTGCCTGGATGCCCGAGGATCCATCAAGAAGCATCCAAGTGCCCAGGATACGCTTCTGGGTGGCATCCACAGGGCACCCAAGCGCATCCGCGGGCCCAATGTCCATTTAGACGCATTTTTTTCAAAAAAAATCACTTAAAATTCTATAAACATAAATAGTTTTTTCATTAAAATGAGAAAGTGTGCAAGGGACAATAATCCCTTCCATGCCAATCATGAAATCCTAAAGTTCTAAACGCGTCCTAAAATCCTATGTGTAACCCACTCACCCATTTACATTGCCTCTCAAAATTAGCATCGTGTTTTGCACTTACAGCTGTGAACTTGAACAGGAAGAAAGGAAGAGGAAGCAAGTTTGCACGGTTAATAACTAGTCAGCCTTGAATATTCGCATTGCTCACACAAATGAAAATCATCGCTTGAAGGCATGAAATTTAAAACACACTCTGCTTGATGCCAAATATGATTAGTTTCTACAAATCTAGAGATAACCCAAAAGATACCTCAAAAAAGTTGGATATAATAGTTTGTTTGATATGTATTAACACTCGTCAAATAATGTGTAGGGATCATATATTGACACTCTTATTCTCACTGTATTCCAACTTGGGAAACATGGCGGTATGATTCTTTAGTAGTTCATTTCTACAGAGTAAAAGATTGGACATATTATACATTCAATGCTTCTGTTTTTTTGGCTAAATTTAGGGGCCACTGTTGTTACTAAGTAAACATTCTTTTGTCTCTTTAGCAATTTGCTATAAAATATACTGTGTACTTTTGTAGCTTGATATTCTAGATATATATATGTATGTCATACATATGTACATGTCTCTAATGTCTCTAATGTTTTAATGACATACATACATGTCATACATATGTAGATATATCTGTACATGTCTCTAATCAGTGGATAGGTCCTTCATTTCAATGACATGTTTGATCTTTGTTACTTGATATCTTGATCAGTGGTGAAGTATCATACTATCAAATGATTTAATTTTGTATATTTCTTGTATTTCTTTGCATATAATATATATAATAATATATATATATATAAACGCATCCAAAACCCCCAAAAAAAAATTTTACGCACCCATGCACCCGATTCTCGCATCCGCATCCGTATCCGCATCCAAATCGACAACTAAGGTTTTTAACTTCAATTTCACTTTTTCTCACTACACAGGAGTGGAAAATCAACCACCATAGGGACAAATCTTTTGGACTTAGTGGAAAACCAATTTCCATAGGGATTTTTGCTCTAAACATGGTGGAAAATTGTTCCCCATAGGGATTTTGCACTTAATTTGCAAGATTTCATCATTTTTGTCCAGATTTCAATGGTAAGATAGGAAATTAATGCACCGTAGGGTCTAATTGACTTACCAAAACACCCCAACACTCAAGAATTTGCCTTCAAAACTTCACCATTTTTGCACCTTGACCCTAGTGACTTCAAAACCTTAAGATTTGCCTATGTTTTCATTTTGGGGACTTTGAAGCCCGATCACACCCCTAAGAAAAACTTGAACTTTGGAGCCTAGAACTGACACTTAACTACCAAAAACCTACAAGTAAAAGGCGAAAAGAGGGGGTCCCCATTTGAAATGGAGCATGTGTGTTTTACAACACAACACATTCCTCATACCTCATCATACCTTCATTATATATTTGGTGTATTTGTACATTTTATATCATCTCAATACAATTACTCACATATTAGTGAAATAGTATTCCAAAGGTTGCTTTTATTTACCTCGCGAAGTGTTTTTGGTTCATAGGTTTAGTTTTTTGGTGCTCCAACATTGTATCAAAGAGATCAACCTAGAAACCCCTTCCCAACTCAAAGTTTTCACCAGTTTGTGTTTAAGGTGCAAGGAGGCTTGATCAACAATATATGTGCCAGTGCATTTGGCACACCTACATCTCCAATCATCAATTTACAAATCCATATTGATTTTGCGGCAATTCTATCAATTATTGGCATCGAGTTTGTAGTTTGAAGCAGCTTCATTTTCTTGATCGGGCTCTTTTATGCAGAGGTTTTATGTGCCACAGCCTCAAGACTTCTCCTCTATGCCTAACCTTTTGGTCAAGTGAAGTCTTATTGCTCATCGCTGCATGAAGACTTTCTTCCCTCAAGTTATTACCATATCATGCCATATTTGGCTTGTCTCATTCCTTTTGCTAGTTGTGTGTATCTATTTTTTGTATCGATTTCCTTGTGTACCATGGCAAGCAAATTTCATTTTCACAAAGCCTTATTGTTTGTTGTTTATTGAATGTACTTATTATTTGGTTCGGCATTGGTGGCACTCTAACTAGGTGCTTCGTGGATGTATTAAGGACCCGTGATCAATCTGCACGACAAACAGTTTGAACTCATTGAAGATTGTGAATGGATTTCATGTGATGCGCACACATATGCTTGATTGATGATTTTTCATTGACTGTAGGCATTTTGCATTTGCTTGGTGATTACTATTTGGATGCACCAGTTGCAAGCTTGTTGGCTAGGACTAATCAGTAAGCATCCACTTCTATCTCTCCAATCCCTTGCTTTTTTTGATCGAACTTTGTATAAAGCTAAAGTCTCAACAAAATATTTTGTGTCAGTAAGGGTTTTTGGTTGAGTGCAAGTATTTCCTGGTGGGTGTGCAGATTAGCCTATTGGACATTCACTCTTAGGAATAATCCCACATTGCCTGCATAGAGAGTTTTCTTCTATTTATATGCATTGGTGTTACCTCATTAGAGTATGAGTTGGTGTGTGAACTCACGGTAGCATGGAACTTGAGGACCTTGGCAGATGTTTGTGGCGGAAAGGGTAATCCACCACCTAATTGCACAATTGAGAAAGACTCCATAAGCCTAACAAGCTTAGTTTTTAGCCCCTAAGAGCACCGTGGTCATATGGAGGGGCTAGTTACTTCCTGTTAAGCCCCCAAGTGTTCTCATTGGCCTTCAAAAATGCCTAATATGGACCTCCTTTTCATTTTTGTATAACTTTTACAAACATGGACAGTTCATTTCAAACAAGACATCGAGGGAAAGCTTCTTCAACAAACTTTACTGTGGACCAAGTATCTTTTGAATATTTTTCCATTTTCGAAAAGAAAAATAACACGAAGTACCAAAAATGAACTAATCAAAGAGCAATAGTTTGAAGGTAAATATGACCAAAAAGTTGAGAAGCCAAAATCAAGAGCAAGCACACCAAGATCCAAGGAGACACAAAGACACAAGATTTGTGAGGGGGAAGAAACAAAGAAAACCTCCATGATTATGTAGATGGCATAAAGACTAAAGAAAATACAATAAGAGAAAGAGAGATGAGCTTAGCATAGAAATGCTTCCATAGAAGAAAAGAGAGAGGCACCTCAATATATAGAGGTTAGAGAGAGGAGCTTTAAAGTAACTCCCAAGTTTAAGAATGCCATATAACATCCTATGTGGGTGCAATGGTGACTACAAAAGTCTTGAAAACCCGATTGACATATTACCCCCCATTATTTGCATGTATCTTTTGAAGATAAAGAATTGATTGCTTCTCCTCAAATGCTAGAAAATTCCTAAAAAATTAAAGAACCCCATCCTTGTACTTCAACAAGTACACCCATGTGTGTCAAGAGAGGTCACCAATGAAAGTGAGCACATACTTGGCCCCTGAAAATGGAATCAGAAGACATGAGATCACTATGTACCAACTCAAGGGGTGTCCAAGCACGTGTGATCATACCATTAGGAGAGGCATCCTTATGAAGTTCACAACCTTGACAAACTCCCTTTGAACAAGATATCTTAGGAAGACCTATCACCAAGTTTTGTGTCCTCATTTATTGAAGATATATGTTATTCAAGTGCCCAATTTTTTTGTGCAAAAGTTTTTTCACTGAATTTGCATGAGCAATAAAGGATGATTTTAATGAAGACTCAAATCCATCAAACCTATACAAATGGGCCAAATGATCAATTGTACCAGTAGCAACCTTCTCAGCATCCTATAATTCTTTAATAGTCACATCATTGGGAGAGAACTTAACAAACCTCCCATACACTCCTCAGCTGGATGATGCAACCGACGGGAAGAATAAAACTTTGAGGGAGATGGCCAATTGTATGCTTTAGTCTAGGTCCGTGGGTCCAGCATTTTGGGCAAAGGCTATCAATTGTGCCAACTACATTTAGAATTGTATGCCTCACAAGGTAGTGTGGAATATGACTTATAGAGAGGCTTGGTCTCATGTCAAGCCTAAGATATCCTTCTTCAAGGTATTTGTAATGTCCCCAACTAGGAGGATATCAACTTACAATGATTAATGTACATTACTATGTGTCTAAATCAATTAGATTCAAGAAAACAATGAATAGTTCATAATACATTCGGTAGTTAACATATTTAAGCCCTGTTTCCTTACTTCTCTCCTAAACTCAACCCTAAGGAGCATATGGGTTTATTTGTCATAGGGCGCTTAACACCAGTACATTCTCTGGATTTACTCTGCCTTTCCCTACACAACACTAGTAAATCTACCAGGACTATAGCAAGAGATTAAAGAATAGGCTACAAGAATTTGTATATGTTAATATTTGTATTATGATTATATATGTAAATATTTAATACGTAGTTGAAATATAACATGGCGTATATATATAATTATGACCTCTTATAGTTTCTTTATACAACAAAACTTATATATGTGTGTGTGTGTGTGTGTGTGTGTGTGTGTTAAATGATCTATGTTAGTCCTATTGCTCTTATCTTATAATATATATACATACATATATATATATAATCATGAGAAACCATAATTTTGTATTTACGATAAGGGAATTCCCTAATTCTATATATAGACACATATGTATATGTTTACATTAAATAACCTATGATCATGAAGAGCTATTATCAAATTGTAAAAGTATAATAAACTTCTTGAAATTAGAAGTGAATCTCTGATATTATTTATTGAGATTCACAGACACTTCCTATTTATCAGATTATCTATATGTTCCTGTGCGTTTCTGGTTTTGATTGTGTCAATTTTTTAAGCATCGACGTTTCGGATCACACTCCGTGATCCATCATCAGGAAGAGAAAGTGTAAGAATGTAAAAATAAAGATGCAGACCCAACCTAACTTAAGAGATATAAGGAGAGGAAAAGGCTCAAAAAACTAGGCAGAGAGGAGAAAGGAAACAAAACAACAAGAAAAAAAGACCCTAAAGTTTAAAATAAAAAGAAACAAAAATAAAAAAGGAAAAGTGGATGGGTAGAGCAAGATAAAATAAGTAAAAAAGTTAAAGACTAGAAGATAAAAAGAAAAGCTCATGTGTGTATATATATATATATATATATATATATATATATATATATATATATATATATATATATATATATATATGGCCACACGTGAGGAGAAGATAAAAACATACACTAACAGACAAAAAAAATTTGTCAAAAAACCTTAAAAGACAATAAATATAAGAAATAAAAAACAAAATAGAGAACAACGGGATATATATATATATATATATTAAATATAGGATTGTAGACCTATAGGTATATATTTAATAAGGCAAAAAAGAGAGGACCCAAACATTATTAAAGGTCTAAACAAGACAATAAAAACAAGAAATAATAAAAAATAAAAAGGATAATAACGGGATATATATATATATATAGACATCTAGACAAATAGGTCTATATATAAAAAGGCATAAAAGAGGACCAAAAAATATAAAGGTCTAAACATGAAAAATAAAAATAAAATTATCTATATTCGGTGTCTAATCACAAACAGCACTTTGTAACTATATACGATTGTGTACAGTCCTAATTTGATGAGGCATGACTCATGAATGAGTCACGACTCATCAAACTACGACTGTTCGTAGTTTTACCACTAAGACTGTTGATTAGTTTAACTGCGTTGTGTATAATGCGCTGCATGTATATTAAGGATACCACTAAGGATACCACGCTGTGTAATATTAAGAATACCGATAGTTATCGGTTAGTCATACGAAGGTATTAGACCCGATAACTATCGGGTATCTCTAGTCACAAATAATCCGATCACTATTTAATGATATCGGTTAATATTTTAATATTTCAAAAACTTAATTTGTTAATATATATATATATATATATATATATATTAATATATATGTAGTTATAATTATATATATATTAATATATGTAATTATAATTAGATATATATTAATATATATATATATATAATATGAAATATATATTGATAGACTTAATTCAAGAATATATGTGTATATTAATATGTATGTGATTTTCACAACATATATATTAATATATACAAATATATTTATATATGAATTATCTGAACGATGCTATCAATTTCAACACTCCCTCTTAGCTAGGGAAGATAATTTTCCATAGATCATCACATTTGTGAAAATATGAAATCAACATGTAAATGATGATTTTATACACATTTCTTTAGCTTGTGATGCCTAATTTCCATATCACCTTGATATGAGGGATCACATTAGATTGTGACACCTAAATTTTCATATCACCTTGATATGAGGAATCACCTTAGATCGTGATACCTGAATTTTCATATCACCTTGATATGAGAAATCACCTTAGATTGTGATACCTAGTTTTCATATCACCTTGATATGAGGAATCACTTTAGATCGTGATACCTGATTTTCATATCACCTCATATCGTGATACAAGGATATAGTAAATAAGAACATTACATTCCATTTACATATAACCCTATTATGGTATGTGCACAGACATATAACTGTCTACCATAACGAATCCCCATTACAAGATCGTCACCTTGTAATCTCAAATACAAGTGTTCATTATCTAATAAGTCGTCACTTCTTAGAAATGTAGACAGGATGGATGAGCCCATAAAATATTTTATTTATATTAATACAAATCAAAAATCATATTACAACCATACCAAGATTTTTCCTGAAGTGATCAACTTTCACCTTGGGAAGAGCTTTGGTAAGAATATCTGCAGTTTGATCTCCAGTACTAATATATTTCAACTGAATCACTTTCCTTTCAACCATATCACGGACATAGTGATAAGGAATCTCAACATGCTTGGATCTGTCATGAAACACTGGATTTACTAATAATTTGATACAACTCTGGTTATCACAAAGAATAGTAGTTGGTTTTAACGGTTTACCAAATAACCCAGTAAGTAGTTTTCTGAGCCATACTGCTTCTCTAGCAGCCATTGAAGATGCAATATATTCAGCCTCGGTAGAACTCTGAACTAATGAAGATTGTTTTCTACTAATCCATGATACCATAGCCGATCCCAAGCTAAAACAGCTTTTTCGATCAATCACACTACCAGCCCAGTCTGAGTCAGTGAATCCATGAAGGTCTAATTCTATCTTATCATATTTGAGTCCATAGTTAAGAGTACCCTGAAGATACCTTAATAAATGTTTTGCAGCAATGAGATGAATCTCTTTAGGTTCACACATGAACTAACTTAAGGTATTTACTGAAAAGCAAATATCTAGTTTGGTGTTCCCTAAGAACATTAGAGAACCTATTATCTGCCTATATAAAGAAATATCTGCAGGTGGAGATTCTGTTGCTGCTTCTTTTAGCTTATGAAAATTTATTTCCATGGGAGAAGACATGGGTCTACAATTTACAATACCAAATCTCTTCAAAATGTCAAGGGTGTATTTGCCTTGATTTAGAATAATACTATCTAACTTCTACCAAACTTCCAAACCAAGAAAATAGTGTAAAAGGCCTAGGTCTTTCATATCAAATTCTTTGGCTAAGTCTTTCTTGCATTGTTGAATCAAATGATCTTCTCCTGTAATCAATAAATCATCAACATATAGGATTAATATCAACATATCACCTTTGTCTATTTTGAAGTAGAGATTTGGATCAACATCATTTTTGAAAAATCCTAACTGCAGGAGGTAATTGTCAATTCTTTCATACCAGGCTTTGGGAGCCTGTTTAAGTCCATATAGAGCTTTCTTTAGTTTGCACACGTGTTTTGGAATTATGGATCTCAAACCCTTCAGGTTGTTCTAGATATACTTCTTCAATGGTTCCACTTAAGCAGGCAGTCTTTACATCCATCTAATGTACTTTCCATCCTTTAGCAGTTGCAATGGCTAGAACTATTCGAATTGAGGTGTATCGGGCAACAAGGGCAAAAGTTTCTTCATAGTCAATCCCTTCCTTTTGTGAAAAACTTCTAGTTACAAATCTTGCTTTGTACTTCTCTATACTGCCATCTACAGCATGTTTGATTTTGAACAACCATTTAGAGGTGACTACTGATTTCTCTTTAGGTCTTGGCACAATGTCCCATACATCATTCTTTATAATAGACTGATATTCTTTTGTCATCGCATCTTTCCATACTTGTTGCTGGATAGCATCAGGAACATTTGTGGGTTCTGATTTTGAGAGTTCACTCATAAGGGCTACATAACTAGATAATCTCGAAGGTCTTTTACTTTCCCTGAATGTCCCTAGAGGAACACCATAAGTCTTTGCTTCTTCTATGATCTTAGTGGCCCAGAGAGGTCTCTTTTTAGGATTTTCTGATGTTGAGAGTTTTTCCTCATTTTCTTCTTCCTCATAATCCTCCCTTCGAGTCTCAGGTGTAACATATTCTTTTGGGGAGACATGTGTTTCTGGTTCTACAGAATTTCTAGCTCTAGAGCAAGCTATGTCTTCCTCAAAGATTACATCCCGACTTAGTTCAATCTGATTTTGACCAGGTATATATATACGGTATGCTTTTGAGGTTTCGCTATATCCTACAAAAATACCTTTCTTTCCAGATGGTTCTAACTTTGTTCTCTTTTCTTTTGGTATATGAATATATACAGGACACCCAAATATTCGAAAATTGTTGATGTCTGGTTTTGTCCCTGAGAAGGCTTCTTCAGGAGTTTTACTATCAATGTGAGAGTGTGGACATCTATTTTGAATATATACAGCCATATTAGAAGCTTCAGCCCAAAGAGAAGTATCGAGATTTTGATCAAGGAGCATTGCCTTGGTAGCTTCAATAATAGTTCTATTCTTCCATTCAGCAACCCATTCTGTTGTGGATTGTAAGGCACAATGTGCTCCCTCTTAATCCTAGCCTCTTTACAAAATTCCTTAAAAATTTCTGAGGTGTAATCTTTGCCATTATCTGATCTTAGGGTTTTGATTTTCTTTCTAGAAAAGTTTTCAGTGATAGATTTGAAATCTTTAAACATTTTCAAGATCTCTTCAGACTCTTTATGTTTAAGTAAGTAAATCAAAGTCTTTCTAGAGAAGTCGTCAATAAAGATTACATAATATTTGCATCCTCCTTTTGAAGGAACAGACATTGGTCCACATAAGTCTGAATGAATTAATTCTAAAACATTGTTCGTTCTACTCAAGCTGTTTTGAAATGTTCCTTTTGTGTTTTTACCTAAAGCACAACCTTTGCATACACCAGGATGATACTGTTTAAGTTTTGGTAATCCAGTGACCAAATTCTCCATAGAAGATAGAGCCTTGTAGTTTGAATGTCCTAGTCTTCTATGCCATATTTCATTTGAGTTGGTGATATCATTGATTAGGGCTTGATTTGATTCAGTACTTAACTCATATAGACAACCTTGTCTTCTCCCTATGATATGAGCCTGCTTAATAGTGAACTTCTTTGGCCAGACTTTTACTTTACCATCCATGAAAGTTACCCTATATCCATTATCCTCAAGTGCAGATATGGATATAAGGTTTCTCTTGATACCTGGTACAAACAGTACTCCTGTAAGCTGAATTGAAATACCAGTCTTTAATTTGATTGTGCAAGTCCCAATACCTTTCACGTCATCTTCGATAGTTACTTCCTCATCGGATTCTTCTATCATAGAGTCTAGTAATTCTCTGAATCCTGTGATATGTCTAGAAGAACCACTATCAATAACCCAGGTGTTTTTATTTGAGACTTGATTTGAAAGTGCAGAATAGAGTACAAGTTTCTCATTTTTGGGTTCTTCCTTAGTCTTCTTCATTTTGGTGAAAGAAGCCTGATGATTCTTATATGGGCAATTTATTACATGTCCAAATTTATCACATCTAAAACACTGGACTTTAGACATGTCTCTTTTGTTATTATATTCAAGGTTAAATTTCCTTTTCTTGAAGTTTCTGCCTTTCTTCTTGTGAGTATTCCCATTTAGTGCATGAAGATCCTCATCAATGGTTTTCTTCTTTATTCCTTTCTTGTCTAATCTTGATTCCTCTTGTAGGCAATTTGTTCTTAGTCGGTAAAATTTTGGGAATTTGGATCTAGCACTTATGCCAGAGACAAAAGTCTCCCAAGATTCGGGTAGACCATCTAAAGCAATCAATGATAACCCCTTACCATCAATTTCATAGCCAAGTAGAGAGAGTTGATCTCTTAGGGCTGAGACTCTCATAAAGTATGAATTTATTTTCTCACCTTTGTTCATACTTATGTGATTTATATCCCTCTTCAAGGCTAATTTCTTGCTGGCATTACTTATCTCATAAGTTTTCTCTAGTGCTTTGAACATATCATATGCCCTTTCATATTTTGATAATATTGGAACAATGTGGTCTCTGACTCCATCAATGATTATCTTCATGGCTTTGTCGTTTCCTTCATTCCAAGTTGTTATGTCAGGTTCTGCCTTTGGTTTTAATTTGTCTACTTTAACAAAGGATTCGACTTTATTTTCTTTTAATAACATTATGATTCTAAACTTCCATGATTGAAAGTTGTTAGCACCCTCAAGTCTGTCCTCGAATCTGATAATGTTTGCCATTGGAATGTAATGTAATTAGTCTGAAATCTAATTTCTTTGAGTTTATTAGCCACTTGGATCCTTCAGAACCTGGCTCTGATACCATGTAAAAGTATAATAAACTTCTTGAAATTAGAAGTGAATCTCTGATATTATTTATTGAGATTCACAAACACTTCCTATTTATCAGATTATCTATATTCGGTGTCTAATCACAAACAGCACTTTGTAACTATATACGATTGTGTACAGTCCTAATTTGATGAGGCATCAAACTACGACTGTTCATAGTTTTACCGCTAAGACTATTGATTAGTTTAACTGCGTTGTGTATAATGCGCTGCATGTATATTAAGGATACCGCGCTGTGTAATATTAAGAATACCGATAGTTATCGGTTAGTCATACGAAGGTATTAGACCTGATAACTATCGAGTATCTCTAGTCACAAATAATCCGATCACTATTTAATGATATCGGTTAATATTTTAATATTTCAAAAACTTAATTTGTTAATATATATATTAATATATATGTAGTTATAATTATATATATATTAATATATGTAATTATAATTAGATATATATTAATATATATATGTATAATATGAAATATATATTGATAGACTTAATTCAAGAATATTTGTGTATATTAATATGTATGTGATTTTCACAATATATATATTAATATATACAAATATATTTATATGTGAATTATCTGAACGATGCTATCAATTTCAACACAAATGTTTATATTACATAATTTCTATTTGTATTCATGAGAATATCTTAATTCTATATATATATATATATATATCCTGCTCATCACATATTTATTAGCATATATATATCAAGTGTACCCTTTTGTCAGCATTAAATATTATTGAAATCAAATACATACCGTACAATATGCTATATTGTTGCCACTTTAGCGTTGATTGTCTTATTTCTAGCGTGGATTCTTGTCACTACTCTAATCTTCCCTGTATATCTATTTCTTATCATCCCCTTTCGTGCCGATCATTCCTTATTTCAAACTGTACTTATAACGCCTTGGTTGGTCGCGACCCGTCGCTTTAGGAATGACGATATTACTGGGATGTTGGTTTATTAAAGTTATTTATCATTGTTTTGTTTATTAGTGTTGTCGACTCATAACTTAGTCACATAACTACGTATTATATTGTTTGGTCGGTTGGCAATATATTTTGATTAATTAAATATCATTAATATTAATGTGGATTAATATTTAATTATATAATGATTAATAAATTGTAGTGAATGATTGTTGTTTTAACATTAATACATATTGATTATTGATACATATTAATTAATTGATTTGATATTAATTATTGTCAATTATATATTGATTTAATAATTAATAATTTATATTACATCAATTAAAACCAATTGATCAAACAAGCATATGTATGTGTTATTAAAGTTAATATATTTGTACATACATTAATGGTGGTTCGTGACAGTATTCGATAATGATGCATGGATATTCATTCCACATGGTAGAAACAAGAGAGTCAACAATTGATTTTGTTTGGCTATTGTGAGGATGTGAAGGGTTATCGCTTATTTGATCTTCTCACAAGAGGTTCACTTTCATCATGATGTTCATTTTAATGAGTCCTATAGATAATGATGATGCTTATGTTGATGGTCCTAACTTTGTTGATCAAGTTTCTCCATCTCCTCTAGCACCCACTTGGCCTCTTTAGGCTTGTAATCTTCTTGAGGAAGTTGGGTCTCTTGCTAGTAATTACATAGTTACTCATCGCACTTGTTCCCAAAATTCAAGTGTCAGCCTTTTGAGTCATGCAGTTCCTACGAATCCTCAAAGGTTCTTAGACGCTTTAGGTGTTCCACAATGGGATAGTGCTATGGTTGAGGAGCATTCTTCCTTGATGAAGAATCATATTCTGGATCTTGTTCCTCTTCCTAAGGGAAGAAAATTGGTTCGGTGCAAGTGGGTATATCATACCAAGTTTGCAGCTAATGGTCCTATTGATAAGTACACAAATCATCTTGTGGATAAGGGGTTTTCTCAAGTTGAGAGTATTGAATATTCTGAGACGTTAACTCACGTGACCAAGATGGATACCTTTCGTCTCGTACTTTCTATTGCTACATCTCAAAGTTGGTCAGTGTATTAGATGGATGTGAAGAGTGTTTTCCTACATGATGATCTTGAGAAGATCTATATGGAGCAGCCACTGACAATCCCAACCACTACTGAGAGGGGAGGGATGAATCAGCACCCAATAAAACTCGAAGACACTCTTAGATCCACTAACTATTACTGCATGCACAACATATCCTATAAAGGAAATAAACAACACAAATTCATAGCAGCATAGAACACCAGATATATCATGTGGAAACCCAAATTGGGAGAAAACCACAAAGTGAGTTGGAACTCACAAATTTTGCACTCTTCTGAAGTGCGCCCTGTGAAGAGTCTTCCATGTTAAAGGATTACAAATGCACTGTTAGGTGCGACCCGGTTAAAGGATTTTGAATAAGGCCTGTTAAAGTCTGCCTTGTTAGAAGACTTTAAAACATCAACTAGATGTCACCCGATTAAAGGATTTAGTACAAGGGACCTATTAAAGTCCACCCAAATACTGGGATTTGGCTATTGCAATTGTTAGAAAGCAATAGAAGGGTTGATCTTTTGAAATGGCTTTGCAAAGCTTGATAAGATCATTGATTCGCTCACTGAAAGTCACCACCGAGCACCACTGGTATGCTCTCCTCAGGTTATTGTGCTTCCTTGCACACTCTTCCTTTTCTTCTTCTCTTCTTCTTTTCCCTTTCTTTTACAGTGGCTTTGATCAGTGCACTATTCACTCCTTGGCAGAGTGATGGAAAATGATTCTCTTCGCTAACTGAAGAATATATACACTTCCTGCAGAGCGTAGGACAGTTGTACAGTTGAGAGAAAGAAGCGCAGATCACTCAAATTCAATTTTAAAAGATCTTCCCACTCTATGTCATTGTGATCCTCATG
This sequence comes from Chamaecyparis obtusa, assembly GCA_027943335.1. Taxonomy (NCBI): domain Eukaryota; kingdom Viridiplantae; phylum Streptophyta; class Pinopsida; order Cupressales; family Cupressaceae; genus Chamaecyparis; species Chamaecyparis obtusa. The sequence goes on from BSBK01005669.1 coordinate 1,351,776, forward strand.
AAGATCTCTTGTGAATCCATCATCCATTCGTGTTGCGGTCTTTAAAGCAAACATAAGATGTGTGTCACATACTTTCCCTTAATAGAAAATCCTCCATGAATCCACCATCCAGTCATGTTTCAGTTCTTTAAAGGAAACATTAGATGTGTGTCACATTCTTTCCCTTAATAGTAAATCCTCCATGAATCCATCATCCAGTCATGTTTCAGTCTTTAAAGGAAACATCAGAATGTGTGTCACATACTTTCCCTTAATAGAAAATCCTCCATGATTTATGCAACAAAACACGGTTACTGCTCCAATCATTGTCTTCACCGGTCACTGCTCCAGTCATTGTCTTCACCGGTCACCAACTCTGAACAGTTAGTACTACGCCGAGTACTCTGTTCAAGTGCATTGTTGGACTTCACTTTGCTCATTACTATGTCACCAGTTCCCTAGCATTTGGACATTGTTATCATAGACATCAATGACAACACCACTTATTATTCCCGGTGGTCTCTTTATCGGTTGCATCCTTACCGGTAACGCTAACAGCCACCAAGCTTTGTGTAGGCAACTTCACTAGTTTGTAGAGTTTGGCATTTATTGTATAGTTTCAAACAAGCCCTTGGGGCTTGGTAAGAGAAGATGGATAGTTTTTCTAGTTGCTTTCGAATTCACTAGACGTCACTTCCATCCTACAATCTATATTTAGAGACATGAAAGGAATCTCCTCATTCTTGTGCTTTATGTGGATGCTTTGATTCTCATTGGGAGTTCTTCCATGATTGAGGGTACACAACAACCTTTGATGGAGCATTTGGATGCAACCAACCTTGGTCTTTTGCATTACTTCCTTGGTCTACAAGTTCATCAGTCTTTTGTAGGTATTTCTATCCATCAATAGTTGTATGCTGTTGATTTGTTTTAAAGATTTAGAATGGCTAGTTGCAAGACTGCCCCTATTCCTTTTCAATCTAGAACTATGTTGTTTGCTAGTTGTACCACTCCATCAGTTGATGTTACTTTGTATCGACAATTGGTTGGCAGCCTTTTATACTCAATGCATAATCATCCAAGTATTTCCTTTGTTGTTGGTCTTGTCTCCCATTTTTGTCAAGATCCTCATGAGATTCATCAGAAGGCAGCCAAAGGTATCTTGAGGCACATTCAAAGCACTACAAAGTTTGGCATTCACTACACATCAAGAGCTACTCAGATTGTCGGTTTCACCGACTCCAATTGGTATCATGATGTTGATGATTGGAGATTACTTCTGGCTTTTTCTTTTGCCTTGCTTCTAGTCTGATTGCATGATCTTGCAAAAGGCAAACTGCTATTGCATTATCATCGATGAGGCTGAGTATTGAGGAGCAATCTTGCCTAGTCAGGAGGTTCTTTGGCTTTGATAATTAATGACTGAGTTTGGCTTTCCTTTTGATCATCCCACTACTCTTTGTTGTGACAGTCAAAGTGTAATTCATATTTCTCACAACCCAGTAGAGCATCAATGTAATAAGCATATTGAGATCCAAATGCACTTCATCGACATCTCATTTAAGATGATGTTCTTAGTTTGGAGTATTTGCCTACAGAACAACAGGTTGCAGACATATTTACTAAACCTTTGGCATATTATCGCCATCTTTTGTCGCAATCGATCTTAAGGTGAAAAAAGTTGTCCTTGGGGGTGGTTGATGAATCTATCCTTCATTTTTGCTTTTTGAGCATTTTCATTTTTTCTCTCTTTTGGAGAGGAGTTTTCTCTCATAGGGCTTTTCTCTTTTTTCTCCGTTTCTAGTTGTGTATGGATACTTAACATGGTCTTGTTGTCAGGATGTAATGACCCTCACTAATAGGATCACTGAAACCTCTAATATTGTACAAAGAAATTTCGTCAAACACTTGGCACGCACTGAATTGTTTGCTGATGATTGCTTCTTGTTTGGGTTTGTTTAATGCCAATGATGATTGGGTGTATGCCAAAGAATGCAAGTAACTAATTGGAAGTAAAAATGAAGTGCAACCTCTTTATATTCTATCCCAATTGCAAATAAATGAAATGCTGTTGAAAATTCAACACCTACAGCTCTGAGACATTTTCACAAACATTTGGTATGCAATCTATAGGACTATGCAAATGGGACATTTAACCAAACAGTTGACCTCCTGACTGAATATTCCTTTAATATTCCAATAACTTGGCACCTTACAACAAAGATAGACTTACTTATCAATGCAATGAAACTCTCCAAGTCTGATTACAAAGTGTATTACCAAGGACTGATTCATATGACTGAATTCTGAGAGGATACTGGACTGTTACAGCTATTACAATTTCAGACTTCACTATAATGAACTATTGCCAAACAAGACAATGCAATGACTAACAATATCTCTTGAGTTATGATCACTACAAGACTGATTCCGATATAGCAATGACTGATCTTATAGACTGTTTCCTGAATACACATGAACAATGAACTATTGCTATAACATGTTCATTCAATGCACTTCTTTGATTCCATACAATGCACTATCTTCTATGACAAACCAATGCTCTTCCTTGCTATGTTATTACAATTACCATGATGAGAAACAGTGACTGATCATAACAAATTCTGGACTGTTGTAACAGTGCCACCTTCAATGCAATTTTTACATCAAACATCAACATATAAACACATGAAATGAACCTGGGAATGATGCACTGCTGTTGACCGAGTTGATGATGACAATTGCTGATGACGCCACCCCAAATCTACACCCCTGTACTTTTGCCGTACTGCTACCAGATGCAGGCCGTACCTGGGCTGTACTGTACGGCTCCTGCATAAAATTCTTTGCTGGATGTTAGGTACTGAAAATGGTCCAAATAGGGGCGCCTAGGAATGAAGTATCATTCCCCAAATGCATAAAATTATTCTCCAGCCGGTTATGAAGTTATGAGTAAATATGTGAGTCCAAACCCTGATAAGAACTCTGAAAATGCACAAAATGGTCTTCCAAACTCCACCAAATTGATTCTCCAATGCAATGATGAAAAACAAACCCTTATTCCATCAAATTCAAACCCTCAAATCAATCTTCACATGAAATCCACATGAAATGGCTGCGTACCATCTCCAATCATGCAACCCTTCAGTAGATATTTCACTACCTCAGTTATGCCAATCTAGGGGAGTGATCGTTCCCAAAGATCAAATGATATTTGCAGACCAAAAGACTACAAATTGCTTCACAATGGAAGAAGTAGAAGAAATCTCAAATCCAAGCATGTCCAAATGAAAGCCCAAGCCCTCTATTTATTCTTTTCCTTGAGAAGTTGCTAGAACTTCTAGAAACATCCAATTATAATGTACTTTATAATAAAATAACATTATAATAATAAAGTACATTTCTCAACTCAAAATTATAACAATGTAGGCCCAAATGTCTCATAACTAAATGTAGGCCCAACTACGACTGAACGTAGGCTCAAGACTGAACGTAGGCTCACTCTGGATGTAGGCTCCACTACAACTGCATGTAGGCCCAAACTGGATGTAGGCTCTACCGAATGTAGGCTCTGTCAGCAATATGCAACCAAATGATCAACATAATGACCCTCTCTCCAAACCATTTGCCTACGAGAGTCGATGATAGGCAAATCCGTCATGCCGAACAATGTCAGCCAAAATGGGGACATGACACAGGACTCATATTGCATGTCATATTGGATAATAATTTCCTCCCTCACTTAAGGAGGGGTGTTGGTGTGAATGTAGTTTGATAGAATTATGACAACAATTTCAACAAGTCTGCCCTTTACAAATGAGATGAGTGGGGTTTATATAGGATCCCCAAGAATAATGAACGACCGGGATCAATTTGAAACCAATGGCCCAGAGTAACTCGCAAAAAACCCTAACTAGCGTTGCTACAAACATTAAATGTTCATCCAATGACAATGAGACACCACCTTGTGGACCAATGAGAAAATTCAATGACATTAGAACCAATGAGAAAATTGCATTGTGGCAATGCATTAAATGCACTATACATGTCAACTTGAAATATCAATTTCACTTCTTTATTTTTAGGAATTCTTCATTGTTCTTGTAATCCTTTCGCTTAGATGTCGTGACTTTGTAACACTTGAATCCTTTGTATTTCCACCTTCATTGTTTGGAATTCCTTGTCTTCTTCATCTTCGGACTTGATCCTTGGGCCAATCTCTTGAACATATTGACATCTACCTTAGCATATTGAATCTTCAATCCATTTCCTTGCATGACTCAATCATTATCAAGATCACTCTCTTGATGGGAATCTTGTCCTTAAATTCTTTCTTGCTCTCAACTTCAAACTTGTCCCTACATCCTTGTTCATGTTCCTATGCTAACCTTAATATTCGAATCATCCTTGCATATGGAAAGACTTAACCTCGAACATCCCTTGGTGTACTTGTTTGATTATCATCATGTTGGACTTGTATTGCAGAAGTCCTAAACCCTTTGCAGTTTGCATCTTCAGTTCCGTCTTTCGCTTGAGTTTCTTTACCCATGTACCTTTGATATCGCATCAATTTCTTCTTGTCCTCGGACATTCTCCTCCACATTTCTTCGATGGAACTTGTCCTCTTCATGGTCTTTGAATTCCTCTTGTCCTTGAGCTTGAACTTGTCCATGAATTTTATCTTGTTTTAAACCCGGACTTATCCCATGTCCATGCTTGATGAAGGCTTGATCTTGAAATAATTCCTTCAAGCTTTCATCCTCGAATTTTCTTTCCTTTGTCCCAGCTTTGAAGTGTTATCCTATTTTGAACTCCTTTGATCTGTATGAAGCTAGAAGTTAGCACCTTATAACAAAATTTGATTGAGATACTAACTTCATACCTTACTACTCCTGATTTTGCTACTAATTTGGACCATACAACTTAGAAAAAAACAAGCAATTAAGGCTGCAAACGAAGTTTATAACCACAGACAAAAGTTTGAAATTATTAAGACAAAATCTGAGAATTAAGTCTGCAGACTTGTCTGAAGAAAAGTCTGAAGACACTTGAATCTGAGAAATGGAATCCGATCCTTCCTTTCTATCAACTTAGAAATTGGAACCTTAAAATCGTGAAACTTGAAAAAATTTGAGGACACTAGTCTGGAGACAAAGTCTAAGGACAAAGTCTGCTCTAGGTGTGATCAGATTGATAAAACTTGCCAAAAGACAACTTGGAATGAACATTTGGACCCCTGAAGGCAAGAATCAAACCTTTTCCTTTATTCGCAAAATTCTGACTTTCTGAGGACGCCTCTGCAACACGCCTAAGAAACTTAGAAACCAACCCATAAACCTTGTCCAATGCCACCTAAATGTCAGCTCCGAGGTCTGATAATAAAGATTATGTCTTAATATTAGACTGGTTTTCACAATGAATTCTGAAGACTCTTGACAAAGACCATTTTTACTTAGAAAATCAGGCCATGGATTCAAAAAAAGCATCTATTATGGAAGGTATTAAAAAATGCAGACCTTAAAAACAATCCTTTTACCGTTAAACATATGTCTGATTTTCCAAAGACAAATCTGAATTACTCTTACCCAGGTGATTTCTTCCTTAGAAATTCTGATTTTGGATCAAGAAATCAATGTGCTTGAATAAAATTGGATTTAGAGGAGGCAATCTTTAGAATTTATCTGATTTTTCTTGAAAATCGCAGCTCCTGGAGGAATTTTCAGACTTAAGTCTGAGTCTCAACGAGTCTACAGCCTTCTAGTTTTGTGGATTTTGTCTTGGAGTCGAGACTGAATCTGATTTTGCACCTTAAATACTCCTGTCACTTGTACCTTTGGAACCTCTGACTTTTGTTTGCAGATCAGTCCCAAGGTCTGCAGTACGTACTTAGCTTTCTAACAATTGTCTTTGATTTTCTTCTTCAAAATCAGTCATGCCTTGATGAAAACTCAATCAGACCTAAGCTTTTTTAGCTTGGAGTGATCATTTCATGGTACATTCAAACTTCTGATTCTCCTTTTATGGTAGTCGCCCCTATGGTGGTTATGATCAAATCTTGGTGTATGCAGCCTCTGCTCACACCAGACCCTTATATGTCTGATCACTCCATCAGCTCACCTTTTCTCTATTTTCAGCCTTCCTTGAATCATTGATTGCTAGACTTTATAATCTTCCTTGAATTGTCTAGCTCCCTTTGTCATTTTTTGACTTTAGACTTAGTCAACTCCTTGCAATTGTATTTTATTATTGCTGTTTGAAGGTGTTTAAAGGAGTTTTAGCTTTGCATTGCATCTACACAGCCAATGTGGGATAAATGGTTTTTTGCCTCTTCAAGTCTTAAAACTCGTGCAAGTTGAATTTCCTTTTATTTCCCTTGAATTTTATTTAATTTCATTTTATAGCCATGAAGGGAAATTTGATGGCTTTAAGGACAACCTCAACCTTTGTCATGTCCCGTTTCAAATAGAATTTTAATAATAATTAAATAATTAAATATTATTGAACAAATAATAATTATAAATAAATAATCAAAATATTAAAAAAATATATAAATAAATAATGAAGACAAATGAATAAATAAGTTACAATATAATTTATTATTAAATCAATGAAAGAATATAATATTATATAAATATAATAATATTATAATAACGTAATAATATATTTTAGAGAAATTGACAATATATAATATTTAATATAACATCTATCATATATACAATATAATAATTAACAATATATAAAATAATGGATTATATAATAATTATTAATACTATATTAAAAGAGCAATAATAATATAATATACAATTAATATTATTTATCAAAATCAATATTATTATCAAACAAGATCATAGTATTTGAGATTGATGAAATATAATAAAAATTATATTTAAGAGAAATCACCATTTTGTTAATGGTCGACGATTCACCGTCGACTCCACATCAGCACCTCCCCGACACATGTTTGAAACATCGCCTCCCTCCACGCACAAAGAATATTAATGGACGGTTCACATTGTGGAGAAAGGGAGACAAGGTAAGACATTTTGGAATATCGGGAATAACGACTCTCTATTTCTGTTTGATATTGTCGTATATGCATATTAAGCCTACAAAGGGGTGTTGAGCATCGTAAACATATATGCGGTTACCCAACCCCTTATCATAGTCTGCAGAACAAATTGTAGTACAGTTGGCTTCTACATTACACGAACCTTTGAATACTTCAATAACTAAGACAGCGACACATCTCCAGAAAAATGTGATACGCAATTAGACAAAGTAGTAGGAAATCAATTACAACCGCTGCCGAAATATCATAGACCAATACTTACGGATATGTATTGGTATCAATAAAATTGACTTTGCAAAGTGAGGTCAAGTAATACTATCCACGTCTACCTTTGAAGAACTCAATATATATATTGAAGTATATTTGGGTAACTCTATGTTATGATTACATTCCACCACATATATATTCGATCTGATAATGTGGACAATCAATAAATAATAAAGTAATATTGGTTGACCACATAAATCATCTTTTTATACAAGTTTGTTATATAGTCTAATTATCAAGAGAATTAACATTACATTAGGCATTCTTCCAACTCATTTTGAGTAGGTGATTAAGGAAAAAGTGTCTTGAAATTGGGAAAAGATAGAATAAGTTCAAAATCCTAGAAAAGCTAGGCAAGGGACATTACAACCTTCATGAAATCCATTGTCCAAGATAACATAAGTCCACTTGGTGGAAATTCAAACCATGCAAGGACACTTAATCTATTAATTCACTCATACTCCAAAGGAGGAAAGTCGATCTGGACAGGGACAATTGTGTTCCTTTGAAATTTCATTCATTTGCTCGTTTCTCCCAAAGGGAAATTCAAATCATACAAGAGCTAAACTTTGTCATTGTTTATCCAAAAATCTATGGGGAAATTCAATCCATACAAGGACAAATCTGACTTAAATACTTAATTCTCTCATTCACTCACATTAGTCTCCAAGGGGACAATCAACCTCCTCAGGGACAAGGGGGGGGACAAGGGGAAATCCTATACGTACAGGAACAATTAGGGTTCCTTATTCCTCAAGTGGAAAAAATGGCTTTATAAGGACATAGTGGAAACCCCATAAGGATATGGTCAAGTGGAAATTTCCTATCCACAGGGGCTTTCCTCATCTTGGGGCTAAAAAATATTCTAAATGTCAAACCAGTGGGTAAACCACCTTCACAGGCACAAAGGGGAAATTCCGTGTACACAAAGACTTTCTACTCCAACCATTCTTCAAAATTTTCTAAGTATAGAGCCAATGGAAAAATGACTTGCATAGGGACTTTTTAGCCTTTTGACTTAGTTTTTATACCCAAGAGTGGAAATTCAACTCCTATAGGGACTTCATGCACTTTTGAAGGGGAAAATCACCTTTGTCTAGATTTTGCCCATTTTTGGAGTGGAAATTCTATTCTCAAAGGGACTTTGTGTGTTTTCTAAGTGGAAAATCAATTTTCATAAGGATTTTGCACAATATAAGAGTGGAAAATTGATTTCCATAGGGACTTTGAACTTCTTTTGTATGACTTTGTCATTCTAGCCCAATTCAACAAGCAAAATATAGCATTATAACATTTTGCAAATCATTTGACTAGCCAAAATATCCCAATACTTAGGAATTTCCTCTCAACACTTAGCCAACTTCACAACTTGACCCTGGTGGTCTTAAACCTTTTAACACTTGTCCGCATTTGCAACTTTGATGTCTTGAAGACTCAACCACTCCTAAATCTTTTAAGTTCTGAAACAAAACCCTTACTTCCAAAACCTTAGAACTAGCAAGCAAAAAGAGGGGGGGCCGATCTACAATGGGGTGATGGTGTGAAAAGGTCACAATAGATACCACTCACATAGGTTTAAGTTTTTACTAAGGTAGCCGACATAACACATTATTAGTTATTACTTGTATAGTATTTAATAATGTTAATAGTGCATTTAATTTTTGTTTGAGGTATTTAAATAGCGATTTCTCATCCCTCATCACACTTTCATTATATATTTAAGGTGCTTGTACATTTTGTATCATTTCAATACAGTTATTCACATATTGGTGAAATAGCATTCTAAAGGTTACTTCTTTCAGCATTGTTAAGTGTTTTTGGTTTCCAGGTTGAGTTTATGGATGCTTCAACACTCTAAAGCACAAAGAAGATACAGGCAATTTTCAAATGCTAACTACTATATTGTTGAATAAAAATCCTACTCTAAAATAGCTTGCAACAAGTAGGTGAGTTGACTTAGGCAATGGATTTGCTCCCCACTAGTCTTGATGTAATGTCCCCTTTTTAACATGACCATGATAGTGGATGGATTTAGCCTATTACTGGGTCCTTGTAGGCTAATACTAGTGATTAGAGGACCTTGTTGAAGTTTGTGGCTCTATTTGGTGGGACTTACTATTTATAGTAAGTCAATGGATGGTTCTGATGAGCTCAGATGAGTTAGAGGAGTTGAATTGTTAATTCTTATAGCTATTTTGGATCCTAGTCATTTAAATTATATCTTTAATTTAATTTAAATAAATCACAAATTGTATTTGTGAATACAATTAAGTATCTTGCAATCTCGGGCCCTTTTATTGGCGCCTAAACAATTACTAAGTGGGTTGGCCCACAGTAATTGTTTCTACCTGGGTTGGCACACATAATAAATTGTTTTTACCTAAGTCGGCCCACATAGAAGTATCTTGAGATCTCATATAAATAAGGTGGTGCTGAGGCATCAAAACATACAATCATTCACTGATGTTTACTTGCAATCTTCAAGCGAATATAGGCGAACTTCTGGTGGCTGCAAAATACATACATAGGCAAACTTTTGGTGGCTGCGAAATACATACTTGGTGACTGAAAATTCCTCACTCAGCGAATTCACTGGTGACAGCGATATATATTCTTGGTGACTGATCCTTTCTCCCAGCGGATTCATAGTCTTCCTCACAGTGAATCCTGATGGTATAAGCTTGCGTCTTGAGGCTGTGACTTTCTTCTAATGGCAAATTCACAGTGACAACAAATTCTGGACTGAAACCTATTGTGACAGCGATTTGCCTCATTGATCTCCGATCTTCAGCAAATCAGAGGTATCGATTAGATGAATACCTACTGAGGTTTGTAATTTGTACATCCAAAGGGCAATAATAAAGATCTCAATTGAATGCTGGGTTTTTCCTCCAAGAAGGAGGTTTCCCGGGGTAAAAACTTCTTGTGTTTCTTTCTTCTCATTTAATTAGCCTAGATCTGAAATCTAATTTGACTGTCAACTAAATTTGTGTTAAAGCTTATCAAATCTAGATCTGATCACTAAAATTTACATGAATGATGCTCTCAGTTTTTATTTTTGGCTTCCGGTTTGGGCTCCAAGAATCTTGGAGGGAGCGTCTGTTTTAAGTAAGTCACCCCGTCAAATTCATTCATCGTCTTTCTCCATCAGGATCACACCTATGCTGTCAGATTTCGATTTTGATGCTTCTTCAGCCATTTTCACAAGACGGGTGAATTATGATTATTATTTAATTAAACACACTAAGGTTGTTATTTTTGTTGGTATTCTATATTGGTCACCTTAGTGCCATAGTTCGTTGGAACTGGGTTGAGAAGTTTTAAATCTTGAGCAAATAAAACAAGGACCCTATGTGTCAAAATAGCATTATTTTAAGGAAAGGGTAATTTTCATCATTAAAGTGGAGGGAAATATAATAGTTTATTATATTTCAAATGTGCAACCATAAAGCAAGTGACCTTTAAGTGAAAAGCTTCATTGAGAAGTTATTGAATTAAATATTATATATACAGCCTTATGAGAATTCGAACCGCATTCTTGGCTTTGCTTTTTATTTATTTGGAGAAATTGCTGAAGAGTTCCAACCAAGGTTTGTGAGGACTGATTCCTCTTCCATTTGCACTTTGAATCTTTGAAATAAGTGGTGAATTGTGCTCTAAGTATCTGAGAAGTAATTCTGATTATTCCGGTTACAATTTGGTGTTGTATATCAAATTTGTTTGATCTTTGCAGAGAGTTGAAGGGATTTCGATTTTCTCTAAATTGTATATTGGCTTAGTGCTGCGTTGAGGATTCCTATGAGCTGGGTGTCCTATATCTTAACAGAGAACAGATTTGTATGTGCCATGTGCAACATCAAGAGGGCTGTGATTAATGTATGTGAGCTGCGATTTAAGGAAGAAGCCCACCTTGTGTCTGTGGCAGCGTTTCAACTTCCCAAGGCTATGAATGAAGTTCATTTAGTGCTGCGTCTATCATCCCAAGGGCGGCAATTCACCATTAGAAGCTGTGTTCAAGCTAATACCAGCTGCGGTTTCATCTTAATAAGGTGAATTAATACTGTAATCAATTTGCAATTATCCTAAATATCGTTATTAATATCTTGCATATGAATGCATCATTGAAAATAAATAGTTTGGAATTGCATTAACTTTATGCATTGTAGTTGTTGTCTATATTCTGGAAAAACAAATAAAAAGCATATATTTGAAAATTACAAAAAATTGCAAAAACAATTCAAAAAAAAAACCATCATTCAACATTGATAGAGCAAGAGCTAGCAAGGCTCTTTACAGTGGTATCAGAGCTTGCTTGCAAAGTGTTTGACAAAATGTCAAACATTCAAAATTGACAACCAAAATCAGATTTGAAACAATATCCTAGTTGGGGATATCACACTCGAGTTTGACTCCCCAAGCCTGGTGTTTAAATGGTATGTGTAATGTACAGGCCCTTACCCACACCCCAAGGGATTAATCTCACCTCAGCTCTCCTCAAATGAGCGTTGGGGTGGATCGTTGGGATACCCTCGATTACCAAAAAAACCTCTAAAATTAGAATGAAGTTCAAGATTAAGAAGACAATAATTTGAATGAGTGCCCCTAATGACACCACTCAAAGATTAGATGGCAAGCAAAGGAATAATTTTTTATAGTCGACAATAGAAATGGTGCATGAATCTGCATGAGTGAACACAATGGCACTACTCAACCAATGCAAAGAAGCAAGTAAAAATGCAAATGCCAATAGCTTGAAGAACACTTATCATTTGAGGATAGCAAGTCGGCTCCACAAAATAGTAATGCAACAGTGTCTATATGGTAAGTGCTCCATCTCACTAAATGCAATTGTTGCATTTTCCTAGTACATAGAAACAAATACTAGATATGTAGCTCACTCCAAAGTGAAACCAAGGAAGCATCAGTACCAATAGTAAAATTGTGTGTCACCATCTAATGCATAAAGGAGAACAAATATCTAAACGTACACAAGAAAGTACTTACAACTAAGGGTGTGCAGACCACAACACACACTTAGCAAAGGTGTAATGGTGAACTAAGGCACTATACAAAACCCCAAATGGTACTTTATAATATAATGTATGCAAAAATAATGCAAGACAAGATGTCTCCCATATACACAACAATGGCACTTTATCTCACTTTATTTAAAAAAATGAAAGTGCATGCAAAAGATACTCAAAATGCCAAAAGAGGACAAAATGTTGGAAATCCATGTAGAAAAAATCCCAAACGAAATCCTGTGCAAACAAAATGTTTCCAAAGCCATAAAGTCCAAGTAATCAACTAGAATGTGAATACATAAAATGCAGAATAAAATGTACTTTGAGCAAAATCTAGAAAAAGTGAATGGATAGTTGTCAAGATCTCTAAGGGTCTGTTTGGGTGTTGGAATACCAAATGCTGGATATAGTCAATTCTGGAAGATGCTGCAATTCTAGAAGATACAAATCCTGAAAATGATTTCCAGACTATGGGCTGACCCATTTGGTTCACCCGGAAGATGACTGAGAAGATGCATAAGGAATTTTAATTCTTTATTTTAATTTCTTTGAATATGGTGTGTATATGTCTGTATATATACACACATACATGTGTGTATATATACACATATGCACACATGTGCGTATATGTGTATACATGTGTGTATATACACATGCACACATGTGTATATATACACACATACACACATGTGTGTACATGTGTGTGTATACACACACATACACACATATACACATATACACACATATACACATACATACATATACACACGTGTGTTTATATATACACACGTGTGTATATATACACACATATATACACATACATGTGTGTATATACACACATGTATACACATATACACATGTCTATATATATACACAAATACACACGTGTGTGTATATACATATACAAACATTTGTGTATATATATACACGTGTGTGTATACACACGTGTGTATATATACACATGTATATACACACGTGTATATATATACATCCTTATAGCAATATAATATACATCCTTATAGTCACGGATCCCACGAAATATTAAATTTGGTTTTATAAAAATTGGAATTGGAATTCGAAATTCCAATTCCACCTATTTGAGTGGAAGATGCAAATGCCCATTTTGGGGCAAAATTGGACTTTCAAAATTCCAATTCCAATTTTTTGGATGGACACAAACATGGAATTGACATTATCCGGAATTAGATAATGCCAATTCCAGTCTAATTCTAGCCCCCAAACGGGCCCTAATAAGAGATCTTTCCAATGACATAAGAATCACAAAAGATGAAGGAAATGCAAAAAATACACCAGCTTAATAGTGAAAATAACACATCTGAATTCAATATACGATAAAAATACACCAAAAACAACATAAGAGAAAACTACTTGCACCACTAGATCGGGCTTGGAACCTTTCCAACAATATCTCATTTGCCCAATTTTGACAACATATGCAAAAGTTATGATGAAAAGAATAAAAAGGCCCCCATAAGCATGATTGAGGGGACTAGAGGCCTAGGGTACAATGTTGATAGAAATAAAGCTTGTTAGAAAGGCAAAAAGTCATTGTCAAAAAATGTGCAAAAGCCAAAAAGCGTGAGATGCCCATAAATGTTCCTACATGTACTGGAAAACATGTGCATGTCTAGTAAAGGCAACATAAAAAATGGCATGTTCCCAAGAAGATAGACCGATTGACAATGCCTAGAAAAAATGACAAAAATTAGTAAGAGAAACCTTGCCCAAGAAAAAATAATGCCGAAAATTGCCAATATGAAAGTGCCAATTATAAGAGATGCCAAAGAGCTGAAAAAGGCATGAGACCACAGCTGCCAACCAGAGGAAAAATCCTACATCCTTCATGTGGAAGAAACTCAAGGCAAAGCCCAAAATGAATCTGCATTGGCTACTAGCTGAAAATAGTGATGAAGGCCCTACAAAGAAAATAAAGTTTTCTGCCCAACAAAAATATTGATTAGAATGCAGAGTGCCACCACAAATGAGCAAATGAAAAACTCATCCAGCATGCAAGGAAAAAAAGCGGGTGATTAAACATTGTGGGGAAGATTAAATGACTAGGAAAGGTTGGCATGGTCGACAGTAAAGACAAAGGAACCAAGAGAGTTGACATTCATGTCAGTCATCCATGTATGTCACCACCAAAAAGAAACGGGCCGATGGTGAAATCAACACTAAAGTAAAGAACTTGCAAAGTGTAAAAACAATGTACCACAAATAAATCCATCAACCCCAACAAACAAATCATCTCTACTAATTTTAGAGACCATCCATCTAATCTTCCATGCAGGTGTTAGACTGTGGGTAAACTAAGGAAAATCGGCCGATCTAAAGGTTGTCAAAATTATAGAGAGTTGGGAAAATTTAAAGTATTTGTGTGAGTATCCTGGGTGGTTAAGGTCCATATTTAAAAAGAAAGTAGAGGCACATGTAAAAGATTTTTCTAGTGCAAGAAAAAATGAGAAAAAAACAAATGACAAGAGGTTCATAGCAGATCATTCGAATGGAGCTAGTGCCTTGATACATAAATATCATGTGACAAAGTTTCAGAAAGACCCTTTGGACATACATGCAGTTATTGTTGATGAGTTTGTGCAAAAAGAAATGGACATAATAGCAGCATTTTCCAATTTCAGAATTATTTGAGGATGCTATTAAAACTGATGGCTTCCATGATGTTTGTTGTGATGCTAGTGCTATTATCTCTGTGGAGAAAGAGTGTGGTAAAAACAAACTTTCAGATGGAGGAATGGTGACTTCCAATTAACTTTGGATGATGGATTCTTTTCACACTCTTGCGAAGAGCATTCAGATGACTTTCAGTTTGATTCTCAAACCAAACCTATGAAGAGATATGTTTTTGAAGATTGCAACACTAGTGATGTAGAAAGTGACCTACTCAGGAAGTCAACCATTTATGAAGAACATAGTAAATACTTTTTCTTCAAACAAAGCAATCAACCTATCAACACATGAGATCCAAATGTGTTGATACATAAGTATGACAAGAATCCTACACGAGTTGAATTGTCTTTTGATTTTGATGATCTGACTTTTGAGCATAATGCATGTATGAAGGATACCATTCATGATTGTGATGATCTTAAAACAAAATCTAATTTATCTTTGCATGGGACTGACTTTGAGCAAAAGTTTAGGAACTTTGATGATTTAGATCCATAGCAAGCTGCTAAATATGATAATGAGGATGCATGAGAGACTTGGAACAGCCTTGGAATCATTGATGAAACATATAACAGTTCTGATTTTGGTATTAATCATAGCAGCAGTTCTCCTAATTTACATAAACATGATTGGAAGAATCAATTTGTGGTGTTCGATGATAACCCATTGTTTGAGGTGGATGTAGAGAAGACATATGAAAATCCACTTTTTGAGTGAGAAGATAACACATTACTTGGTTCTAGCATAGCACTTTGTGAAAATAGCAAGGTGTGGGATCCAAGAGAAGATTCAAAACTTAAGTTGGAGCATGGTTTTCAAATTGGCAATGATCTAAGTTCACTTTATGAGGTGATTGGTTACCCTCGTAAGAGACTATTAGATATGAAATATGCAAAGGAGACGGGAAAATTGCGTAGGGGGTGATATGACACTGGGAGGCATCATTATTCCTTACTACACGAGGAATTGGAGGGTGACTTGGGTATGCAAATTAATTATTTCAGTTGAGAGTTATTTCCTTGTTGGCATTCATTTTGATTTGCTTCAATATGACATGAGGTTTGGTCTTGAGTTTTGGAATTGGCCAACAAGTGGAACATTTCATACTTTGTTTGAGTTGATAAGCAGTAATGCATGCCTTGCATATGTAGTTGGAGATTGTAATGTCACCTCTCGTTTAACTAATAAATAATCATGTTAGCCTATTTTTTATTCATCCCATAGGCTAAACATTGATTCAATAAAGGGTGTAAAGTATTAATTAAATAGAGACCAAAAAGCTAAAGTCCCAGCATTTATTATTTTAATTATTCATTATGGGGCCACACCTTAAGTCCTATTCTTCAGTCATGGAAAGGGCCACTTTTAAGTTATCAACGATTTTTTCTAGATAGCAGATTTATGGAAAGATTTATAATAATTAATGGTAACCTTCATGCCTAAGTCAAGTCCCCTTAAATTGTGGCTTTCATGAGGTGTTTGCAGCTTTTTGAAGGAAGTGGAGTTATAAAGGAATTCGGAGGGGAAGAAGATGGGTATTATGTTTTCTGATTTTCTTGTTATTGTCTCCTTGCAAATCCTTCAGGACAAAACCCCTGAAATCCTGTACTGGACGCAAACCCAGAACAGGATTACCTACACACAGCACACATTTTTGCCTTTTATCTTCAGAAGGAAGAAGACACCAAATAGTAACAGCCATGTTCAAGTCAAGGAAAGCATAGCTACAGTCTGTGATAGGAAAAGCAGTCAAACCTGAAGTTTACAGCAATAATCTGCTATGAATAACTGGTAATAAGGCAACCGAAGCTTGATATTGATTCTGGCTAGCAGCCTGTCCAAATATCTCAGAAGGCAGTGAATTCATAAGCAATAGAAAATCCGGCCATGAAGAGGAAATCGTAGATGACAACTTAAGTCTGATTTTTCGGTATAGCTGGAAGGAAAATCAGTGACAAGAATTATCAAGTTTGTAATAAGTTTCTGCCCTTTATTTAATGAAAGTAATTCCTAGTTGCAACGTTTCCAAATTTTAAATGTTTGCACTTATGTTACAAATCCCATATTTGTTGTTGCATGCATTTGAAAGGAAACATTTGCAATTAAGGATTGTTTTACAAAATTGTTGTATCGATTATCTACTAGGAAAGGATATTTCAGAGAAGTAGTTTCTTTATGGGATATATTGAGTCTTGGAGACTTCTACATTTCATATTTTGAAAGGTTTCCAAAACTTGTTCTTAAGCTTGCTGAAAATTTCAGAACAACAATAAGTAAAGGAAGCTTTCAGCTTGTTTCTCATGCAGCTTAGGAGAAAGAAGGAGATAAGTATGACATCTACATACTTGACAATCCATCCTTTGAATTTAATGATGTTGTAAATCATACTAATCTTTCTTTGGGATTGGTTTTGAAGACAACTATTGCTCCTCGCACTTCAATTGTAGATGCTTTCAAGGATAGGCTACAAGGGATCAACTTCTCAGGTTGGAGCTTGCTATTTGGTTGCAAATCAGTCACTTCATTTTATGGTATGCTCCAATTCAGGGGCTTTGGTACAATTTCTTTTGTCAAGGATGTAATGGTTTTCAGTTGGAGATTTGTTGGAGGTGTTTCCAGCCACTCCTGAGTTATTTTTTAGCATTGCAATGCTCAACTTTCATGCTTATACTTAGAGATTTCATTGGTCTTGTTGTTGTCCTCTATGTAGACTACATAAATCAGATTGTACTTTGTTGATTTCAGTCATATACAACAATAATTATTTTTATTTCAGACCTTCCAAACTCATGGAGTTCACCCTATGAGGAAGAGTTGGACAATTTCATTAGCCCAATAGATGAGTACTTTGAGGATTGATGGTAGAGATTTCATTGTAGCAGATGGATTTTTAGCTGCTCCCATATTCATGACTTCTATGTATCAGTGAGATTCCAGATTGTATACCGTTGTCCTAACTTTTCCACATTGTTTATGTTGACCTCAGTCTTGGGGCAGTTTGATTTAAGCACTTGCAAACTTCAATATGACCAGTTGTGGGAGATCCTCTGGGTATAGCTCAATTTTTCTCCACTTCCACTTGGGAGAGTTTGGGTCGCTGCAGTTACCTCATGATATTAATATGCATGCTCCCAAATGATGATTGGTTGATTGTAGTGAGTTGGGTTTTTTGGTGGACTCGAGTTTCCTACTTTGACACTTGGAGGTTGTGTCAATGATATGATTGCAAATGTTGACTGTAAATGCACTACTTGGTTCATTGATTTCATGGTTAGTTATACAGACATCTTTACTATTCCCTTGATTTTGATAGATCCATTTCTTGTTCAAGACTTCATGACAAGATATACTAAGAATTACGGTTTTGTGCTCAGTAGATCATGTTAGTTATTGGGATTGCAAATATGGATCTTAATGGGATGCCACAACAGGAAATCTTTCATGTCACGATCAAAGTGGCGCAATGTCACTATGGCAGTTCCTTTATGAGATTGACATCGAACCTTGGGATCACTTGGGTTTGCAGTTTAGCAGTTATGGATGAGGAAGCCAATGTTGGCTTACTAGAGTTTACTCCTATGGTTTTCAAGTTTAGATCTTTTGGAGAGCACTTTCCTGAGGAGTTGATAGAGTTGGTGTAGTATTTGATTGCTCTTGTTTCAAGAGGTTTTCAAGAGATCAATTGTTCAAGTAGCTTGCAGGACAATGTTTTCAGAAGATATTATTATAGATCTCCTAGGTTGACTTGGGACTTTGGGATCATTCTTAGCTATATTTTTTAATAGTTTGATGATTGTGGAGTTTCTCTAACATTGCTTGACAAGCACTATTTGGGAAGGACAGACTATAATGTCCCCATTTTCCATTTATCTTGTAGTGCAACTGGTGTTGGTTTTTTGGGTTGGTGTCAACTGTAATACCCCAAAATTGGCCTCAGTATATCAATCCTTCTAAACCATCAAAGTCCTATTATACTAGGCAATTATGTCTTCTAATGGACTCTACTTGACTTAGTGTCAAATACAGAAAACCTTAAATCTGTATTAATCACATGCTACATTTAATATAATGGCTAAACAAACCCTATGATTGATTAATTTCAAGTCCTAGTACTTTTATTAATTAAATCCCCTTCTTCTATTAATTTAAATAAATACATTTAAATTAATTCACATTTCCTTTTTTAACCCACTTGGAATTAAATATTACATTTAATTCTATTTTCTTCTATTAATTTAAATAAATATATTTATCTATTTAAATTAATTCATATTTCTTTTATTTATCCACTTGAAATTAAATATTATATTTAATTCTATTTTCTTCTATTAATTTAAATAAATATATTTATCTATTTAAATTAATTCATATTTCCCTTTTAACCCACTTGGAATTAAATATTATATTTAATTCTATTTGAGCACATGACTCCTAATTCTAACCAAACTCATCTTTCTTACCCACCCACTAAAATTAAAATAATGATTTCTTCAACCTCTAAAGTCTTCACTTCTCCTCTCAAGTCAAAAACAACCACATGGAAGAAATATACTTTGTCCAAATAATCCAAAACTCCACAAACTCGGATTTGGACTTTGGGGTCATTTTTGGAGGCTCTTTTATGAGTCTTGGGCCACCTAGTGACCAAAAATCAACACCTAACCCTAAGTATATCAAGTGGGGAAGCTAAAATTGACTTTAACTACCCTCTAGAAGCCTTTTAACCCCTCCAAAACCTCACTTAAGCATTCTATACGAATTTGGGTAGGTTTCATTTTTCAAAGTGGATCCACCCATCCACCTCCCATCCACCCACTTTGAATTAAATAATTCAAATGAGAGAATCTCAACCTTTCATTTTCGTAAAATCCTGACCGTTGATTCTCCTAAAAATCCTATAAATAGGACTACATTTCCCTTTACAAAGGGAGCCTTCATTAGCATTGTTATTATAGATCTAAGGGATCCAAATTCTTCTATTCTATCTCCTATCTATTTTTAAACCACACTCCTAGTATTCTCATAGCATTGCTTTCAAACATATAGTGCATTTCAAGGCATTTGGAGAGCTACATCAACCCATCTTTGGGAGAAAAAAGGAGAACATGGGAACTAAATCTTGGAGAGAGTTTAGATAGATTTTTATTCTTCATTTTCTAAGTTGTTTCTCATGCGTAGATTAGAGTTGCTTTGCATGTTTGTTTGTATGAATCTTGTGGTTATTTCATATGCATGCAAAGTATATAATAGATAGAAGATGCTAAAGAGATTTTAATCAACCACCATAAGAGCAATAACGATCATACAGCATTCACAGAACCATTTCTGAAACATGGTCAAGAAGTTTCATCTTCTCAGCCTAATATGGGGGCAAAGGTCAATTATGCCTACCCTGGAAATAATGTTGTCATCAATATGGTTGAACCATGTCTCTCTGAGAGTTGCAATGTCATCACAATTGTACGAAAAGATAGAGATCACTCCTCAGCTAACGCAGTTACTCGATCACAAGCTCCGGCACATCTGAAAGGACAAATCCCAGATTCATCTAATGTCCCTAAGATACCTTTCAATCTTTCATCTGCTTCCAAACAGAAGGTTGTTTCAAAATCTTCCAATCCAAAAGATACAAGGCCTACATCTTATAGCATTGTTCAACAACTTCAGCACACTAATGCAAAAATCTCTATGTTTGAGTTGCTTCGAATATCTCCAGCTCACAGAGCCATTCTAGACAAAGCTTTGCTTGGATCCAATGTTCCTGATGACCTTGATTTAGACAGGTTCCAGACTATGGTTGGACATCTTACATCCCCTCAATACATCTCCTTTTCAGAAGAAGATGACAATTCATTAAGTCACCCCCATAACCAACCTTTGCATATAGAAGTCTTAATCCAAAACCGTCGTGTCAAACGTGTGTTGATAGATGGAGGCGCTGGCCTCAATATTTGCTCCTACAAATTGATGACACAATTGGGATGGTCAGAAAATGCTATTGATCCTAAAAAGAGGATAACCATAAAAGCATATGATGAACAAGAAAGATCCTCAAAAGGAACCATTGTCTTGCCTGTCAGAACAGGACCTGTAATCAAAGATGTCACCTGCCAAGTACTGGATCTCCCACTGGCCTACAACATTCTTCTAGGAAGACCCTGGATCCATGACATGCAAGCTATTCCATCAACCTATCACCAATGTGTAAAATTTCCCTATGATGGAGTCAAGGTCACTATACCAACAAACATTACAACTTCTTGCAATGCTTTGCAAGAAAGTGCAGACAAACTTGTTCCACACAACAGGGAATCCGCCACTAAACAGAGTAACACAACCTCTAACTCTAAAGTAGAGGATGTAATGAAGCAGGTCAAAATCAAAGACACTGGCATGGGAGAATATAGAATGGAACCTGTGTTGTCTCTCACTTCTCTCCTAATTTCACCTAAGTCTTATGGACAACCCTCAGAAAAGACAAAACTAGCAATCAAAGCACCAAAAGTCATCTATAATGGGAGCTTTGTCACTAAGCAAGTGTCCAAGCAAGAATTTGAGGAAGAAACAGGTGTACTCGCCTGGATATACAAAGAAAAGACCCAATCCCACACAGTTCAAAATTGTGGCTCTCAATCACACAAGATTCCTGCAGAATCATATGGACCGGGTAGCAAGTTAATGACTCAAATGGGATACATGGGAAAAGGACCTCTAGGAATAAGAGGCAAAGGTCTTATATCACCCATTGAACATTGTGGCCGGGCAAATAAGGATACTACAGGTCTAGGATACAAGAAGAAGCCTTTCTATCTTAGCAAGAATTCCTCTCATGTCATAGAGCAAATCAAGCCAAGAGAAACTCTTCTTGAGAAAGAAGAAACAAAACAATCTGATAGTGATGATTCTGACACTACTGAGGAGCTCATTCCTTATGAGCATTTGCCTAAAGAAATAACAAACCTCCTTGATGCTGAAGATGATCCCATAAAGAGAATCAATATATTGGACACCCAAAAGACAGTCACCACACAAAAACTGACTGATCCTGAAAGAATGTTGACTGAACAGCTTGAACACAACAATGATTCTGAAACAGACTCCCATGAATATGAGTTCCACTCAGAATCTGAAGGAAATCCTGCTTGGGGAATTCATCCCGATTTCACCCATGTTCTTGATTTGGAGGAAGAATCAGAAAAAGATGAGCTTGTCATAGATGCCACTCATCAAAACTCACCTACACCTAACATAAGTTTAGAGCGCAGTAATGAACCTCGTGAATCTGATTCACTTAATACTAACAATGGAATCACTAACGCCGTTGAAATGATTGATGAACTAGACATTCTTAGTAGTGATACTATCTTCAAATTCAAGAGTCAGGTTAAAACCAATGATGACAACACCATAAGCGTAAACACCATCAGTCAATCTTTCCATACATTGACTGTCCATCATCCTGACCTCATAGACCAAAACTTGGCTGACCCAAACCAAGATGTCCATATCTTTTCGACTAACTACACCCTTGCGTGCTACCTCAATGCAATGGAACCCATGACGACTTCCATCAGTAAATCTAGCAGTAGCATGACAGAGTCGGACATCAAATATCTCAGTCAAAAAAGTAAAAAACAAAAGGAAAAAGAGTTTTGAGGGTGAAAACCACTATGTGGCAGTCTCAGAACATAAAACAGTAAAAATAAAAGATGCATCCAAAAGTGAAAACCTCTCAAAGGCACCTAAGGATGAGATATTTGATGTCCTTCCGAGTCACTCACAGGACCGATCTCCAGTATTGATTGAACCAACTCAGTCTATCAACTTGGGCACAGTGGAAGAACCTCAATTAATCCATTCTCTATCAGAAGAAGAAAAACAAGCATTCACTATGTTCTTATCAGAAAAGAAAATCAACTTTGCATGGAAATATTCTGATATGCCTGGATTAGATCCTAAGCTAATCATGCATCATCTTTCCATAGCTCCGGGAGTCAAACCTGTCAAACAAAAACTGCGAAAAATGCATCCTCAGATTGCACTTCTAGTCAAAGTTGAGTTGGAAAAGTTGCTAAAAACCGAATTTATCCGAGTCATAGATTATGTTGAGTAGATATCAAACATAGTCCCAGTTTCAAAACCAGATAAATCTATCAGGATATGCACAGACTTTAGAGATTTAAACAAAGCATGCCCTAAGGATGACTTTCCACTACCGAACATTGATATGATAGTGGACATGACTGCTGGCTTTGAAATGTACTCTCTAATGGATGGTTTTTCTAGCTACAACCAGATCAAGATTGCTCCAGAAGATCTGGAGAAAACAGCTTTTACTTGTGCTTGGGGTACTTTCTGTTGGAATGTCATGCCATTTGGTCTCAAGAATGTTGGTGCTACATATCAGAGAGCTATGACAGCTATCTTCCATGATATGATGCATAAAACCATGGAAAACTATGTTGATGACACCTTAGCAAAATCGATGATAAGATCAAAACATCTAAATGATTTGCACATAATACTGGACAGAATGGAGAAGTTTAGTCTCAGACTAAATCCTAAGAAATGTGCTTTTGGTGTAACTTCCGAAAAGCTCCTAGGCTATATTGTCTCAAAGAAAGGCATTGAAGTATATCCTGCTAAAGTCAAGGCTATCATAGAGATGCCTCCTAAAAACATCAGTCAAATGAGAACCTTGCAAGGAAGGGTGCAATCTATCAAACGCTTCATATCTCAGTTAGCAGATATATCACAACCTTTCACAAACACATTACATAAGGGTGTGATTTTTACATGGAATGAAGAATGTGAAAGGAACTTCAACCACATCAAGCAATATCTTTCAAATCCTCCTATTTTGATGCCTCCCATTCAGGGGAAGCCATTGATTTTGTATGTCTCCGCCATAGATAACTCACTGGGGGCATTACTGGCACAACATGATGACAACAATAAAGAGAGAGCCATCTACTACATCAGCAGAACCTTGGTAGCATATGAAAAGAACTATTCAAAGATTGAAAAAGCCTGTCTAGCTGTGATTTTTGCATCACAGAAACTGAGACACTATATGTTAGCTCATACAACACAGTTGATAGCTAAGATTGACCCATTAAAATACTTATTGAGCAAGGCTGCCCTCACAAGTAGATTAGCTAAATGGGTGATGCTATTGAGTGAATTCAACATAGAATATGTTGAACGGAAAGCTATCAAAGGTCAAGTCATTGCTGATCAATTGGCTGAAGCCCCAATGTTTGATGACACACCATTACAGATGGAATTTCCAGACTCCTCTATCATGCACATATCTTCAAGGATTTGGCAACTTTTCTTTGACGGATCTTACACACAAAATGGATCTGGAGCCGGCATACTGTTCATAACACCACAAGGATACTCCATACCTAAAGCATTCAAAATAAAATTTCCTTGTACAAATAATATTGCAAAATATGAAGCTCTACTTAATGGCATGAAGATAGCAATTGAGTGGCGAGTGACAGAGTTACACATTCAAGGAGACTCCCAGCTCGTTATACACCAAGTCAATGATGTATACCAGACAAAGGATGAGAAACTAGTTCCATACAAACGCATGGTTGATGACCTTAAGAAGTATTTCATCACAGTCACTTTTGAGCAAATTCCTAGAATAGAGAACAAGGCTGCTGATGTTATGGCAACATTATCATCTCTACTACAGTAGCCAGAACATGAGCTACGTTATGAGTTCCTGGTGGAAGCACTGTCATTCCCTGCATATGATTGTCCAGAAATGTAATGACCCCTTCTAGTAGGATCACTAAAACCCCCAAATCTGAACTGTGGCAATTCGTCAAACACTTGGCATGCACTGAACGGTTTTGCTTGTAATGATGTGTTTCAGTGTGATTATTGCTTTGGGCACCAATTTTGCAATTGAGATAACAATACCAATACAATGTGCAACAATAAATCTCAAAGCAAAGTAAAGACTCACTACAAATATATCAAAACTTCTCTAATTCTGGTTGCACTTTCCAGAATATATATGACTGTTACATCTATCACATATGAGCACTGTTTATGGTCTGTTTACAACACATGATCCATATTACATAAACAAGTCCTATTGATGCACTTTTCCTATTCCAAATCAATAGCAAAGTCTGAA
Organism: Chamaecyparis obtusa; assembly: GCA_027943335.1. Taxonomy (NCBI): domain Eukaryota; kingdom Viridiplantae; phylum Streptophyta; class Pinopsida; order Cupressales; family Cupressaceae; genus Chamaecyparis; species Chamaecyparis obtusa. The sequence goes on from BSBK01005669.1 coordinate 1,376,980, forward strand.
TACATTGACTGTTACATGAATACATATATGGGACTGTTACATATCAAGTATTATGGTAGTGTTGTTACCATACAATGCATCCAATTACTATGCCAATTCAATTATGACAGAGACTAACCAATATCTGTTGTAACTATGACTGAGACCAAGCAATTATTACAACTTCCTTGAATTCAAATGCATACTAAACTCATGAATGGAACCTGGTTAACGCTCCCAATAGTCTGTCATGGAATGCTGACGAAGTCCAATGCCAAACAAACCAGAACCGGTCCAAACTGCCCCTGGAAACTCTGTTGTGTGCTGTACTATACAGTGTCGTACCAGGCCGTACATGTACGGCACCTGCAGAAAATAATATGCAGGGTTTTGACACCCCAAATTGATATCAATGGGACCGCCAATGAGGTACTAAGGTCCTCTCCAAAGCACAAAAATTAACTCCAAGTGTCAAGGGAGATATGAGCAAAATTCTGATTCCAGGCCCTGCTATTGACTATCTGAAAATGTGTCAAATTGTCTTCAATCTTTGCCAAAATAATTCACCAATGCAAGAGGTGAATTCAAACCCTTATTCCAACCACAAACAAACCCTTACAACAAATTCTCAATGAAGTACCAATGAGATGACTGAGTACCAACTCCAAACTTGCAACCCTTCAGTAGATATTTCACTACCTCAGTTGTGCCAATCTAGGGGAGTTATCGTTCTCAAAGATCAATGATATTTGTAGACCAAAAGACTACAAATTGCTCCACAATGGAAGAAGTAGAAGAAATCCCAAATCCAAGCATGTCCAAATGAGAGGCCAAGCCCTCTATTTATTTACTTTTCTAAGAAGTTACTAAGAACTTCTAGAAACATCCAATTATAATGCACTTTATAATAAAATAACATTATAATATAAAAGTGCTTTTCTCAACTCAAAATTATAACAATGTAGGCTCATAACTGAATGTAGGCCCAACTACAACCGAATGTAGGCTCGGACTGGATGTAGGCTCTACTGAACGTAGGCTCTAACAGCAATATGCAATCAACTGATCTCCAAATGATCACGAGATGACTCTCTCCTCATTGCTATCAGTCTATGAGAGCCCGTGATAGACTGATCCCGCACGCCAAATGATGTCAGCCAAAATGGCGACATGACAAGAAACCCGCATGATCTGCACAGTTGTTGGTCATGATTCTTCTAGATACAAACCCCTTTTCTCATTCCTTCGAGATCAAATCATTCCCAATTCCTTTAACCGCCATGAAAAACGTTCCCTTATCCAAAACGCATTGCAGTATGTCATCATTGGTAATGATCTGTACAAACGAAGTCTAGATGGTACACTTCTTAGGTGTTTAGAACATGAAGAGTCTCAACGCGCATTAGAGGAAGTCCATGACGGTATATGTGGATCACATTCCAACGGTTTAACACTAGCTCGAAAACTTATTAGGGCTGGGTATTATTGGCCAAACATGGAACAAGAGGCTGTTACATATGCCAAGAAATGTCAAAAGTGTCAAGTCCATGGAAACTTGATACATGCACTAGGGAGAGATTTGATCCCCTTTACAACACAATGGTCTTTTCAACAATGGGCATTTGATCTTATAGGGACTATTTATCCACATTCTTCAAATGGACATACCCATATAATTACAGCTACAAACTATTTCACAAAATGGGTAGAAGCAGTTCTCTTAACTCAAGCAACTGGTAAACAAATTTCTATGTTCATCTTGAACTACATCATTTGCAGATATGGTATTCCCCACTCTATAGTCACAGATAATGGTGGACAATTCAAAAACAAAGACTTGGATGATTTATGTGCCAAATTCAAAATCACACAACATTGGTCATCTATTTACTATCCTCAAGGGAATGGACAAGCAGAGGCTTCCAACAAGAATCTATTAAAAATCTTGCACCGTACAATTAATAAAATAGGAAGAGACTGGCATCTTATGATCAATCCGGCTCTCTGGGCCTATAGAACAAGTATCAGAACACCTGTTGGGGCTACACCATTCGCTTTAGTTTATGGGTCTGAAGCGGTACTGCCTATTGAGGTTGAAATCCCATCACTAAGAATCAGAATGCATGGTCTAGTAACTGATGATGACTACAGAGTGTCTAGGTTGCAAGAACTTGAACTACTAGATGAGCGCAGACAAGCAGCATATGATCATCTTAGAGTGTATCAGAAAAGAATGTCTAGAAGCTACAACAAGAAAGTCAGACATAAAGAATTTCAGGTTGGTGATCTAGTCTTGAGAGAGAATCCTAAAAATCAATCACATAGAGAACACAAGGGGAAGTTTGAACCCAACTGGCTGGGTCCCTTTGTTATCACTGCTACTTTTGGCTCTGGTGCCTATCAACTCTCAACGACTGAAGGAGAACAGCTCCGAGAACGAATCAACATTCTCCATCTGAAGAAATTCTATGCCTAGGGCATTCAGTCTATGGTAAAATGTCCTGAAAAAATCTTTAAAATTGGAAAAAATCCTAAAAAAATGAACATCTTGGTGAAAACCTAGCAATAGACACCTTGATGACTCACAAAAATAGTAAAAAAAAAAATAAAAAGTACAAAAAAATGAAAAAAAAAAATGAACATCTTGGTAAAAACCTAGCAATAGGCGCCTTGATGACTCACAAAAAAAAGTAAAAAATATCAAAAGTACAAAAAAATTGAAAAATTGAAAAATACAAAAAAAAAAAAAAAAAAAGTACCTTGGTGAAAACCTGGAAACAGGCACCTTGGTAGTAAAAATCGAATCTCTACCAAGATGGTGAAAACCTGGTAAACGGGTGCCACTTGTTTCAAAATGCTCCATCTATCAGCGCAATCTTAGTCTTTCCCAACTTTCAGTCTTGCTTTAGTTTGTACATATCTCTCAATTTTGTCTCTACATTTCCAATTTTCAATAAGTCGGTCTGTACACCAATTAGCTCGCACATCTATATCCTATCAATGCTTAACACTTGGGGGCAATCAATGTCATATCCTATGGCCTCGAGTATATCTTTAGACGTGTCATATCCAGTCAGAGTCTTTTGAAGCTTCATCCGGGTCAGTCAGTCTATCTCCTTACCAGAAAAGGATTTTGCACATAACAACAAAACAATCTATGATTCACATGCTTTTATCTGTTTGTATGCTTACTGTTTTGCATTGAGATTTTTATTTTTTTTTGCATATTGTGTCCCTTCGAGCTCTTCGATGATGTCCTTTACAGGATTTAGAAAGTGATGACCAGGGGCACAATCTTTTCTTTCTTTCTACTTGTTGGTTTAGTTCCAATGATCTAAAGACTTCATATAAGAGGGGTGTCCATCTGTAAGAGCCTTCATCTCGTATTGGATGGCCATGTGTACCTCGACTCCTTTTATATGGACACTTTGGTGAGGTTGGTTCTTCTCCTTGTCTATTTGAATGACTTCTTTCTGCTACAAGTAAAATTGAAAACACTCGTCCTGCTAAGTGAACGTAAGGGTCACTGCGAGCAACATTGAAATGCTTATTTTTCACTTGGCAAATGGAAAAAACTCTAGCGTGTCTGGTGTGTTTGTATGCAAGAAACATTCAGGTCATTCTAGCAACTGTGCTTGGATGCTTATGTCAACATGCTAAATCAAAAGGAATAGGTGAACAAGTCATTCTGGCTTCTTGTGCCTTAATGCTTACACCGCATTCTGACAAATCTTAGACTAATGTCATATTCATATTCTCATGATAGCAATATCAATGAGGGTTGTATGACATCTTCTGATTGTCCGATACCGAATGCTCTGTGATGATGATTATCCAATAAGTCATTTGTCAAATGATAAATTTGATCTTCCTGTCAAATCAAATAAATATGATACATTTATTTGATTGAACTAAAAGACAAAAAAAAAAATCATCCATAGATGCATAGGAACATCAAGTCCATCAAAAGTTCATTATTTCATCATAATATATACATACATCTAAAAACAACAAAATTTGGACACATGAAATCCTCCTTTTATATATATATCATGGTGATTACATTTGGTACACATCATGTGTCTAGCCAAAAAAAAAAAAAAAACAACAAAACAACACTTGTGTCATCACTCCGCCCGTCCAGGTTCTGATGATGAAGAACCTCTGCTGCTACTTTTGTGCCTTGGTGGACGGACACCAATACCTCTGATTGGTCTAGCCATCCTTTGTGGCATTCCTCCATCTCGCCTCTGATCCACTGGGACTATCTGATGGTATAATCCCTTGTAATAAGCTGCTTCCTGCCCAACCTTCGCTAACTCTTTCATCACTGATAGAGTCTCCATCATCAACTGAGATGCCCCGGGGAGTGTTACTGCCTTCCGTGCAACATCTCATTCACCTTGGTAGGTCTCTACCAAAAATCTCCATCGATCCCTATTCGCAGTCACTTCATCTAGTTGTTGTTTCAGATGGCTCACTTGTTCCATCACATTAGCCAATTTTTCTTGTGTTTCCTCTAACATGGCGTCAATTGCTGTCATGGTCTTTCGGGACGCTTCCAATCTGCCTTGCAAGGCATCATACGCTGCTTGAGCACAATCAGCTTGAGCCCGTTCTGCCTCTATCATCCCCCGCATACGGGATGCTTCAGTCTGAGCACTATCTTCCTGTACCCTATCCATCATACCTTGCAACCATGTCACCTCGCTTTCTGCTTGATCCGCCCTTTCTTCTTCTACCGCCAGTTGTCGCCACAAGGCATCTCTTTCTTCCACCACCGCATTGTAGTCTTCTGCCAATGCAAATTGTCGCCACATTACTGGCTGTGGTCCTACTACTTGTGCTGCAACCATTGGCTCTGGTCCTGGTCGTTGTACAATAGGATCCAATCTCTATTGATCACTTTGTTGACCTTGTTCGAAGAAGCTAGAGAATATTGGATACCTCGGTACTAGTCGATGTATGACAGGATTCCATCTCTGTTGATCACCTTGTGGACCTTGTTCGAAGAAGCTGGAGAGTATCGGATAGTTTGATCTCCATGAGGCATATTGCTCCTGGGATCTGGCCTCCTACCTTCTCTCATCAGTTTCCTCCTGCCTTCCCTCACACGCATCCTCTGTCCATTCTCTCCATGCCGCCTGCGACATCAAAGGACCTGGATCTCTCTGGGGATGTCTTATCATGAGCTTTGGCCTCACCCGTCTCCCATCCACACTCTCATCACTACCATCTTCATTCCTTCTACTTTCTTTCATTATGCCTACTACCTTTTCTTCTCCCCACTAATGATATTTCTTTCTTCGCCTTCTCTGATACACTTGATGTGTTTTCTCTTGTAAATTTTCCATGGCCTTTTCTCTTGCTAAATACCAATCGTTCACGCCTACGCACCCTACCGTTATTAGCTCATCTTGTCCTTATACCTATTGTATATAGCGCGGCGGCACTTCTTCCTAAAAAATAAATCTTGTCAGAAAATCTTGAGATTTTCTTCATCCGCTGTACACATCCTCGTCAATCTTGCAATAACATTTGGTCAGAAATCTTGTCCCATCAAGCCCTATACTTTAGCAGCTCCTAGGGGAGACTCTTGCCTACCTATTATTGTGATCTCTCTCCTTGAGAATTTCCCTCATAACAGTCACCAGTGGTTCTCATTGCGTCTGCCTACTCTTGCCGTCCTATTGTTCATCCTATGAAGTGAACGTGTGGGTCACTCTGAACATGCTTATCAGATGCTGGGGCAAGTTCTTACTTGTGCATCTCTGTAATATCCTCAGAAAATATTCAAAACAAAAAAAAAAAAGGTAAAATGTCTTGAAAAATGTGTAAAAATATCAAATATTTTTTTCAAAAATCACATACTTGAAAATCTGTAATAAATTTGTTCATAATATTTTCCTTGTCTTTGTTTTGACTTCTACTTGTTGGAAGATCTTCTGAGATCCTGAGGCATTTGTTCATATGTCTTAGGAAAGATGAGATCACTCTCTGTCTGCTATGTGTTTGTTTACGCAAATGGATCATCGTCCTAGCTTTCTATGCTAGGTATGACATCCACTTTTGCAGCATCAAAATAAAGCTCTAATGACGTGACGTGCACTTATGAAAGCAAGTATCATCACCAATCATCTTTGCTCTGTCTAACATTCCTTCCATCAATCTTATCTAACCTCAATCTTTTCGAAAAATTGTCCTCGAATCAATTTCTGCCCAATTTTTCGAGGGGGCATCATATCTCTCTTTTGTCAATCCACTGAGGCACATTGCTCGGGGCAATTTAATCTCAACCCCTGAAAATCAATTCTGACTGGTATTTGGAAAACCTAACCTAGATTCCAAAAATCAAAACTCTGTTCTAGAGATAATCTTGAAATCTACACAACACTTGGGGCATATCAGATTCATCAAAATCCATATCAATCTGGTATTCTTTTAATCTTGTTAACTATATCAACTTTTCGTAACTATCGGTTCATCAGTGCTATTTCCTCGATTCTTCATAACTGAAGGGTTCAGATGTGATACCAATGTGATTCTTATTGACAATCGAGTCTGGAATTGGTCACTCACTTCTTTGTAATCATAGGTTCAGAATCAGTCGTCTTATCACTTGTTTATAATCATCGGTTCATTGTTGGTACTGTTAACAACATCTCAAATCTTTGGTCGATCAAGACCCAATCTAGACATCAATCATCATATCAAACTATTCTTTGAACCACTACGCTTCACGCAGTAATTCAAAGAGGGGCAAAATGTAATACCCCAAAATTGGCCTCAGTATATCAATCCTTCTAAACCATCAAAGTCCTATTATACTAGGCAATTATGTCTTCTAATGGACTCTACTTGACTTAGTGTCAAATACAGAAAACCTTAAATCTGTATTAATCACATGCTACATTTAATATAATGGCTAAACAAACCCTATAATTGATTAATTTAAAGTCCTAGTACTTTTATTAATTAAATCCCCTTCTTCTATTAATTTAAATAAATACATTTAAATTAATTCACATTTCCTTTTTTAACCCACTTGGAATTAAATATTACATTTAATTCTATTTTCTTCTATTAATTTAAATAAATATATTTATCTATTTAAATTAATTCATATTTCTTTTATTTATCCACTTGAATTAAATATTATATTTAATTCTATTTTCTTCTATTAATTTAAATAAATATATTTATCTATTTAAATTAATTCATATTTCCCTTTTAACCCACTTGGAATTAAATATTATATTTAATTCTATTTGAGCACATGACTCCTAATTCTAACCAAACTCATCTTTCTTACCCACCCACTAAAATTAAAATAATGATTTCTTCAACCTCTAAAGTCTTCACTTCTCCTCTCAAGTCAAAAACAACCACATGGAAGAAATATACTTTGTCCAAATAATCCAAAACTCCACAAACTCGGATTTGGACTTTGGAGTCATTTTTGGAGGCTCTTTTATGAGTCTTGGGCCACCTAGTGACCAAAAATCAACACCTAACCCTAAGTATATCAAGTGGGGAAGCTAAAATTGACTTTAACTACCCTCTAGAAGCCTCTTGACCCTTCCAAAACCTCACTTAAACATTCCATACGAATTTGGGTAGGTTTCATTTTTCAAAATGGATCCACCCATCCACCCACTTTGAATTAAATAATTCAAATGAAAGAATCTCAACCCTTCATTTTCGTAAAATCCTGACCGTTAATTCTCCTAAAAATCTGTAATGTCCCCCACTTAGCCAGTCTGCATATATGTTATCGTTAGCCCGTTCTTTCATGGTCCCGAGGGCTAACCAGGACTTCAAAAGGGATCCTGAGGTTATTTGGCCTAGTCAAATTTAATTACAAGCCAAATGGAGTTCGTTTGTTGGGTTTTGGGGAGGATTTACTATTTTTAGTAAGCCAACAGGGGATGCAGTGCCTTGGATTTTCAGTGACAGGATGTGATGCGTTTTGTTGAGCTCTTTCCGATGAGCTATCATATGTGGGATTCCGAGTTCATTTGGTATCTTATTTTAATGTTTGAAGTTATAATGATAAAGTGACTATTTAATTTAAATATTATAATGTTTCATAAAGTCACTTTATAAAAATCAAGTTCCCCCCTTTAAAGGACATACATGGGCATTCATAAGGGAAAAAGGTAACATTAAAGCTCATGTTTTATCCCACATTGGCGAGACGGAAGCGTAGAACTAGTAAGGAAGGATTAAAAGAGAGGATAGCTCTCATTTGGCATGCTTGAAGATTGAATGAAATTGGGGAAACTGTGGAGATTATTTCTCTTTGGGCTTGGAGGACGCAAACCCTCTACACTTTCAATCTTGACGCCATTGAAAGATATGGTCTTGAGATTTTATATTGTAGTTGCAAGATCCTGTAGCAGCGAGAGTTCCTGTAGCAGCGAGGTACTGTAGCAGCGCGGTACTGTAGCAAGTTCCTGTAGCAGCGTGAGTACTGTAGCAGCGCGGTACTGTAGCAGTCCGAATCACTGTAGCGCGGTACTGTAGCAGCGGGTTACTGTAGCAACAAGTTCCTGTAGCAGTCCGAATCACTGTAGCGCGGTACTGTAGCAGCGGGTTACTATAGCAACAAGTTCCTGTAGCAGTCTGAATTACTGTAGCAGTCCGGAAACATTGTAGCTGTGAGTTACTGTAGCAATTTTCAGAACTATTAACACTGTTGTAGCTGCAATGGGTATGGACCATCATTGAACTCTATAGTTGATATAATGTGTTGAGTTTAATAAGATATGTTAGATATGGTAGTTGTAATTTCCTAATAATCTGAAACAAGAAATAAATGAACGGTCATTGTTATTAGCTGCATATGGTTTCATGTTGCCTTCTACTGATATCCCATACGAAATACAACAATCTTGAGGACTATTAAACAACATCAATCTGGAAAAAACATAAGAAGGACAGTTGCAGGCCAACTGTTTGACAAAATGACAGGAAGAAACAGACTCTAGAATTACAGAACTAGGCAGCATATTACAGTGGTATCAGAGCTTATCTTTCCTGCCATCCTGTTGGGTTCAGTATAAATTAAATATGACATGATAGATTGGAGTGTTCAACCATTGCCACATCACTACGACACAAGAAGAAACAGAGCATTATTGAATACTAACCGAGAGAATATCTTACCAGGAGGAAGCAGTGACTCAGATGAACCGAGTGTTACAGGTGAACAGGCTGTAGAGACTATGGGGGATAGGAATGTTAGGGATCCTGGTGAGGAGCGATTCTTGCAGTTATTGGATACATTGACTCAGGGACAGCGATTAGCAGAGCAGAGAGCACAGGAACAGAGTCAGAGGTTGGAGCTTATGATGCAGATGATGGCTCGTCAAATGGGGTTGAATGCTAACGTGGGTGGAGAAAATAATCAGAATGGTAATAATCAGAATGGTAACAATCAGAATGGGAATAATCAGGATGGGACCTATAATGGAGGTGAACAAGTTGGGAACAATTTCGGTCATGCACCCCAGCAAGCTAGGACAATGAGTTCGAGGCCCATGATTCCCACATTTCCTAGAGCCCCAGAGCAGCCCGTACCAGAGCCCCAGATCATTGATATACAGGACCAGTTGAGGAGAGATTGGGAAGCCGGAGGTCCAGATTTTACTGCTGCAATTACCTTTAGGGAGTATATGGATGTGCGGATGAAACATATGCCACGTGGACATGACAGGAACCAGAGCTATGAGCTACGGAAGAAAGTAGGGAAACTTCAATTACCATATTATGATGGCTCGGGGAAGTCTACAGCAAGAGCTTGGGTTCAAAAGCTTGACACATACTTTCAATTGAACCCTATGCCTGAGGAAGAAGCTATTAAGTACGCAGCAATTCATCTGGATGGGTTAGCACACGAGTGGTGGCATCATGGTATGGTCACTATGGGTCATGCACACATTATCTCATATGTGGAGTTTACAGAGAGACTGATTGAACGTTTTGATAGGAAGGATCCAGAACTCCATTTCAAGGAGTTAGCTCAGCTTAAACAGTGGGGATCATTGGAAACATACATTTCAGAGTTTCAGAAACTCGCAGTGTTAGTAACAGATGTATCTGAACGGAGGATACTAGTTCTATTTATGGATGGGTTAGCTGATCCGTTGAGAGGATGGATTAAAGCTCTCAACCCTCCCACTTTGCAGGAAGCCATTAAGAAGGCTTGTGACATGGATTCCTCTTCAGCTTCTAAGAATAAATTCCAGGCGAAGAGTTTCCCTTCGAGGAAAGATAAGGACAGGAAACCTTTTCATAGAGAGGCTCAGCCACCTAAGGAGGAAAGTAAGAGGTTGGACAATGAGACACTTAATGATCTCAGGAAGAAGAAGCTTTGTTTTCATTGCAGGGAGCCTTGGGATTTGTCACATAAGTGTCCACTGAAGGCAAAAGCTAAGCAGATGGAATACTTTTCAGCGGAAGAGTCAGTGGATGGAGATTCAGAGCAGTCATCAGAATCAGATGGGGATGATGATAATTCTTCACATGAGGAAGCACGCAGTGATAGCACGATAGCTCAATTGTCCAGTATACAGGAGGCCGTCACTTTCAGAGTTAGGGGGACTTTGGACGGACAGAGATTTGTGGCACTCATTGATACAGGGGCAACACATAACTTCATTGATGAGAAGTTTGTGTCACACAGAGGGCTACATACAAAGGAGCATAGGGGATTTAAGGTGATGGTTGCCGATGGCTTCAAGATTGACTGTACCGAGAAAATCTCCAACTTGCAGCTTCGTTTGGGAGATTATGACATGACAGGAGATTTCTTTGTGGTCAACATTGGTGATCAGGATATGGTGCTTGGGATGAACTGGATGAAGTCTCTGGAGGAGTTTACATTTAACCTTCAGAAAATGGAGATGAGGTTTGAGGCAAATGGTAAGAAGATAGTGCTCAGAGGATTGTCAGATGGGAAGCTTAGAGTGGTGTCACTCAAGCGGATGCAGAGTTTATTTAGACATAATCAGGTACAGTGGGCAGCAGAGTTTAGAGAAATGCCTGAGACGACAGAGCAGCATAAACAGGAGTACCCGCCTGATGTACAAAAAATAATAACCAAACATACTAAGGTGTTTGGTGAGATACCTCCAGGGAGACCCCCGGATAGAGGAATCGAGCATGTTATTGAGTTAGAAGAAGGGGCTAAGCCAGTTATCATCACACCTTACCGCCATCCAAAAAGATATAAGGATGAGATAGAAAAGGCAATCAAGGAGTTGATTGACATGGGGCACATACGGCCAAGCAAGAGTCCTTTCGCTTCTTCAGTAGTATTGGTGAAGAAGAAGGATGGTACAATGAGGATGTGCATAGATTATAGGGAGCTGAACAAGAAAACAATCAAGAACTGATACCCTATCCCGCGCATTGATGAGCTTATTGATGAATTGCATGGTGCATGCTACTTCTCAAAGATTGATTTGAGATCCGGCTACCATCAGATACGGGTTAGAGAGGAGGATGTGGAGAAGACAGCTTTCAGATGCCACTACGGTCATTTTGAGTTCTTAGTCATGCCCTTTGGGTTGACTAATGCCCCCGCCACTTTCCAGTCTTGTATGAACAGAGTGTTCAGAGATCAATTGAGGAAGTTTGTGTTGATATTTTTTGATGATATACTGATATACAGCAGTACTTGGGAGGAACATTTGGAGCATATTGATACAGTGCTCAGTATTTTAGAGAGGGAGTCATTATATGCCAAGATGAGCAAATGCGAGTTCGGGATGACAGAGTTGCTCTATCTAGGGCATATTATTAGTGCAGGAGGTGTTCGGGTTGACCCAGACAAGATTAAGGCCATTATGGATTGGCCACCGCCAAGGAACACTTCACAGCTCAAGGGATTTCTCGGGCTTTGTGGGTTCTACCGCAGATTTGTGAAAGGATTTTCACAGACAGCAGCACCACTTACAAACTTGACACGGAGAGACAGTTTTCAGTGGTCAGAGAGGGCTCAGGATTGTTTTGACAGGTTCAAGGAGCTGATGAGTACATGTCCCGTTTTGGCCATTCCAGATTTCACCAGACCTTTTGAGCTGCAGTGTGATGCCTCGGGAGAAGGCATAGGAGCTGTCCTCATGCAGGAAAAACATCCCATTGCATATGAGAGCAGGAAATTACGAGGTGTTGAGAGAACCTACAGCATCTATGACAAAGAAATGTTAGCAATCATGCACGCGCTAGCTAAGTTCAGGCAATACTTAGCGGGAAGTCGATTCACAGTTAAAACAGATCATAACAACTTGAAACATTTCCTTGGACAAAAGGATCTTAATGACAGGCAACAAAAATGGGTGAGTAAGTTACAGGCCTATGATTTTGACATAGTCTATGTCAAAGGGAAGAAAAATATTGTCGCAGATGCTTTATCCAGGAGGCCTCATTTGCTTGCTGTTGGGATAGTCATGGATGATTGGAGAGAGATGATCTTGGCAGAATATGCTAAGGATAGTTGGGCATCTAGTGTTATTGAGGGGGTTACTCAGGATAGCCGATATACTGTTGTAAATGATCTAATCATTTACAAGGAAAGGATTTATTTGGTACCTGGGTTTGCTATGAAGCAGAAGATTTTGAGAGCATTTCATGATTCACCATTGGCAGGACATCCAGGATTCTTTAAGACATATCGGCAGGTGAGAGAGCGCTTCACTTGGAAAGGGCTCAAATCAGAGGTGCTACAGTTTGTTAGGGAGTGCCCAGTGTATCAGCGGAACAAACAGGAACATTCCTTTCCGGGTGGGTTACTACAGCCCCTACCCATACCAGAGAAGAAGTGGGATAGCATTTCCATGGATTTTATCACAGGGCTCCCAAAGGCACAGGGACGGGATTGTATCTTTGTTGTGGTAGACAGATTGACGAAATTTGCACATTTCTTTGCAATTTCATCTACTTATTCCGCAGCACAGACAGCAGAGCTATTCTTTCGAGAGGTATTTAGACTACATGGGATACCACGGAGCATAGTCAGTGACAGAGATAGCAGATTTATGAGAGCCACTTTTGGCAGGAGTTGTTCAGGTTGTGTGGAACAGAGCTCACTCCGAGTACCAGTTACCACCCCCAAACCGATGAGCAGACAGAGATAGTGAACAAATGGGTTGAGGGGTACCTTCGAAACTACATTGCAGGACAACAAAGGGCTTGGGTGAAGTGGCTACATCTAGGGGAGTATTGCTACAATACTTCTTTCCATATGTCTATTCAAATGTCCCCTTTCATGGCACTGTACGGGTATGATGCTCCTAATTTCTTGGATTTGTTATTTGGGGACAGTAGGGTACCTAAGGCCAAGGATCTTTTGCAGGAGTGTCAGGACATTATGCGATCCTTGAAAGAAAATTTGCAAAAGGCACAAAATCAGCAGAAGCAATATGCTGATCAACACAGGGTTGAGAGGTCTTTTGAGGTGGGAGACATGGTGTACCTCATGTTACAGCCGTATAGACAGTCCTCTCTCAAGAGGAGTGGAGCAGAGAAATTGAAACCACGCTACTATGGACCATTCAGAGTAATCAGGAGAGTGGGCGAGGTAGCTTATGAGTTGGAGCTGCCTGCAGATAGTAAAGTACATAACGTGTTCCATGTGTCACGCCTTAAGAAGGCATTGGGGCACAATGTGGTGCCTTCAGTAGTATTGCCACCTCTCGATGATGAGGGGAAGCTTATCTTGGTTCCTGAAGCTATAATTGACACCAGGGAGAGGGTGCTTCGCAGGAGGACTATCAGGGAGTACCTAGTGAAGTGGAGGAACCTACCAGTTGAGGATGCAACATGGGAGGCAGAGCAGATTCTTCAGCATCATGAGTTGAGATTGCTTGAGGACAAGCAATTTCAAGAGGGGCGGACTGTAATGTCCCCCACTTAGCCAGTCTGCATATATGTTGTCGTTAGCCCGTTCTTTCATGGTCCCGAGGGCTAACCAGGACTTCAAAAGGGATCCTGAGGTTATTTGGCCTAGTCAAATTTAATTACAAGCCAAATGGAGTTCGTTTGTTGGGTTTTGGGGAGGATTTACTATTTTTAGTAAGCCAACAGGGGATGCCGTGCCTTGGATTTTCAGTGACAGGATGTGATGCGTTTTGTTGAGCTCTTTCCGATGAGCTATCATATGTGGGATTCCGAGTTCATTTGGTATCTTATTTTAATGTTTGAAGTTATAACGATAAAGTGACTATTTAATTTAAATATTATAATGTTTCATAAAGTCACTTTATAAAAATCAAGTTCCCCCCTTTAAAGGACATACATGGGCATTCATAAGGGAAAAAGGTAACATTAAAGCTCATGTTTTATCCCACATTGGCGAGACGGAAGCGTAGAACTAGTAAGGAAGGATTAAAAAAGAGAGGATAGCTCTCATTTGGCATGCTTGAAGATTGAATGAAATTGGGGAAACTGTGGAGATTATTTCTCTTTGGGCTTGGAGGACGCAAACCCTCTACGCTTTCAATCTTGACGCCATTGAAAGATATGGTCTTGAGATTTTATATTGTAGTTGCAAGATCCTGTAGCAGCGAGAGTTCCTGTAGTAGCGAGGTACTGTAGCAGCGCGGTACTGTAGCAAGTTCCTGTAGCAGCGTGAGTACTGTAGCAGCGCGGTACTGTAGCAGTCCGAATCACTGTAGCGCGGTACTGTAGCAGCGGGTTACTCTAGCAACAAGTTCCTGTAGCAGTCCGAATCACTGTAGCGCGGTACTGTAGCAGCGGGTTACTGTAGCAACAAGTTCCTGTAGCAGTCTGAATTACTGTAGCGCGATACTGTAGCAGTCCGGAAACATTGTAGCTGCGAGTTACTGTAGCAATTTTCAGAACTATTAACATTGTTGTAGCTGCAATGGGTATGGACCATCATTGAACTCTATAGTTGATATAATGTGTTGAGTTTAATAAGATATGTTAGATATGGTAGTTGTAATTTCCTAATAATCTGAAACAAGAAATAAATGAACGGTCATTGTTATTAGCTGCATATGGTTTCATGTTGCCTTCTACTGATATCCCATACGAAATACAACAATCTTGAGGACTATTAAACAACATCAATCTGGAAAAAACATAAGAAGAACAGTTGCAGGCCAACTGTTTGACAAAATGACAGGAAGAAACAGACTCTAGAATTACAGAACTAGGCAGCATATTACAAAATCCTATAAATAGGACTTCATTTCCCTTTACAAAGGGAGCCTTCATTAGCATTGTTATTATAGATCTAAGGGATCCAAATTCTTCTATTCTATCTCTTATCTATTTCTAAACCACACTCCTAGTATTCTCATAGCATTGCTTTCAAACATATAGTGCATTTCAATGCATTTGGAGAGCTACATCAACCCATCTTTGGGAGAAGAAAGGAGGACATGGGAACTAAATCTTAGAGGGAGTTTGCATTTAATTTCATTCTTTATTTCTAAGTTGTTTCTCATGAAGTAGATTAGATTTGTTTGCATGTTTCTTATATGAATCTTGTGGTTGTTTCATTTTCATGCATTCTAATCCAATTCTAGTCTTACATCAACAAGATCAAAGAAGTATTTTGACATCACTAGTTTGTTTAGATGGGTATAATGAGTGTAACGCCCTTTTTGGAGCCTTTTCAGACACTTTCTCCTATACTTAATATTTTTACTAAGTTAATAATGACCAGCAGTACAGTCAGTTGCTATTTTTAGTAATAATGGAGGACTTGGTTTTGATGTTTATCCCGAGATTTGATATAGTCTGAAGTTATTAAATTAAATAACGATAAGTTATTGATTTAAAAAGTTAAGCTAAATGTTTAATTTTATCCCTATTTTAATTTATTTTATAGGGGACTATGGAAAAGCCAAATATTTAAAATAAAGTGTATAGTTTTAGAGTGGTCTTTTATTTGAAAGTGACATGGGGTAAAATATTAAATGAAAGCATTCCCAAAAAATGGGGAAAAAGCAAATTGGTGTTTTTTCGAAAAAAGCAACTAAAAGCTATAAAAGGAGGAATGGGGCTCTCATTTTTGGGGGTTGTTGGAAATTCGTTATCACTCATGCTTCTATTCTTGAGGAAGTTTGTATTTCTTCTTGCTAGTTTGTGAGGACAGAACCTCTTGCAAGAAACATTCTTCACGTTGTTGAAAGATACAATCTAGAGAATATCTTGGTGATTTCACACAAAGATCACAGTTGAGCTTCAAAGGTGTTTTAACAGCTTCAATTTTCAGCATTGCAGGGTTTTGTGATTATTCATGACGGCTGATTGAGCAGGGTTTCAAAATTCATTGTACATCTTGGGCCATTTTCCTTGCTAGCAGTCAATTTTGGAGCTGTTGGGTTGAGTGGCTAGGGTTTTGGAAATCCTCGTTTGCTGTTTTTTGGTGCTGCTGTTCCGTGTTTTACATTATCAGCAAATGGGTACATTAGTTTTATGTTTGTAATCAGATTTTATCAACTGTGTATCTCAAGTTTACATCTGCATTGTACTCTCTATGCTGCATATTATATTGTACTCATTTAAAGTGGCGATGGCATCAAATTTCAAACCCCCACTCAATTAGTTAGCTGCAATATCATTTTCTTGTTCATGCTATTGTACTTAACGAGTGGCGATGGTGACAAACCCCCACTTCATTTAGTTTGTTATTGAGAGAATTTGCATATGTGGGTTTGATTAGCATGCATGTATCTGAAGTTAATAATCAGCAAATTTTATAGTTTATATCATGTTTCATTTATTTCAAAAAGCAAAAAACTAAGGGGTGGTCATTAAAAATTCTATACCTAGGCATTTTTGCCATTTATTAAAATTTCCCAATATATGTGTAGACGTAAACAATAACACAAATATATGCACGGCCTCAATGTAAATGAAATATTTTATGGGTACAAACCTGTGTACTGTTATCATTTGAAATTGCTTGCAACCAAACATGACCATCTGGAAATATTTGTCCCCAATTCTTTTCCTCATGTCCCCAACCTTGTCCAATTATATCCACTCCACTGGTGTCCTTAAACTCATAAGAAGCTTTTGAACCTAAACTATCAATATACCAACGTGTAGGCAATATTGAAATAATGCTTGCCCATCCCTCTGGACCTTTATATGGATAAGAATGATTCCAATGTACCTGAAAATTATTAAAAAGCGTAACTGATTTTGTATTTTCAACCATTGCACAGATATTGAAACTATGTACAATGTGTCAAGATTATGAAAATATTGAAATATTCTGATACGAGTTAAAATTTGCCAACTAAAAGAATTGTATGCATATGATCTACAACTACACATAAACTACACTACACATGTGAAGTTAGTAGCCAATATAATTAGTAATTACAAATAAAATTGTCAAACATATTTATGTAAATTGGGAAATCGCCACAAATCCTATTGTGTAATATATAAAGTATGTTCGTGCATTGAAAATACAAAATTACAAAATATCTACAAGTACACTCTTGTCCCTCCTAAACCCTTCAACTGCATTAGATCCTTGTGCTACATTGATTACAATGTTGGTGCTACCAACCATGGTCAGCGTGTTGTAGTTTGCACCCATATGAAAATTTTGTATTGTGTCAGATTTCAAGTTAAAAATTGTTCTTTATTGATCAAATTGTAAGTCTATATTTCAAGATTATGTCCAATCTCTATTATCTTGTCATCTTTTTCTCATATGAATCTTCTCAGGATCATGCAACTCTAAATTTCAAATCATTCATCGTGAAGAGGAAGGATAAGTTGCTGCTAAAGAAATTTGTTTAAGTTTGGTAAACAAACATGCACCTGATTGGCCACCACAGAAATGAATCACTGCCTATCTGCCTAAAATTATTAAAAATCTTTCTAAAATTAATACTTCGTGCCAATTCAATATTTGGAACTTAGCATGCTGTGCATGCCAGCAAGGCCATGGAATTTACTCTTGCACCTGCGATTTCCTTACCAAGGGATTAAATGATAACAAACTAAAATTAATTTGAATTTTCGAAGTTGAAAGGCATATGAAGGATTAATGGATCAAGAAATATTATTTATAGTCCCCATGGAATACTAATCAAGGATCTGGTAGTCTGAGGACAATAACCCCTTTTATTTTCCTTCCTGAGGTTGTGGACGAAAACCCCTGACTCACGAAGATTAAGAAATTATTTTCTGAAGGTATTAATTGTTGTAGACTTGAAGAAAATTGATAATGCTACAGAAAATGATACCTGATTAAGGCTTGGCATATTCCTAGGTCAAAGCAATTTAATAAATTTCAATTTGAGAGTGATTATTAAATCAAGAAGTTAAAACTAAGGAATTTTACTTAATAATCAACTGTTAAATTTTATATTATATGTGCTAGGGCTTGCAACTAAAGGAACAAAAAAGAGGACATTACAATTGATACCTGCAGGTCTGAATTTATGAATGAAAATCTACAATCGAAATATGAGTGAAATGGAACCTTGAAGAAAAAGCATGTGTTGGTGACTTAAGTTCTTACCAAAAGGAAAAGCCATAAATCCTATCCAACAAGCAAAAGCAAAAAGCCAAAATTTTAAAACCAGATTTTGAAAATATTTTGTAGCAGCCAAAGAATTCTAAATTCACTTAGCAGAACAAGACGAGATGGTCATGTTTGAATGGCGGTAGAGGAACAATTGGAAAGAGATGAGTACAGACTTACTGCCTTTTGAGTATGTGAAGAAGAATCTGCTATTTATAAAATCCAATGACGCCTATGAAGAATACTTGGAGATATTCAAAGAAAACAAAATAGAAAAAATGAAGCAATTGATGAAAGAAGAACCAAAATTACAAAGAGAGGTTGAGTAAGAAACTAGGAATATTTCAAGAGCAAAAAAAAGACAACCCAATAGAGATATGCAGCAAAGCTCATTACAGCACCAGACCAAACATTAGAATCAAGGTCACAAGCTAGACTGTCGATCAGTCATAGCGCCCACTCAAGGGCTTTAAAGAGCATTGGCATTTTTTCTAATGCAATTGAAACTTCCAAAAAGAATCCTATTTTGTTGAAGGCTTCTAGTGTAGAGTACAATTGGCCTCTTCTAATGTAACTTCTGATGGCATATTACCCAAACCTAGGAAGGTGTTGTTTCCCTATGAAACATTTGAAAAGTTTTCCAAATGGAACAAACAAAGGCTGACACCATGTGGACTGGTTAACTGTGGGAATACTTGCTTTGAAAATGTTGTGCTCCAATGTCTCACATGTACGAGACCACTTGTAGCATATTTCCTTGAGGGAAGACATATGCTAACATATACAAGAAATTATGGGTGCTTTTTATGTGAGCTTCATCAACATATACATAGGGTCGGCCAAAGTGAAGAACCATTGTCACCTTTTGGGAAACTGTCATATTCCGAAAATGGGAAATCCATAGCTATAGAAAGCAAGAAGATGCTCATGAATTTATGAAGGTTGTAATTGACTCAATGCAATCCATCTATCTTGATGAATTTAAAGGAGAAAAGGCGGTCGATCTTTGTAATGACCCGGACTTAGGTTGATCAAGAATTGTAGAATAGTTCCACAGAATTCAATGTGTAAATGGAATGTTACCAATTTCTTCAATGAAGTAGATTTTCTCTTAAGGGATTCACAGTAGTTTAATTTGCAGATAATGTATAGAATGCGCCTAATTCTCTTTAATTGATTAACAGTTCAATAGAAGGATGCTTCTAGTTTATGTATTGTAAGAATTATTGACAATATTACCAAATGTCTTGGATATGATAACTTCAGTCAATATCCTTCCATAAATACCGTAATGCAAAGTTCAATCTCTGTCACGAGTATACTGTAATATCATTTGTAGAATCATTTGGGGTTTTCTCCATCTATCCAAAGGACTCTCTTGTTGAAGAGTTACTTAAACAGCCAATTATGTTGTACTCCTAATTCTTTGGTTTGCATTGCACAAGTGGGATATGGATGCATATATATTATAGACTAAGAATAAATCCAATCTAGATTAGATTAGCAATTGTGATGCCAAATGCTATTATGATTCTCCTTAATAAAGTCTGATATTATCTTTTGTGTGTAATGACCCTTACTAAAAAGGTCACTAAAACCCCCAAATCTGAACTGAGACAATTTGTCAAACACTTGGCATGCACTGAATTGTTTTGTTTTGTAATGAGTGTTTCAGTGTGATAGTTGTTTTGAGCATCAAGTACAATTGAGATAACAATACCAATATTGAAATGTAATACAATGAGCAACAATGAAACTCTAAATATCAATGCAAAGACCCCAATGCCAATGTATCATGAACTTCCCAAAATCTGATCATCATATAACATGAATGATAATGACTGAAATCTGATTATAAATGACTGTTTACAACTTCTGAGAAAAAGGTATGAACTGTCACACATGAACAATAAACTATGGCAATAACAAGTTCATTCCATGCTCTTCTATGACTCCATACAGTGCACTATCTTACTATGATACCCAATGCTCTTTCCTTGCTATGTCATTACAATTACCATAATGATAACAGAGACTGATTACAATATAGCAATGACAGATTTTATGGACTGTTACGACAGTGACTTTCTAGACATGTACTGGACTGTGATAGCAATGCCTGAATATATGCAAAATTATGCAATTTGTGACATCCAAAACAATGAATAAGAACCTGGTAATCGCTCCTTAATGTCTGATTGTATACACTGTTGAGACACCTCTGAATGCACCCAAATTTGACCCAGATTGCTGCTGCTGTATCAGACCTTTACCTGTCGTACCAGGGCCGTACAGTACGGCACCTGCAGAAAATAAATGGCAGAGTTTTGTGCCTCCAAATTGGTATCAACAGGACCACCAATGAAGTAGTAGTCTTCTCACCAAAGCATAAAAATTATCTCCAAGGGGTTTAAGAGAAATGAGCAAAATTCTGAATCCAGGGTTTGGTATGAACTGACTGGAAATGTGCCAAAATTGTCTCCAACACTCACCAAAATGATTCACCAATACAAATGATGAATTCAAACCCTTATTCCAAACAATTGCAAACCCTTACATCAATTCTCAATGAAGTCCAACATGAATTGGCTGAGTACCAACTCCAATAATGCAACCCTTCAGTAGATATTTCACTACCTCAGTTATGCCAATCTAGGGGAGTTATCGTTCCCAAAGATCAAATGATATTTGCAGACCAAAAGACTACAAATTGCTCCACAATGGAAGAAGTAAAAGAAATCCCAAATCCAAGCATGTCCAAATGAGAGGCCAAGCCCTCTATTTATTTACTTTTTTAAGAAGTTACTAAGAACTTCTAGAAACATCCAATTATAATGCACTTTATAATAAAATAACATTATAATATAAAAGTGCTTTTCTCAACTCAAAATTATAACAATGTAGGCTCATAACTGAATGTAGGCCCAACTACAACCGAATGTAGGCTCGGACTAGATGTAGGCTCTACTGAACGTAGGCTCTAACAGCAATATGCAATCAACTGATCTCCAAATGATCACGAAATGACTCTCTCCTCATCGCTATCAGTCTATGAGAGCCTGTGATAGACTGATCCTGCACGCCAAATGATGTCAGCCAAAATGGGGACATGACAGTCCGCCCTTCCTGAAATTGCTTGTCCCCAAGCAATGGCTAAACAAATAACCAATCAATCCACCTGGATCCCAAATGTAGTCATGATCTAAACTGCTGTCAATCAACGCAAGCTCCTGCAATATTCTCTAAAATATAATCAAGAGGAATCCATAATCAAACTGGCAAATAAAACTCAACCAAACTCCAACATCACAACTGCCAAAGTCAGGAACCCACGAGAAACAAACTCTCGAAATATCAAAACCCAAGTAGAGAGGACAACTCAAACTGCCAACATAGTAAATATCACCAACACATCCCACTGGCCTATGTAGAGCACACAATCCAACTCTGCAACAATGGTGAACACTCCCGAATGAAACTGCGCTAAGTACGAAAAATCCACACACTGTACAACTCCTGTAGTGGAAACAACTCTGCAACTCACCGACCACTGTCTCATAACCATAACTACCATGTACTGTTGATGGCAAATAATCATCACATGATAGATAGCAAGAACTAGAACCCAAACCAAATCTGACGGCCATCAACTCCTCAACACATGGATCAAATGCAAACTAATGTACATACCCTGCAGTATAATGCTGATAAAAAGAACCAACCTTAGTCAACAGCTCACCATGCACAGGTGATACAACCCACTACAACTGATCACTAGCTAAGTCAGGAGATGACATAGCCAAAGGACTAGAATCAATAACAACACCCGCTGAAGCATTACTCCCACACTCCTGCTCTAAGTCATGTACTAACAAGCTGTCAACCGCAGAACCTATCGCCATGTCATGCCCATCACAACACTCATTCTGAGGCATCAAACCATCCCATAACTAATGACAAGCACTAGGAACCAAAGTACATCTACGTATCATCATCTCATCATCATGGTCATCAAAGGTAAGCTAATGAGCATACCTCACAGTGTAATGCCGATAGAATGCGCCAATCTCAGTCAATGGCTCAGACTGCAATCCAGATGAAACTAACTGCAATTGATCACTAACCAAGCCGGAACTGACTACTACCTCCGAAGACATCGCCAAGGGAGTAGTATCACTAGTAGGAACCATGCCAACTGTCGGCTCACCAACATCACACATGATCTCTGATACAACATCCCTAGCCTCCGTGCCATTAGTAAGAGAGACCACCACCATGTCAGGCATACCACAACAATCTGTTGCAGCACCCAACTCAACTGAGCCTGAGTCTAGTGGAAACGAACCCGATATGCCAATGCTAGTATCGAGGACAGATATATCCTCATCTCCACTACCTCTATCAACCTCGACCATGAACATCCTCGGATCACCAGACACCACGGTCTGTGATAGTACAGAATCTGGTAAAGACTGAAGTTGCTCTAACTCCATGGTCACCTCAGCCAAATGAAACTATGACTTCTCAAAAGCCAACTGTGTACTCTCAAGAATCTTAGAAGTCACCTCGAGTTGCTAAGTAAGCTCACTCACCTCATCTTCCTTGACCAATAATGCGTCATAAGCTGTACTGCCCCACTCCATAAGATAATCTCTGTCGGCTACCAACTACATATAATTTTGTCTCAGAATCCGAATAGCCTCCCATAAAGAGTGGATCTCTGTCAAGGAAAAATAACTGCCTCCCTACTCATCACTAGTAGGAGAACCCCATCCGTAAACTGCTAACAACTAACGAGCAACATCGAAATGCTCGCAAGCAATAGCAATGTCTCGCTCACTAACTCTCAGCTGACTAGACACATGATGGCGCTGGCTAGACTGTCTCCTACAATCCTCCTCTGCCACACTATCCAAAGGAGTATCCTCAAAGTCACTAATCTCTGGAGTACTACCATCCATACTCTGCAAGTCAACTCCAAAGCTCACATCATCATATGGAGTATCAAAAACTGTAGCATCACTGCCCAACTCAGCTGTAACAAAAGAATCTGCCGAGGAAGCTAAGTCCTCAAAACTGTCCACAGCATACTCCTGGATGTCCTCAATACCAATACGATCCTGGGACTCATTTGTAAATACTAACACCTTAGATGTGCCTGAATCATCACAAACCCACTGCACCCTGAGTGGTCGACTGGAAATGTACACAACTCCTAACATCAATGTATAATGACCAATACCAACATCTGACAAGCTGCTGGTATGAATGAGAACAACACCGTGTAATCTGCTAATCAAATCCATGATAGCACTCAAACAATTACTGCTATCAATAGGTGATAAGGATCTCCAGTCAACATAATCCCAAGCGCCAATATAACAATCCTAAATCCACATCCGTAAACTAGAATCAACTGGTAACTGAAGCAAACTCCTCACCTGAGTAATATGACTAATACCAACTAACTCCACGCACCTGTCTACTGTACTCACTACAATCTCTGAATCCGGAGTGTGAATGCTAGACATACTCATACCATCATCAACATGTAACCTGACTGTAAAAGAAAGCTGAGTCCCTGCCATATGCGCTAACTCCTGAACTGAACTCACCTCAAGACAAAGCTCATCCACATGTCTCTCAGAATCCTGGATATGAATGCAAGGTGTACTCTTACAATTATCAACAACCGCATGTGATACGCCTGCTGTAGAAAGCTGAGTATCAGGTGTGCAAGATGAAACTAAACTCAACTCCACGCCATACCTATGCACATGTCTCTCCGCTGCACTACTCTGATCAACTATACTATCCTCAGCCACTGTAACATCATCAGGATCAACCGTACCATAACCACTATCCGTGTCAATCACACAATCCAGTGTGCCTGTGATGTCTCCCTGTATCAAATCAGCACATCTCTCCAAGTCCTGTAATGCCAATGAAGTACTCAACAAAGAGGCTCGAGTGTCCTCGAACTCTCGAGAAAGCCTGCCAACTTCCTCCTCCTTCCTCCTCAAGGCATCTGAATAGTCTCCGGCAAGGCTAAGAAGATGGTCACGGTCCGAAAGAAGATGTAAATAACTCATCTTCATCGTTCCCATTCCTTCCCTAATCACTTGTAAGTCAACACAAGAAGATTCTGTCTGGACTCCCTTATGTCTGCCCTGTAACTGAATCATCCGGATGTGATCCTCTATCATATACTACATCCTGTCATGATGAGATAATGAAGTCAAAACACTGTCTACGCTCACCTTCAGCTGGCTGGACAAATCATGCGAAGTACAGCCAGCCC
The DNA here is from genome assembly GCA_027943335.1 of Chamaecyparis obtusa. Classification (NCBI taxonomy): domain Eukaryota; kingdom Viridiplantae; phylum Streptophyta; class Pinopsida; order Cupressales; family Cupressaceae; genus Chamaecyparis; species Chamaecyparis obtusa. The sequence continues at coordinate 1,401,789 of BSBK01005669.1, forward strand.
CAACCACATGTGATGAAGCATCTAACTGTGCTTGGTATTCTCTCTCAGCAAAGTCATGAATGCTCAGTGTCTGCTCATCTCTACCAGGTATCTCACCATTATGCACAACATCATCCTCACAATCATCATCCGAACTCACTACGCTGTAGTCGCTACCTGTCGTAACCAAACCATCCTGAGTACCTGTGACATCACTCTCAGGCAACCTGTATACGACTGTCTCAACTTGAGTATCAAGTTGACAATTACTATCCATCGGTGTAATATCCTTCACCACTTCCTCCTGTGGCTGAGTACAAACTGAATCTTCTACTTGGCTACTAATCTGTTTTTCAAACTCCTCATGCAAGTTCTTGGTAACTGTATCAGCTGATCTCTTGTCATTTGTCCTACGAGAAGATCTTCCAAATAGAAACCTAGTCAACTTATCCACAGTAGCTGGATCAACCAACTTGTCACTCCACTCATGATTTCTTTTTATCATAGACTCAGTCATCTCATCAACTGCTTTCTTGATTTCAACCCAACTGTCTGAATGATTACCTTTTTTGCTGCTCTGTGGTTCCTCTTTCAGGAAAGTAGGCTGTGTAGGACGGTTATCTGACCATGAAGTGTACCTCTTCCTATCCATTCAGTAATCAATCGAATGCTGGTTACTCATGCAAAGACGGTTCTTACCCAGCAGGATGGCAAGAAAACCGCTCTGAGACCACTGTAATGACCCTTACTAAAAAGGTCACTAAAACCCCCAAATCTGAACTGAGACAATTTGTCAAACACTTGGCATGCACTGAATTGTTTTGTTTTGTAATGAGTGTTTCAGTTTGATAGTTGTTTTGAGCATCAAGTACAATTGAGATAACAATACCAATATTGAAATGTAATACAATGAGCAACAATGAAACTCTAAATATCAATGCAAAGACCCCAATGCCAATGTATCATGAACTTTCCAAAATCTGATCATCATATAACATGAATGATAATGACTGAAATCTGATTATAAATGATTGTTTACAACTTCTGAGAAAAAGGTATGAACTGTCACACATGAACAATAAACTATGGCAATAACAAGTTCATTCCATGCTCTTCTATGACTCCATATAGTGCACTATCTTACTATGATACCCAATGCTCTTTCCTTGCTATGTCATTACAATTACCATAATGATAACAGAGACTGATTACAATATAGCAATGACAGATTTTATGGATTGTTATGACAGTGACTTTCTAGACATGTACTAGACTATGATAGCAATGCCTGAATATATGCAAAATTATGCAATTTGTGACATCCAAAACAATGAATAAGAACCTGGTAATCACTCCTTAATGTCTGATTGTAAACACTGTTGAGACACCTCCGAATGCACCCAGATTTGACCCAGATTGCTGCTGCTGTATCAGACCTATACCTGCCGTACCAGGGCCATACAGTACGGCACCTGCAGAAAATAAATGGCAGAGTTTTGTGCCTCCAAATTGGTATCAACAGGACCGCCAATGAAGTAGTAGTCTTCTCACCAAAGCATAAAAATTATCTCCAAGGGGTTTAAGAGATATGAGCAAAATTCTGAATCCAGGGTCTGGTACGAACTGACTGGAAATGTGCCAAAATTGTCTCCAACCCTCACCAAAATGATTCACCAATACAAATGATGAATTCAAACCCTTATTCCAAACAATTGCAAACCCTTACATCAATTCTCAATGAAGTCCAACATGAATTGGCTAGTACCAACTCCAATAATGCAACCCTTCAGTAGATATTTCACTACCTCAGTTATGCCAATCTAGGTGAGTTATCGTTCCCAAAGATCAAATGATATTTGCAAACCAAAAGACTACAAATTGCTCCACAATGGAAGAAGTAAAAGAAATCCCAAATCCAAGCATGTCCAAATGAGAGGCCAAGCCCTCTATTTATTTACTTTTCTAAGAAGTTACTAAGAACTTCTAGAACATCCAATTATAATGCACTTTATAATAAAATAACATTATAATATAAAAGTGCTTTTCTCAACTCAAAATTATAACAATGTAGGCTCATAACTGAATGTAGGCCCAACTACAACCGAATGTAGGCTCGGACTAGATGTAGGCTCTACTGAACATAAGCTCTAACAGCAATATGCAATCAACTGATCTTCAAATGATCACGAGATGACTCTCTCCTCATCGTTATCAGTCTATGAGAGCCCGTGATAGACTGATCCCGCACGCCAAATGATGTCAACCAAAATGGGGACATGACATTGTGTCTGCCCCAATAAGAGAATATTCAATTAACCTTGTTCTCTTGGAAGATAGATTTATGATCTACTGTACTACTACCAAGAATGCACCTAATGTAGATTGATGTATAAGATTATTCAATCCTTTAGGAAGTCCAAGAATATCTCTAGCAATTTAGTGAGCAAGCTTAGATCAATTTCTCTTATGCATTAAAAACAGTAACTGATATAATAGATAGATGATATCCACCAATAAGAAAAAGCTACTATGACCTTAGAGGATAGATAATTCTGAATTGTTAGATTATCTCATTTATCACGACATCACTAAGTCTCTGATCTGCAATTGAATTGGTGCACAGTGGAGAAGTGTGGATCTTCCTTATTGTATGATGCGATAGAAATTCTGATCCAAGTACTGTTTGATCGCCCTTCCCAGTTTTCAACCTTTATATGCCTACGTTCTATTTAGTAATAGGTCTATTAATATGAAAGAATGTAGATGCTCCTTATTGTTGTTGACTCTGACTGAGTTCCTGATAAAGGGTACTCCCCTTATTCAACCAAACACGCACAACACACAAGGAAATAAACAGAAAATTGCAAGAACAAAACAATGGCAAGAACAGAAACACTTGCTTTCTATTATCCTCAATGAAATGACATTACAATATTCATTAAAGTAACATGTTACAGCCACATGGGCATTTTCATTACAATAATCTGCACGACAGAGCCACAATCCACACTTCTAGAACTGGGCCCTAAAACCCCCTTTCATTCCTATATAAGTAGCACAATTAACCGCCTTAGAATATTTTAGAAAGAGAAATTTTCCCATTTTGGTGCCCAGTGGCTCAATGTCCCACCTTAAGTGATTTTTCTCTCTCTTCCTTTTGCACCACCCTGCCAAAAAAAAAAAAAATCAATATCTTCAAAACCAAACTTGATCTTGCCATAAAACTTTACCAACAGACTTATATATCCAACATGAACCTCCAAGGAAGTAATTGGGACAATCTGTGTTCAAACGAAAAGCAAACTAAAAATAGTAAACTTGCCAAAAATAGTAACCCTACCCAAAGATAGCTCTTATTGAAAAACTAGACAACATTTTTCGGTGATGCAAGATTGCTCTTACACGCTAGATGCTCCTGCATCAGTTCCAATAATGGTTTGATTGCATTTCCTGAATATAGGCCTTATAAGCATGCAAAATGATTGACGTTGTCAATGATTACTAGTCTCTTAATTCATGCCTCTATAGCCTTGCAAATGGGTGGATAAATACCACCTTTCATGTAAAGAACCCTACTGGCTCCTGTACTAAAAATTGTATTTCTTTGAAGAATTTAGAAATTCTCACAACAATTCTTTGAATTTTAAATATATATATATATTCCCTTTTAATTTTCACCATTCATAAATTAACTACAATTGTGCCAACTATCGAAACTACTGAAAGAAATCAAAAATTGAACATTTATTATCATAGAATTGAATCTCAACAATATTAACAATTTCAGCACCTTATTTGTAATGTGATTGATGTAGAGGAGTTACGGCTGGATACAAGAGTGTGCAAACCCCTCACGTGACTCCCTCTATGTCTTAATCTCCATCTAATGCACTGCAACAGCTGAGAATGTGTGCATTACCAATATTGAAGATTTCCCCTTAACACAAATTTATCTTTCAACCAAACACGCTGCAGCCAACTACGTACAGCTCCCTGACAATGATGGTATGGAATTAATGATTTCCATACGGTACAGTTTCAACACAACATCAATTCGATTCCAAACGCAGATGTAGAACATGCAAGATTCATTGGCATTCAGCCGCCAATTCAAGGTGCTAAACCTTGTGAAATGCTCGTTTCAGCAAGGTAATTTTGAAACCCTTATTCTCACAATTTCGATTTCTTCTTCCACATAAAACTTTTCAACTTCACAAATTTTATAAAATGGCATAAGGTATGAATTCCATTTCACCAAGGCATATATAAAGGCTTTAATGAAATCTTCTTCAAGACACTTTTCATTAAAGAGCCTTCACCATCACAATATTAAATTAAAACATTAAAGACCAAAAGTTAATAAACATAACTTAATTTAATAACTTTTATTATAAATGTGATGCAACTAAGTCTCACTGACAAAATCCTCCAAACTTCTGACAATAGCACCCAAGCTTAGACTGCACTGCCAGAAATAGCCTACTACCCAAAATAGACTTACTAAAAATAGTAAGTCCCTCAAACTGGAGATCCCTGACAAACGATCCTGCAACACCTGATGACACTGCACAGGCACCCTGCTAAATCAAACTATGCCCAAAATACCACTTACTATAAATAGTAAGTCATCCAATCAGTCCCAAACGAAGAGCAAACCCGACAATCAGAACCTCTAGAATGGAATCCAACTACTGGCACTGCTAACTGACCCCCTATGATCAACAGATTAGCTTGCAAGGGTCGCCAAACCAAGCTAACCACAGATACTGAAAAACGGGGACATTACAGTCCTCCCTTCCCAAGATTGCTTGTCCTCAAGAAATCACGAAAAAAAAAAAAACATCACAGACCACCTAGATCCCAAGGATGGTCATAAGTAATGTCTCAATCCTCACCATACTCCTGTGAAGAAAAAACCAACATCAGCAGTACAGACACCAGCATTTAAGAAACTGCCCTCAACACCCAAATAACTGACATCACTGAAAACAACATCTGTAGACCAACTGTAGATGTTGATGCAGGAAACAACCCAGCAAAACTCAACCCAACTGAAACATCAACTTTTTCAAAACTTGAGTTCCTGTCTAACCGACCCTCACACCCAACTGCACTAAGAAGAATACAATGATGTAATGACCCTTACCAATGGATCACTAAAACACTAATATGGTATTATAGAATTTCGTCAAACACTTGGCATGCAATCTGAATTTATACTGCTGTAAGTAAAGACTGAATATCGAAATTGTTGAGTAACAAATCCACTCAACTCAATAATGCAAATCAGTGCCAATATATATATATTCATTCAATGAAGATATTGACTCCCTTACAATAGATTGCAACTTTCAGATTTTACAAATTATTTGGCACCTTAGAATCTAAAATATGCTTGTGAGACACAAGGAATATTGTCAAACACTTCGTGTGCAACCTTCCAGCTTGCTGGTCTAATAATATCAGTCTGATATGTACTTTTAAATGACTATAGATAGCTTCCAATGCTTGAGAATCAACACATCAAAACATAAATTATCATCTAGATGCTTAAATGACACTTTGGACCCTTAACCAATGCATAGAGATGGATTTTCAATGTTACATATGCACTTACAGCCAAGTGACATTTTGACAAACATTTGTCATGCAACTCAAGAACATCACGTAATTAGAATGCAGCCTTATCTCTCTATGCAACTGAAGCATTAAACTGATTTCAAGAATATTTATCAAATGGCCTAGTCTCTTGACTTTCAACTACAAGTTTCAGAATTTTCTGAGTACAAAGACAGCCATGATTTCATACATAAATAACATTAAAACTTATTGAAATAAGTGCCAAATGAACCTAAAATGAAGCACCTAGGAGTGTGAATGAAGAAGCAATCAATATCACTCCACTTTGAGCCTTCCTCTTGCCAAATTGAATTTTTTTTTCAAATTCGCCCCTGTTCTGATATGAATGCCAATAATAAATAAATGCAGCAATAAAAGGTCTCCAAATTTGTATAGAAATGATTGCCAAGACAACAGCAATTGATTCCTCAAATGCCCATAACCAAAGGATGCCTCCAAGTGAAGTTATGAACAAAAATGTGGGTCCAAGATGAAAATCGTAGGCAGATGGCTTTGGTGAGAGAGTCATCTTGGTGATTATTTGGAGATTGGATGGTCTTATATGCTCTTGGAGAGATGATTTGGAGCCTATTTGTTATTATTATGTGTTATGCGGGGCCCACATGTTATAATTTTAAGTTGAGTTGCACTTTTTATTTTATAAAGTTATTTTATTATTAAAGTGCATTATAATGAGATTTTATAATGGATGTTTCTAGAAGTTCTTAGTAACTTCTTAGAAAAGTGAATAAATAGAGGACTTGGCCTCTCATTTGGACATACTTGATTTGATGATTCTACTATATTTTCTCTATGAGCATTTGTGGTACCATCTAGGTGTGCAAATTTTCAATTGATCTTTAGGAATGGAAACTCCTAAGGGTTTGCATAACTGAGGAGGTGAAATATCTTCTGAAGGGTTGCACATTGGAAGTGGTATTCAACCATTTCATGCTGGGCATTATTGAGTATTCAGATTTGGACTGAGTCTTGATATATTTTGAAGTCCTCAGACTTTATTGAGGGTTTGAAATTTGGGTTGTCAAAAGACTTGTTTTCATCCATTAATCAAGAGGATTGCATTGGCATTACTTGAAGACCATTTCAGTAGTTTTTGTGGCATTTCCAGCATACTGAGAGTCCATGATAGGCAAATCCACTGAAAAATAACATGTCACTAAAAAGGGGACATGACAAATGACCAAATGTGCCTAAATCACTGTTACCATCTCTAATCTCTAATAAACTGTCCTAGGTGTGTGGATATTGCAAGTAGTCTAGCTTGCAGCCGCCAATTCCATCTGCAAAAGATGGTGCTAATCCATCCCATAATGGATGGTAAGAAACTGGAGCCAGTCTACACCTACGTGAAATCAAATCTTCTACCTCTGGGTCAAAAGAAAAATGATGAGCATACTCCACCATATAAAGCCAGTGGAAAGCCCCAATCTCCATCAATGGCTCATCATTACCCAACTGGGAATCATGAGATGGCTCCAATCTCTAACTCCATATAATCGCAAGTTGGTTAGGATCCTGAGCAACCCTCTCAACAAACCTAACCTCGAAATCCTTGTAGGGAAGCATCATAGATAGAGTCTCCACAATCTTCCCTACCAACCTCCGAATAGCACAAGAGCCTCGAATGAGAGTACCCTCAGACACTCTGTATGAATCCTCTCGCACATCTACACTCTCAAGTAAATACTCCATGAAAGACTTGGTGCAATAGAAATTATACGTGGTAGCGTCAACTTGCTCCCCCGCAACTCACAACTGATCCGTCTGAAAATGTGACACTGCCAACTGTCCCATGCTATCAACTATATGAGATGAAGAAATAGATTCACTTCCAGCAAAAGGAAGCAAATCAACATGAGAGCTTGATTCCACTGGTACTCTTACCTCATCCGTACCTAGTGCACCCATATCCTAAACAGATGTGTTTGCCACGTCATCATGTCGCACATCTCCAACCGTAGAAGCCAACTCACCCCCAACCACCTCAATGTACTATCAAACTGGGTCTGGGACTAGTGTGGACCGAAAATGCTCCAATTCCACGGTCACCTCCTCTTACTGAAATTACAACTCCTGCAGAGCCCGCTGAGTGCTCTCTAAAGCCTCAGAAGTCATTGTGAGCTCCTAAGTAAGCTCACTCACCTTCTCTTTGTCCATCAATGCCGCATATGTTGTACTCCCCCACTCAACTAGGTGATCTCGATCGGCTACCATCTGTAAATAATCTTCTCTCAAAATCCTGACAACCTCATGCAAAGAATGGATCTCTATCAAGCAAAGGTAACCATCACTATGCTCATCTGTCATAGGAGCACCCCAATCATAAACAGCCAACAGCTGATGAGCGGCATCAAAATGCTCAAGAGTAGAAGTAATATCTCTCTCACCAACTCTCAACTGGCTAGTCACATGATGACTCTGTATAACGGGCCTCCTATGTACAATCTCAACTGAACTGTCCACACTATGGAAGGAAGCTGCATCCAACAAACTCCCCTCAAGATCACCGAAACTCTATGTACTTTCATCCAAGTACACATCTTCAAACTGAGTACAGACATTGGACTCGTCCTCATCTATCCCAGAGGAAGCTATTGCTGAATCCAACTCAACACAATCTCCAGCTACCTTGTCTTCTGCAACCACCTGACAATCCAGATCCTGGAATCCATCCTCACTCACTAACAACTCAGAGTCCTCCCCCAGGGTCTGATAAATCAAACACGTCTCACTGCAGGAAGAATCATACTCAAGAGTCACCGAAGAAGTAACCCCCTCTCTAGAAGTGGAAGTCCTGGCTGTAACAAACTCCTGCCACTCATATGCTTCCCCATCCTCATCCATGAGTCCCTGTAACAAAGAATCCTGGAACCCACCACCATTGTATGACAATGCTGAGCCCACACCCAAAGTCAGATATAGAAAGTCAAAAACACTACAACACCCATCATCCTCGCTCTCAACATCAGAAATATCTATCATGCTAGTGTCCACATCGTCTATCCGCGACTCCTCAACTAACTCTGGCTACATACATGACTCAATGTCATCATGTGAATCAACTACACTTTGGCATGAATCTATGTCATCCGACTCAATTGCAACACTCCCATCATGAGTGTCATCACTAGATAGCTCCATGCTCACATCCTCAATACAGGAAAAAACTACAGTCTCTCGCACTGATCCTACACTGTGACTGCTATCATGAACATCAGAGCTCATATACTCCATGCAATCCTCAGTGCCCACATCAAAAGTATGATCCAGTAAACATCGATCCTGAGACTCAACCAAAATCTCCTCGAAGTCATCACCCAACATCTCACAAGGGATGTCATCCCCAATGCGGCTCACAGCATCCTCAAAAGTATCATCAAATGTGTATACTATTTGCATCCACATCTCTTGCTAAAATCTCAACTGTTGACACCTGACTCTGAACACATGACTAAACGTCAGGTTGTGCACCAATAATGCTGGAGCATGAACCATCCTCAACTGACTCCGCTGTAACGCCCAGATCACCAACATCACAGCTAGGAGACTCCATACATGCATCAGTCCCATATGAGGAAGCAGCTGCCTCCTACACTGGAGCAACACTACTATAGCTGACATAAAAATCTCCAATAACAACTCCCTCCACGGAAGAAACTGAACACTCAGTGATAACTACAGCATCAGCTGCCTCTATACAATCCATAGCGACTACTCTGGGAGCCTCAACCTGTTGATGCTCAGCACTACTGTCAACCAATGGTACTGAAACATCCACATGTTCCTGTGAAATAAATCCATCATCAGCACTGCGAATAGGACTAGCAGGTGTCGTACCAAATATAGGTACATCTGCATCATGGGCACATGTCGGGGAAAACTCAAGCTTTCTCCCTGCAATCTCAATATCGGCCTTCTAAAAGTAGAGACCATATACCTCATTGCCCTGTTTACTGTCACTGAATCCGAAAAAATCTCTGCTGATTCAGCCTAAGTTTTTCCATACTTTCCACTAAGGCATTTATTTCCTCTCTTTTTCCCATACTGCTACGCCGACTTCCAGAACTAGGCCTCCTGTATATGTCCATAGCTAGGAAAAGAGAGAGTGTTGATCACTTTTAAAATATCATCAGAATATAAAAGAATTCATTCCCCACAAGATGGCAGGAAACATGCTCTGATACCACTGTAAAGAACCCTACTAGCTCCTCTACTAAAAATTGTATTTCTCTGAAGAATTTAGAAATTCTCACAATTCTTTGAATTTTAAATATATATATATTCCCTTTTAATTTTCACCATTCATAAATTAACTACACTTGTACCAACTATCGAAACTACTAAAAGAAATCAGATATTGAACATTTATAATCATAGAATTGAATCTCAACAATATTAACAATTTCAGCACCTTATTTGTAATGTGATTGATGTAGAGGAGTTACCGCTGGGTACAGGAGTGTGCAAACCCCTCACATGACTCCCTCTATGTCTTAATCTCCATCTAATGCATTGCAACAGCTAAGAATGCGTGCATTACCAGTATTGAAGATTTCCCCTTCACACAAATTTATCTTTCAACCAAACACGCAACAGCCAGCTACGTACGACTCCCTAACAGTGATGGTACGGAATTAATGATTTTCGTACGGTACAGTTTCAACACAACAACAATTCAATTCCAAATGCAGATGTAGAACATGCACGATTCATTGGCATTCAGCTGCCAATTCAAGGTGCTAAACCTTGTGAAATGCTCGTTTCAGCAAGGTAATTTCGAAACCCTTGTTCTCACAATTTCGATTTCTTCTTCCACATAAAACTTTTCAACTTCACAAATTTTATAAAATGGCATAAGGTATGAATTCCATTTCACCAAGGCATATATAAAGGCTTTAATGAAATCTTCTTCAAGACACTTTTCATTAAAGAGCCTTCACCATCACAATATTAAATTAAAACATTAAAGACCAAAAGTTATTAAATTAACATAACTTAATTTAATAACTTTTATTATAAATGTGATGCAACTAAGTCTCACTGACAAAATCCTCCAAACTTCTGACAATAGCACCCAAGCTCAGACTGCCCTGCCAAAAATAGCCAACTGCCCAAAATAGACTTACTAAAAATAGTAAGTCCCTCAAACTGGAGATCCCTGACAAACGATCCTGCAACACCTGATGACACTGCACAGGCGCCCTGCTAAATCAAACTATGCCCAAAATACCACTTACTATAAATAGTAAGTCATCCAATCAGTCCCAAATGAAGAGCAAACCTGACAACCAGAACCTCCAGAATGGAATCCAACTACTGGCACTGCTAACTGACCCCCTCTGATCAACAGATTAGCTTGTGAGGGTCGCCAAACCAAGCTAACCACAAATATTGAAAAACGGGGACATTACATTTCACTTGGTTGCTCGATGGCTCTCTTCAGTGCTTCTTAATCTGAATTGAATGTGAATATAAAACCAATCTGAATGCTTTCTTGAGAATCCTGATCCTTTCCTTATACCCCTTGAATGGGCATGATATGAGGAGTTGTATCTCCTACAATCATATCTATTACAAACAGCTTAATTAATTATGTCTTTCACCTAATCAGATCCCTTAACTAACAATATCACTATGAACTGATTAACATTTGTTCAAACTTAAGAGATAGACTTATTTTGTGATGCCTAGGGACTATAATATCTTGATCGCACTTGAGCCTTCCTTCTTGGTCAACAATAACTTAATCTTGACTATTTGATGTGTGTAACACCCATTATTTGTCATGCCTTGGGTTGACTTGCTTTAGGAATTGAATGTGTACCTTACAATCTTGATAGAAGATCAACCACTCTTATATGTCATATATTTGGGGGATATATCCAATCCCAGGTGATATGCATAAAATGACACCAAGTTTCAAATCACGATGGGCATAAGTTGGATCTGAATGTTGAAATTCATGGTAATGTGGCATCTTTGGAAGATGCTTTTGATCAAATTACAGGACATGAATGGCTGGATGGGGATTAAAAATTTTATTTTTATGGATGCAATACATATGTAAGGCCACAAAAACAACTTAGTATTGTTCAGGCTCCAAACATTCTTACAATTGCACTTAAGTGGTTTCAGAATGGAAGGTTGGAAAGTTGAATAAGAGAGTAACATTTCCCAAAACTTAAGATTAATCCAGTTATGTAAGTGGAAAGGAGAAAAGTTTGCACATATACATGCTCTATGCTGTTGTTGTACATGTGGATATGCTAAATGCCCTTCTTTGGAGGCACCATTTCTGTTATGTCATGGATTTGCATTGGTTGTGGTACAGAATATCAATAGACAATGCCAAAGTTTAAAAAGTTGAATTGAAGGAAGTATTGTCTCAAAGAGCTTGCATGGTCCTGTATAGCAGGATCTATGTTTGTAACTCTCCATCTGCAGATATACCAAAATCGACAGCACGGAATATTGCAAAAGCAGATTGTGGTTATTCTGCTTCTCTTGTCCATGGGCAATCACATATTCACATTCAAGGACTCATGGATATATTTCTAGTCCCTTTGAAGTAGTTGAGCCTCTTAGAAGCAATCTGGGTGTTGTGCAAGAAGGCATTAATGAAAATGTCGGTGCTTTGGACAGCCTTTTAAGTAGTGATAGGCCCAAAGGTATACAGAAGTCCAATGTAGTTGATTAGAAGATTCATCCACAAAAGCTGGGTAAGGGGAGCTGGGTAAGGGGAGCTGGATGGGGTGCTTCCTTCCCTGCTTGAACTTAAGCCACCTAACATGTGCCTACCCAACACATCTTGTCCCTTGTTTATGGAAGCTAAAAAAATTATGCATGCTCGCCATCTTCAATTGGAAATGGAACACTATGTATTTCTGGATCATCTAAAAGAAAGATCCATGTTCGCTGACCCCTTGGCCAGTATGGCATTCTTTTCTCAAAACAAAACTATGATGAAATATTTATTACATTACTCTCAAAGCAGTCGCATGATACATCTGTGACAAGTGATTTGACTGAAGATGAGAAGAACAGAATAACAGATATCAAGGGTTTTTTACAATTATCAAATAAGATGTCTTGTGACAATGAAGTAAAACCACCCTATGGTGAAAACTCTTCCAAGATTTTTCTTACTCTCTTGAAGGCATCTGCTATGGAAGACATTATGGATTCTTCAATTCGACAAATCTCAATAGGGTAAATAAAACATTACTTTCACATGGTGAAAACATGGCTTTACCAAACTTGTCGTTGGATGTATGATCTAATTCTATGGTTGGTGGAAGTCAACATACAACTATCTTCGATAATAGGGATTTTTGTGGTCCACATGTAAGGAATAGCAATACTTATGAAGTGGGTCTGGTGGAGAATCAAAAATATTTTGGGCATAAGATTCTTATGCAGTAAGGGCGAGCAACTGCACAAAAGAAGCATGTTTTTCATCCTGATGTTTCATGCTCTGATGCACAAGTATCAGAGAGAGAGAGACAACAATGTTTAACAAGGAGCCTGAGATAAGTCCTTGTCATTATTTCATAGATGAATTCAACACCAACAAAAGCTAATGGTATATCTACTAAGTCATTTGATCAGACCAACAAATTTCCCAAGGAGAATAGTATGGCAGAAAGAATTGAAGTGTAAAGAGTCTGCCTAACTCTTTGTTGAAGATAATATTTATTTCTGGATTTGCTTGCAAGTTTGTTTTGTTTTGATAATATTTGACCTTTTGAATTTCTCTAGAATTGACTAATAATAAATAACAATTTATTCTAACTTCAGAACTTCACCAGAAAAGACCAAATTTATTAATTTACAAATTGTCTAATCAACTTTTCAATAAATAAATACAAAGTGGCACCTTATCATGAAATGTGGCAAGCTGGAAATGTTTCTCAGCCAATGAGAAATGGTACGCAGCCACTATGAAGCCTTGCAATCCTCAAAAAATAATTAGCAGCCTCCCAAATATAAATCGCAGCTGCCTGTAATGAAACGCAGGTCTCATGAAATGCTATGCAGGCCTCTAGGAAAGGAATGTGGACCTCAAGAATGGAGACGCAAGCCTCTAGGAAGATAATGCAGCTCTCCAATTAAATTGAACACTTGGCAAATTTCGAATCACATTAATAAACTCTCAATCTCTGTTGTAGTTGTTCAAATCTTCACAAACTTGGTATACCTCAGCACCAAGATTTACATTCACAGATTCAGTATGAATTTCCAGAATTCAGTTTGCAAAATTCACCATCAATCAATGATTATTCAAATTGCCAAAAGAGAGGAATCAGTCCTCAAACCCTAGCCATCTTCTTCACAACCAAATTTTATAAAATTTATAAGTCAAGAATGAATTGTTTTTTGCCCAAAGCATTTCTTTTATAATTAAAAAATATCTTCTCTCACACACTTTTCACTTACAAAGACTTTTCTTTATGTGCACATTTGAAATATAATTAACTATTATATTTCTCTTCACTTTAATGTTGAAAATGACCCTTTTATTAAAATAATGCTATTCTGACACATAGGTGTATGCACCCAAAAATGGTCGCCTAGACTTTGGGCCCCATTTATTTGATTTATTTATCTCTGAATCAATTTATCAATAATCAAGATTTTTCAACACTATCAATTTCTTGATCAAATCCTAATTTCATCATTTTCGATTATTTTCCATGGGCTAACCATTTTATCCTAAAGCCTTTATTTAATTAAAAAGAATTTCCTCCCCTTTTATTTAAATAAAAAATCTCCACTTTTCCTCTTATCCTAAGTTGCACAAATAAAGCATTATTCTTATTCTATAAAAAGAGAAAAAGTACTTTTTGTCTCATATGGACACAAAAGTCAACTCCTATTTTCTCATTGGAGGATATTTGTGCACAAGGATCAAGCTTCCATTTTTCTCCACCGTTGATTAAGTCTTTTGCCTCTTAATCTCAATGGTCCATTTCACCTCATTTCTTATAAAAGGAGAGCTCTCCCCCTTATTTTATCATATCATGTTTTTATGCTATTGTTATGCTGCAGGTTTTCTAGGTCTATTTGGAGCTTTCTTGAAGACATTTTTGCATCCAAGCTTTGAAGATCTTTGTTGTTGCATTTCATTTAGTCTCATATTTGCTTTCATAGTTGCATTGATAATGGCATTCTTAGCATAGATTTCCTTTTATGCAATAGTTTAATCTCACATAGCCTAATTAGGAAGGTTGTAATCTTTGTACTTCCTTTCATAGCATAATTTGTACTTGCACTTTCATAGAGTAATTTGCATACTCATATAGCTTGCATTTGCATTCATATTGATTTCATTGGAGATATTGGCACTCTTGCCCTTGTCTTTGATTTGGAATCTCTCATTGTGTGGTTGACTAGCAAGGTCATGAGTTTATAGCTCTAGCTGAGAGTAATTGTACAAATCTTGCAACTCCATGCATAGAGAGCTATGGATCGATTTGTGAGGACTTATTCTTGAGTTTCCTTGCATGTAAGGATTCATAGAAGTGTGGTCACTTTTTCACCATACAATAGGGTCCCTGTTTTATCAGCTCAGGATTTAAAACTTCTCAACCCAGTTCCAACGAGCTATAACACTAAAATGCCCAGAATACATTCCCAATAAAGATGGCAACCTTATCAGTGATTTTAACTTTTGCGATCATAATCTTTAGGCAGTTCCTTATCAATTTATAGTTTATTTGCAGAGCTAAGATGAGGGTATGAGTTGGTCGTGACTACTTGGTAGGCATTGAAGAGTTTTCAGAGAAATGAATGTCTGATTTATATCACAGTGGAAGTCATTTATAGCTAAAGTTGTTTATCTTAATGCACAGTCATATCTTTTGTTATATATATATATATATATATATATATAGACACACACACACACTGTTGGAGGATGCCATTTCTGTTATTGCAGAAAATATTGGGACGACTTGGTAGTTGTTGTGACTAGTAAAAATGATGGAGATGATCTATGGTTGATGGCATTGTGCATTGCAAGTTGAAAGGGCACCTAGAGCTTCATAGGCTAAGACTTGGGGTATGTTTGTATGTTCAAATTATATGCAATACTTCATTTGAATGATCAATCTTCTATGCATAATGTAAGAACTTATCAGATTGGATTGAAAGATTATTGTTTGGCTTGTGAGATTCATTGTGAAATTGATCATATTAATATTTCAATCATTAGGTACATTCACACCACCTGGGTCAACCCCCACAGGGGGCTTCGCCTGAAGATTGTTTTCTATGCTGAGCACTTTCTAGAGATTTAGGATGGCATCATTGTCCGCCCTTTCTATGTTTCTCATCATTGGCAGCACTCCCTCAAGATTCCCCTTGGGTCATTTAGAGTGGGTTCCCACCACCTCCGTGTTGAGACCGACCACCTATTGGACAGGTGTGACAGGACTTGCCATCTTTGTACTCTCAATGACATGGAGTCGGAGCACTTTATCTTCCGTTGTCCTATCCACTATGAGATTAGAGGCAAGCTCTACTATCTTTTCAGAGAGGCCCAGTCTCTCTCCTCCTTCAAGTACACAAATCAAAGATGTGTGGCTCTTTATCTGCAGGAGGTCATTCGTTTGCGGGATCACTCTTTTCAACGCCCCTTGCGCCCTTTGTCCGATCAGCTTATTACTTCTTTCTTTCCTGGGATGGTGCGTGGCACCAAAAGGCACTTAGTCTTGTCTTCTCATTCTAGGTCTGTGAGGCCCTACAAATCCTACTCGAAGAGATCCACTCCTCAAGCCGAGTGGGTCACCTCCAGAGGCAACATCATCGGCACCGCCCCCTTATCTTTTAGTGCCTGTGTAGAATCATCAAATCCTTCCATGACCTATGCTCGAGAAGCATGACCAAGATTGATTTATGTTACATGGTATTCATCTGGAGTAACCTAATCCTTCGTCTTATCAACTGTCGGAGTTGCAACTTATAGAGTTTTGGATCCAGATTCTCCTTTAATTACATTCACAAACTTCTTAGCTTTTCCTTTCTCCTCTAATTGGTTGACTCGGGTTAGGATTTCTTGCAATTCAATCACTAGGTCAACCTCTTTCTCTTGACTTCTTTGTATTCTTTGCTTAACGCCTTCTAGAACATCAACATTCTGATTTCTCTGAACCGTTAACTTTTCTTGTCCCTATACTACTCTGATATCTATTTCCTCCTCGGCTTCAATACTTTCTAGTGTTGCCTTAGGAACTGCTACCTCATCTGCAGGAATCTCTCCTTCTGCTTCAGGAATTTCTACTTCTGTCTCTTGAGCTTCTTCTTCCATCATCTCTCTTTCTAGAAGCACACCATGGCTCTCCTCGGTGGTGATATCTTGTTCTCTGCTTCTTCCTTGTGCAAACCCTTCATTGGCATTGATACTCAATCTATTCTGTATTGGCCTAGTCATGCGCTCTTCTTGTTTTGTTATCCTTCTGCTTGCATCTGCTTCCTCCCTAGTGAAAGTTTCTATCTCCTGCACACTTGGAGTCCGGCTAGGTGAATATAGAACATTTTTGGATCTTTGTCTCTTTTGCTAAGGTTCTTCAATAGTAAGATCTAGTCTACTTCTTGGTTGCGCTTCAATACTTTCCCTTTCCTTCTTTCTGCACTTCCTAATTGGATTTCTCCTTCTACTCTTCCTCCTGATCGTTGCTTTGGTTTTTCATCCCTCAGTGGCTGATGACCCATTAATTGGTATAGCAATCTTTCCTTCGGTACCTGCATCTTGTCAAACTATCATTCAATCCACCACTTTGTGAAATTCATGACTGGCGCAGATAATCTATTAATGTTAGAAACCTCCTTCCTTGACCAGTCGTAGAGATGGATAACCTTTTCCTTCTCTAGATTGTATCCCTTCTGGACTACATTCAAATCTTCTTCCATCTAATCAGGCACCTGAAAGATCTTGCATGCTCTGATTATGTCCAATGGCAACCTAGAACACATCCTATTTCTAATCTCATTCTCATCAACTACATTAACCCAGAAATCTTCAAGGTGCATTTTGTGTTGATGCTTTGAACCTGCCACCATTTTAATTTTGTTGTAAGGGTCATAGTCCGGCCTTCTTGGAAAGAGTGGTAAGTGGAAGAAATGCAGCTCATCAGATGACCTCTCAGTTGTCAGCAAACAAGGACACATTTCAACTGCATCTTTTCCAATAGAAATCGAAAATTCAAGTCCTAACTTCTTCTGAATTTTGTCATAAGATGTCAGCTGACGAGTGATCTCCAACAAAACCATCTTGTCAGTGGGATACCACAGGAGCTTGTATGGTTGTGCCAAAAACCCTTGTACTCTAATGTAGGAGAAGGTAGGAAACTGAATGAACCAAGCTCCATATTCCTCCACCAACTTCATTGCTCCAACAAACAGTGTCATGTGTAACTTTTTCTGCAAAGTCCTTACAATGTGCATTGCATAGGCATTGTTGACATGGACATAATCATCTATGGCATGCAAATGCAGCTGAGGATAGCATTCATGCACTTTTAAACGTGGAGTTCCACTTCTGATTGTTCCCTTGCACCTCAGTCAATCATAACTTCTGTTTCGTGCCAGCATGTATTTAACATAGGAGCTCATATAAAACCTTCTTAACTGCTCTAGATTTATCAGTTGTTCGCTCAGATTATCACTAATTAGCCCAGCCCAGTCCATGTGGTTGAACTCCTCAACTACCAGTTCAACGAAGTACCACATCCATGCCTCAAACAGGTAGGATTGTGGCATCCCAAAAATCTTGCTTAGCATCATGACCAAATCACTATATTCCCGGTGAAAATCAAACCATACTAACTCCTTTGGTAATTTGGTGTAGTGGGATCTATTCTTCTTCAACCATTTATCATTTATGATGCTCTCACAATGCTAAACCCCAACGGTGTAAACTTTGTGTGCTTGTTCTTTTGTCTTCGATACCAACTTCTAGGATGAAGGGATTCCAAATGCTTCTAAAATAGTTGGCGGGGAGAGATCTGCAATGACATTTCCATCTGAATCTTTGATTGTCCTTTCTCTAGAATTGTAGTGCTTTGCACATTCCACGATCAACTCAGTATGTTGAAAAGCCAAAGGGAAGCCGGCTGCAGCTACGATCCCACTATTCACAATCCGAGTGGCCAAATGTGTCGACTAATGGTCCTTGTATCAAAACATCCTTCTGTGAAACTCATTCATGTCAAGGCATCCAAGGTTGGTATCTCCAATTTCTGCCCATTTCGAAACAATCTTGGATTCTAGATAGAATTCTCTCTGCTCATTCTTTATCAACTGCTTTCTAGTCATGCTTGTTCCTCGAGGCTCTGCCATTTCACCTTCCTACAAAACAAAAAATAAGCATACATAAGAACATGCAAGAAAATAAAAAGGCAAACAATTTCTCCAAGAAGGAGAAAATCTGAAAATTTATTAAAATTTCTCCACTTTGTCCAGAATGGAATTCTCTCTCCTCCAAGAATTTATGTTTTTTCACAAAAATTTCAACTTACTGCAGAAAGACCTCTTTCCTCTGAATTTTACAGCTTCTTCTGAATTTTCAAACCGAAAGTAATTTCACGCTTCCCAAAACAAATTCTTCTCTTCAACATCTCCCTCTCTCTCTGAAAAAAACTTTTCACAAACTTTCTTGAATCCTCAAAACCTTGCTCTCAACTTGCTTCTTGGTTTATGTGTAAAGATGAAAATAAGAGAGGCTTCTCTTATATATATCAATATTCTGTCATATCAGAACTTCTTATATTATGTCTTATCAGAATTCCTTATTCTTAATTTGGAAATCAGTATGTTATTCATATATAAGCTATAACATAGTCGTAGACTATAACTTAATATAGTGAACTCTTTCTTGTGGAGTACTTATATTCTTCCATCTTTCCTTTCATGAATAAATAGTAATTTCTGATCCTTCCGATCATATTGATTGCATATGGACCGCTCCATTCATACCAACCTATTCCCCCCTCCCTTGAATTGGTGTTTCAATCCCTTTTAATATGGCATGAAAGGATATGCTAACTAAGTGGGTTGCAACTGTTTATTACATAACTAAATCGCACTCTTGGATAATCAAATGATTTGCATATTAGTTTCTCTGTTTTTACATAAACAATAATCAATTCACTCCTCTATTATAATGAGTCTTTGAATCCTAAGCAATCGCATCACTTGATAATTGACTAACTTTCCATCAATGTCTACATTAGATTCTTGCTGCATATTTGTCTTGTGATAGACGATCATATTAATTTAAATCGTTGCTGTTTATTATAATATTAATCACTTTCCTTAAGATTGTTCGATGTGTTAGTCGCTGCTTGTCTTAGTCGCACCACCTCTTGGTCAACATCACACTCTTTGAATGAATGGTGATTATCTTAATTTGTGTTCGCACCATTAAGGAAGATGCATCCACCAAACAATAAAAACATTGCTCTCTCTAAGCATATTATTGCTGCCATGTATTTATCACGATACTCATAACTCTTCCTTTACGTGATTTCTGATTGCTGTTCGTTGTCTGCAAGGTATTCACACGTTGATGACTATCACACTACTCCATATTAAAGTCCACTGTAACATATTCTTCATTTATAATGTGGACACAGTCTCTCAACAAGGAATATATAATATATTGTTGTTGATTTGTATTTCCCTAATCGAAGCCCATAGCAGATTTCCGCCACCTGTTATTCTCAGCTATACCAAGCATAAAATATTTCATATACTCCTGTATACCATATTATATTATATCATATTTTATTGTGATTTATTATTTATTTCTTTTTATATTTATTTATTATTATATTCTATTTTAGGATGGGGATATCACATAATCTATGAGTTGCTTCTGGATTCGATTGCGTAAGTATTTTTTGCATCAACGTTTCGGATCACACTCTGTGATCCATCATCAGGATGAATGATCACGGATCACGGAATGCAACCCAAAACGTTGATGCAAAAAACACTTACACAATCAAATCCAGAAGCACCTCACAGATTATTGTATGAATTATGGAAATCTACTTGCTCTTATATTTTGGTAGTGTTTGGCATTGTTCAGCTAGGGTTTGGAAGTCAGCTTTATATATCAGAATTTCAGGAATCATTTGCTGCATATACCAATCAGCCACTTCATAATTGGTCACCATTTAAGGCAGTCGTGCTTTCCACTTGGTAATGGGCTTCTATTTATACATCCGGGTATTTTTGTAATCATTTTGATTAATTATAATCCTTATGTTTAAAGGAACTCGCCCACTGTTGTAGTAATATCAGACCCACATCAGATCTGATATCATTGTATTTTCCATTGATATTAAAGGAGAAATCATAAATTTATGGTGTGTTTATTCATCATTTGTTTCCCATGTTATTGTTTATCATTTAAATATGTTTATCTATGATTTGGCATTGAAAACAAATATCAAACGCAAATTCAAAACTCATAAATCAGATTTCAGAAAGTTATCATGCCAACTATTTGACAAAATGTCAAACAGCCAAAACTGAAAAATCAGGTCAGAATTAGTAGGGGTTCTTACATAATAATAAATGTCATCTTTTTAAAATGTTATTAATGGTGAAGTTACTGAGTCAACTTAAAATATCATTATTAAATTATTTCACTAACTTGATCCCTTAGCCCCTATGAAATAAGAAATAGGCAAGGGATCTCACACTTATTTTAATTCTGAAAAGGGAAAATGACATTGTAGTGACAACATAAACTCTGAAAAACACATCAATAACTACATTGTCATATCCTAGTGATAATCTAGGTATACCTTCATTAAAAGTCATAATCCAAGAGTGCTTGAAAAATCCTATTTCAAAATTCTCCCTTAGAAAAGAGGGCAAAGATTTATGATTTGTTATTACTTCAAAGTCATCATTCCTCCAATAACGTTTACAAAAACTTAATGGCATGAATCCTTGTTAGCAACTCTAATTCATTCCATTTACCATGTGGCTTTTATTAGCTATGTTGTTTTCATTCTATGTTACCACCACAATGGTAATTGCCTTTCACAAGCTATTTTTTTCATTGTATGTTAGTGAGACGCTGCTCTCTAATTTGTATTACCTCTTTCCTTTGATTCCGTTGGAGGACAACACTCATAGCCAACTTCACATAAGCCATTCTTGTGGTCATTCTATGTTAGCACAGCACCTATAATCACACAATTGCTATAAAGATAGATAAACATGATGTAGCATTCCATAGGTGATGTACCGGCTGTGACCTTTTCACACCATTGCCCCATTGCAAATGGGGACGCCCTCTTTTTCCTTGGCAGTGTAGTATTTTGTTAGTTTAGTCTTAGTTTGGCAATAATTTTGAAATCTTAAGGTTGATAAAGTAAGAATTTTGAGCAAGGTTGTGATGCAAGTCGACTCCTAGTTGCAAGTTAGGATCTTGGAGTGAGTAGGAAGTTTCAATTGTCAAGTCATGATCCAGCACTCAGTGAAATTTTTGGTTTGCTCCAAAGTGAAATTCCAACTTGTATCTTGAATGCAATTCCAATGCACTTAGGAATTTCCGATCTGCTGATGATAAAATTCCTAAAGGATATGCAAACCACCAATCTACCTTGATGCACAATCCAGAGACTTGTCTAAAATCTGATCTGCAAATCAACCAAAATGCTTAAGGGAAAGGTGAAACCAAGTGTTGTTTCCAAACTCAATTTGATTGTCAAAACTCATGACAAATTTACAACTTTCAAACAGCATTTGTGCAAATTTCAATCAAAGATATGGATTCTGATTTGAATGATTGAAGACAAAACAAAGGAGAAAATCTGATTGTTACAAGTTAAGTTACCAGCTTTTTGTTAGTTTATTTCAGATTCTACAATGGGATATATCGATCTATAGAGATCTAACAAAACTAAGCACAGGATGTAATAAAATAAACTCAAAGCAAGGAGAGATAGTACCCGGATTGTAACTCTGAAATCCATCCTTGGAGTCTTTAAATCTGATCCTCAAAATTCTTGTTCCTTGAATCTGATTTAGCACTCAAATCTGAATGAAGACAACATCCAGATTGGCACAGTAAGAGTAATCCAATCTGCCCTATATACATCCCTAGACACATCCGACACATCCCTAGAAACATCCGATCTTAGTGATGACAGATTCTTCAATGTATTGTACATATGCAATGTATTGCAAGTCCTTGCCATATATTGCATTCAGATCATGTATATATATTGCTCCAGCATAGTTCGCATAGTGCTATCACCAACTCGCACCCTTAGAATGTACATCGCAATAAGTCTCAGCCCTTAGGTAAGGATCGCAGCTTCTGCAACTCACCAATATCAAAGATAATCTGATCCTAGATTGGAGTGAATTCACTGCCTGGAATTCACTCCAAGATCCGCTATTATATGACTGTTCTAATTTGCCTTGTAGAGCAGATGTGATTATCCTCGGATCTGCCCAATGGTCCTAGCATTCGCTGCTCCTAAGAATATAATCTCTGCTCCAAATCGCTCAAACAGCACTGCAAATCACTGCCTCTAATTCGCCTTAGGATGATCTATTCTTGGGAGGAGATCATATGTTATGTTTTTGATATGTCTCCTCCAAGAATCGATTTTCTTATATATGCAAATGGAGTGCCACTCTAGGGGCCGACTTGAACAATTTAAATAATAAATATATATATCCAAAAGGACAAATTGGGCCCTCTTTAATTTATTATTTAACTTAAACCATTTAAGCATATATAAAATCAATCTTATTAATAAACAATAAATATTAAATATTCCCTAATATTTAATATTATTATTTATGCATATCAAAATCCCAAGCCATTGGATATTTGCCGTAAAGGCCAAAATATCAACACTTTTAGCAAAATTTTGGAAGACCGCTTTAATGAAATTTCTAAGCCAAGTCGGAAATTGGGATAAATTTCCAACTAAGGTTGGAAATCCGACCTTGGAAATCCGACCTACCTCAGGACAAATTTCCAAGACCATGGTGAAATCCAACTTGCATAGTGACAGAAAAATCTTATGACAAGGTTGAAATCTGGGCAATGTCAAGGAGTTTTGCAAGCATGTAGCAAAGAATCTGGCTTGATCTTCATGCCTTCATTCAAGAAAACATCATGCCTCCAGAAAACTTTGTAAGAATGCAAGTTAAATATGAAGATCTGATCCAAGAACATGGCAAAATTCCCAACCTTTTTCATGGCAAAGTTTCCAAGACTTGATGAAGTTTTTAATTGATCTCAAGAAGAAATTCTAAGAGGGGTTTGAAATCCGACGTCCCTTGGGACAAATTCCTAAGAGAGGTCAGAATTCCAACCTCCCTTAGGATAAAATCCTAAGCACCCTTCCATTTCCACCCCAGCAATAAGACAAATTCCAAGTGCATGGTGGATTCCCATTTGTTTTCAATGAAAAAATCCAAACAAAAGTTAAATTTCCAATTTCAGTTCCTTAAAAATCTGAGTTGGATGTGAATTTCCTATTTCATTCAAGATCTTCATGCAGGTTTAAAATTGCTTAAGGCAAAATTTCCAATGGAGGTCAGATTTCCAACCTCTCATTGGACAAATCTCAAGTTAAATTTCCGATGAGGGTCGGATTT
Organism: Chamaecyparis obtusa; assembly: GCA_027943335.1. Lineage (NCBI taxonomy): Eukaryota > Viridiplantae > Streptophyta > Pinopsida > Cupressales > Cupressaceae > Chamaecyparis > Chamaecyparis obtusa. The sequence goes on from BSBK01005669.1 coordinate 1,426,047, forward strand.
CCGACCCCTCATTGGATCAATTTCAATGCAATTTTGAGAAATCGCCTCAATCATAAGGGAAATTGTGAATCCATAGGGGGTCGGCCTATATCAGAAACAAAGGGCAAGTTTCAAAAAGAAACCTTAATGCCTACTAAGTCAGCCCAGAAGGCCAATTACAATTGATATGTTAGGTGCCATATATAAGGAAGTTAAGGGAGGTCATTCAAAAAACAAAACTCAAGCAATCAAGGCGAATCAGAGCAGACCTGCAAGGCAAAATTAGTTAAGTACAAAGGCAAGGGTTTCTAAATCAGATGTTTGTAACTGGATTAAGTCAGACTTCATCACTCAAATTCAATTCCAAATGAAGAGTTGTTTATCATGAAAATGTTTTAAAGTTCTTCAAAATTTATTTGCATTTTTTTAATTCATTGTTGTGATCCAAGTATTCTCTCTTTTTTTGCAAGGATTCATACATGGAGAAGAGGATACATGGAAGAAGAAGTTTAAGCGAAAGATAATTTTTTAGGATAGAGATGAGAAGTAGGAAGATGACTTGGGGATGAACATTTCATGTACAAGGGTGATGTTCAAGGTCAAGCACTTCATGATCACAACATCCAAGGGCAACATGAAAGAAGAACGCATCACCAATGTGATGATCAATTTTGTATATCGAAATTTGTTGGAAATGTCAACCAAGGGTGGTGATTGAATTGCAAATATACACATCTCATGGAATAAAAAAAGTCGGAATACAAACCAAGTTCAAGTCATCAAGGAGGAACAAGCCCAAGATACTACAAGATTAATTTCAAGAATATGTCAAAGAGAAGATTTCAAAGTGGAGAAGATGAAGAAGTGGAGTTGAAAAGTGGAAATTTCAAGATAAACATGTTGAGGTGGCACCCACTCATCTCATACCAATCAGAGGATTTGAACCCCACATGTCCAAGATCATTCAATCAAGTTATTCCAAGTAGCATGTGTAGTGCATTTAATATACTTCCCCCATCAAATTTTCACATTGGTTCATCCTCAAGAGGATATGTATTCAAAACAATGCAATTTTCTCATTGGTCAATTTTAATGCTTGTAAGTGGTAGTTGTAACTAACCCTATTTTAAATAATATTGGTCGTTGATCTTGAATCAATCTAAGTTGTCCATTGTACCTGAGTCCTCTATATAAGGCTTGCTCAAATCATTTGTTAAGAGGAAATTTTGGAAAAATTGTTGCTACGATATGCTAAAGTGATTGCAGATTCATTGTTGATTCATGGTGAATTACTTGTGTTATTTAGAAGTGTTGCATATAGGATTTTCTTATGTTAAGTAAAAGTTGTTTAAGTTGAGTAGATGAATGAAAGATATTATTATTGATTCATGGTGAAACTTTAAGTTCATACCTTTTGGTACTTGTTAATTGTACGTAACAGTGCAAGGTTAGGCTGAGCTCATTGCAAAGCACTTAACTTCAATTGGGAATGTTCATTTAGATTGTGTCAGAATTGGGTATTTGAATGAATAATAGCAATTTGAAAATTATCCACGCATCCTTAGAACATAGCACCTTCCTTTGCGTAGTTGTTTAAGTTGGTGAAACAAGGATTGGTTTAGTTTCACCTCATCATCAAGAGTCTCTTGCATTGGTACAGTTTGAGATAGAATTAGATTAGATTCCTAAACCCAACTTATTTTGCACTTTATTTCATTAGTAGTTGAAAAGCTCAAATAGCCAAATCATTTGCATTTAGAAAATCGATGTCCCATTGAATGAATAGAACGAGTCCCCACGTGGTTACCAGAAAATCACATCATAAGACTGAGTTGTGTCCAACAAAAAGTCGTTTTCTGCATTGTAAACCTTGGGGCCACTTCACTTGATCACACAATATTCTACATCCTTTAGCATTTGGGGTTTCCTTGTTCAAAAGAGGATTGAATGCCTAGTATTCTATCCTACACGTTGGCGTGGTCACAAAACTCACATCAAAACTACCCTCCAACCCAATTGTAGGATCGATCTTCCCATAAGACGTCAACCTTGAAGAATTCATTTAGAAACATATTAGAGAATTTTGAAACTAAGTGCTCTGTTGGATTTGATGAAGACAGAGAGAACAATGTTCCTACTTGGCTAATCTATAAACTTGCAAGGTATAGATTAAGATTCTACAAGTTTTCTTTGACCCCAAAAAACATGATATAACTCCACTCTTTGAACCCAATTGTTGTCATCACAAGGGACCAAACTAAAAAGAGCAAAAATAATCTTGGCACAATAAAGACTAGATTCAAAGAAAGTGACCTCGTATTTTGATAGTACGAAGAATATTGCAAGTGCATTAGGCAAAAATATATAGTGCTAAAGAAGTTTGGAAAATGGATCCATGTATAGTATTCATCACTTCTGTTATTCATTACCACTAATGCTAAATGGATATAACTCCAATCTTATTGTAATTTACACATGCAGTTAAATTGTACGAGAAAACAAAGCCTCAATGTATATTCTCACCAAAAGCATTGACATTGAAAGTACCTTTGATGACAAGTTGGCTTTCAAATGGTATCCTTTTATATGGACATCTATATTTGTTTTATTTTTCCTTGCAAGGACCTTTCCAATCGTAGGTTCTTCCCAGTCAAATCCAACATCTCCCAATGAATTAGATACTGTTGTTATTGTTGCATCCTACAATTAGCAAATGACAAGATTGTCAAAACCTCGAAAAAATTGATGTGTACAAGATTGCAAAACAACTTCAATAAGCTATACATAAACCTGCCTACATAAATTTATACCATGATAAAAAAAATTAATTTCAACTTATCTTTTCCTGCTTAAAATTATCTCCAAAGGTGCACCTTTAAATAAGATACTTCCTTTTTGCCCACTTCAAAAAATAATAATAATAATACTTAAGTCATTTTTTAATAAAAACTATAAGTAATGTCCATTGGTTATGACACTAGTGAAATACGGACAAATACCTTAAAAAAAATCAATTACAGGAGACTTTTTTTGATCCAATCCTTAATTTGTTATTAGCTCAATATGAATTGTATTGTAACAATATCTTTAAGGGAGAGGTATATTAATATATTTGTGCAAGAGTTTATGGATATTGATGATGTATAATGGCAGTATAAAGGGAACTGGCTTTGAACAACAAAGATTATATTTATACCCCCAAATATTTATGCAAGATTAGTGCTAATGAAACCAAGAAAATTCTGTATATAACTATTACTGATCTGAATATGACAAAAGATTAATTCAGCACTCGTTGATGAAAACGTCTATCTGATATTTATGATTATATGGACTATATTAATTTAGACAATGAAGTTTAATACTAATCTGGAAGTGGTATATATGAGGAAATGTTCCATTTGTTCAAAGCTTTGTCATCTATCTGTTGTGTATGTAAAACCATACAATTGACACCCTCTCTATTACCACTTGTATACAATCTTCTCATAAATCAGTTTTCACACTATGTATATATTTTCCTATTAACTCCCATTGATGTCCACAATCTTCAAGGAATTAACAAAGGTTGTTTATTCTATATTGCAATGATAACTCACAATGCCAATGGATTAAATAGAAAGATAAGTTTTCATCTGATGTATAGCCTTCAATTGGCAAGGATCACCACTCTTCATATGTGATGAGACACCACTTTACTAACAAACCTTCATAAAAAATCGTGTCTTTTGGTTTATTACTTCTGAAACCACTGCCTCTTGTCATTAATGACTATTGTTTGGATGTTTCCCTTGTGTCGTCACTTAATATCATGACTTTTTAACCGTATAATGATTATTAATTATTGGCTATTGCTATTACGTAGTAAGTATCTGTTTTCATAGATTAGTCTAGCACTCTTAACTGATTACGTTTTTGGATAATCACATCCTTCTCTTATGTAATCGATGAGCTTTCTACGTAGATCACTGCTACAAAGTTCGATTGGTTTAGGGACATAATTTATGTTTATTGATGGTCGTCAATAATTATAATTGACTTCCTTTAGTCTTGGTCAATATCATGTGTTTCTTTTGTATACTGATTGGCGGAAGTGAGATAGTCGCAGTCTGCAACATATTCTGTATACAGCGTCCTTATCAGTCTTCAACGGAGTTTATCCTTATACGTAATTGTTTATATAATATTTATTTAATATTTTTATTTTATTTTATTATTTATTATTATATTTATTATCGTTATTATATTAATTATATATTATATTATTATATTTAATGATAGATTATATTATATTATAATATGTCTATTTCAAATATTATATTATAATATATCGATTAATATATTATAGTCTTTCCTTTTTATATTAATATTATAGATAAAATAATAATAAATTATATTGTTATTTATTAGCTTGTCAATTTATTTTTATGATTTATTATTAAATCATATTCCAGAAAAGGGGACATCACATTATAAAATAAAGTCACTAGACCACTTCAGATACAATCTCAATTTTTTAGCCAACAGGGAATAAAAGTAGGCTACGAGTCTCTCAAATAAATTTGTTATAAAAAGGGGACAAGACATAGAGCTCGACCATTGCAAGGGAAGGGTACAAGGTGCCTAGTCAACATACCTTAAGTGAGTTGTTGCTCTGAAAATCAATGGTAAATACAAAATCAATTGTTGATGAGCAAAAGAAATGTTGGTGCAAATATGGATGCAACATGCTATCAAATGGGGACAGGTGGGAGGAACTACACTCTCATCAACTTTCTTGTTGCTTCAAGAGGGTAGCCTGTCTTGAGATCTGTCAACACCCCAAACACTAAAGAATGCTAAGAATCTGAGTAAATTGTTGGGAGTTACACTAAAGGTTCGTATAAAGAATGTGGCCGAAGGGGTGACAACTAATGTAGCAGCATATGAGGCCATAGTGAGTGTCCTCAAGAATAGGCACCCATCATGTTTTGATCTTCTTTTTAAGGATATAGGCAAACTTTATTGGGTGAAATCTATGGTGGAAGAGGCTACGAATATCACTAAGTATTTCTACAATCACCCTTGGGTGCTCACTTGATGAGAGAGCACCTTGTGGTGTGCATTGCCTAGATCTTCTCTTGAAGGACATGCAAACTTTTTTTTGTTAACTCTATGATGATGCAAAAAGCTAGAAACATCACCAAATAATCTGCAATCACCCTTGGGTGCTCAACTTAATGATAAATGACATTAAAGGGAAGGAGCTTGTGCGAGTGAGAGCCATATAAGGTTTATATTCAACTTCATCACCTTGCATAGCATTCAGAGTTCAATACCACCTCTAAAGCAAATGTTTGCATACAAAGCATTGATGGAATCTACTTAATAGGAGAAAAGATATGGAGCAAAGGTCATGAAAACTATTTTTGATGATGTATTTGCAAAAAGCACTAATGAGGTCATTGAGGTAACTCAAACTGTTGTTTTTTAAAATTATATATTTGAAGTTCACATTCTATAATTGTAACTACTAGATATTATTCAATATTTTCTATTTTGTGTTTATGTCATGTCCCCTCTCTAAATAAGATTTACTAATAAGTAATAAATTAATTAAAATAAAATAAATTAATTATAATCTAAGATGATTACACAATAAACAAGTAATGGTCAAACTTATATGAGAAGATACAAGTGATCTATTATCCTGACAAGACTCCAAGCATATGTGACGGCATAGGAATCAGACAAAAATGAATAAGACAAGGATAGTAATCCTTGATGGACAATGATTAGGACTATTAATCAGTGATTTAATAAAAAGCCTTTGAGCATGGGATAAAGGCATGAGTGTCATTGATTGTCCAATAGCTTACTGCCGATAAGAACTGGCAAATCATTAAAAGTTAAAACGATATACAAAGGTGACTAATATATGATTAATGCACAAACTAATCAATGTAAAGAGAAACGATAGTAGCAGACATTGACAATTAGAAAGAGCATAAGAACAATCACTATTATGAATAGCGATTATATTGTTACCGGTTGGATTATGGAGAAGCACAAATGGTATTAACAAGGGCAGCGGTTGTCAATATAGAAGAATGTGACTGCTTGAAGAAAGATATCCTAATCAAGGGACATGTCTCTAGAAAAGTAACCTACCATCATATAGATAGGATTCGGAAGTTTGCTGGTTGGGGAGTTCAGAACGCATCTATTATCAAGAGGCAAGAATTGTATGCATTCTACTCACTGTGTAATACGGGCAAATACCAGCTATATCTATGATTTCATTTGGTTAAATTAGATAAAAGATAGTAGCAGGTTGATAACACATACCTGCAGGTGATTATGACAGACGTGTATATATATACGAACTCTATCAGAGATAACCATTAAGGGATTAATATTATTATTATTATAGTGAATATATAAGTTTTGGAGGTGATCAGTAATATTTATTATGAGCTTTAGATAGATATATATATATATATAGTAAATACATATATAATAATAATAATTGGCTATATGTGTGTGTGTGTGTGTGTGTTATATATTAATAAAGATGAAATCAGAATTATCTATATATAATGTATATATCTATCTTTGAAAGATCTAATATTTACATTTGTAATATATATACTCATTAGTATTAATGGAGTCATGATCATATATGTCCATGTTCAGATTTGTTACTATTTAGTACCTGACGAGGAAGGGATTGAAGTGTTTCCAAGGAGAGGCCTATCTAAATCCAGCCAATAGGTTGATTCTCAAGATAGGGTAGGGATCAGCATCCCTTTTAAACCTTGAGGACATAGTCCCAAGACAGGATAAGGGCTTGGATCTGTAAACTTTGAGGGAACCTATTGTGATTGGAATCTAAGCAACTTGGTTACATCCTAATCTTCTTCTTCTCAGACTGAAATGGTAATAAGGGTAGTATGAACATTAAGGATCATAGATAGTAAGATTGTTTAATATGTTTGGTGAATGTATAACTTTCCTTACTTTGAATAACGGAGTAACATAGATTTAATTCAATGCAACCTAGTCCATTCAGTTAAGGCCATAAGAATATTAAATACAGGATAATTTTGGTTATAACCAGCCTAACCCTAACAGGGGACATTACAGTTTAACAATTTTATTCCATGTCAAATCTTTTCATCAAGGCTTTGTGACTAGGAGATCGAGAGAAAAACCAATGGGATTCTTATATGAGGCCTATAGTTTCATAAATTATTTACCTTAACAATTTCACACTCTATTTGTCATCTATTTTAGTGTAGTTTACCCTAGATCATTTTAAGCCCATTTGTGCTCTATTCTACCCTATAATTTTACCAATAAGCCTACAACTTAATTGTCATCAAACGTGAAATTCGAGACTAGATCCTGTGTTCAGGGCCCCGACACTTTGCTTCCCCTTTTGAAGGCCCCCTTTTAGTGGACTTGGACACCCAACACCTTGGACCCTCCAAAAGAGGTCCAAATGTGAATATTGTGATTGTCAACCTTCATCATTCATGATCCAGTCTCAACCTTGATCATTATTTTTCGGCCTACATTTGAAATAATCATGTGACCATTATATACAGAACATCTTCTATCATTCATAATGTCTAAAACAATATAGCAATCATTTTACAATCCAATTAAATCTAGAGAAAACATATAAAGAGCAACAGACAACAAGAATTCTACATCTAAGTACGGATTCATGTCTATCAATTATAATTATCCTTTTATTGTATTGACATTTGAAGGACTTCCAAAAGAGCATTCATCAACACCTTTATGTGGACCTCCTTGAGAGGGTTTCATACCTAAGGCAACATTGTCATTTCAGCATTTATTATTATTCATTCTTTGTCATTGCAAGGGCACGTACTCTTTTCATCATCATAGCTATTTTGGAGGTGTGAACACCACATAGGTTTTGACTTGGGCAAGCCCCTATATAGCACAACCAATTTGCCCATTTTGTATGTACTAATGCAAATCCAAATGCGAAAAGTTACAAATGCCAAGAGAAGACAATGAAAGACTGTGACAAATTTTGAATGGACGAAAAGCCCTAAGCTAGGGTGCACAGTGTCCTTGTTTTGCTATAATGACCCAAAGTTTTGAAAGACAATTGTGTTGAGCTTCCAGACCCCATTTCCAATGGTCTTGCGAAACCTCTATCACTTCCAAAATAGGGCACCTAGTGCTTCTATCCTGCACAATCAGCTTCAAATGTCAAATCCAAGTTCCTTTTGTATTATAATCTCAAATATGTCTTTGGATCTAGTGGTCTGTAATGAGCTTTCTTGCTTCTCAGGTTCTCACTTCTTCACCTGCAGAACTCAGGGTGGTGATGCTAGTGTGGTTGATTACGCTCTCTCCAGCCGATCGTTGATCCCGTCCATTCGCCACTTCTTCATTACCCCCATCCCTTTGGCAAATCATTATCTCCTTAGCCTCTCCATCCTTTGCACCCCCTCCCTTGCCGTCCCCTCCCCCTCTACCCCATTTGTTCCCCCCCTCCCCGTAACTCATTTTGCTTTGATGAGGGAAACCCTGACCTCTTTGTCCATCATCTCAGACAGCTTCTTCCTCAATCACAACAGATTTCCACAATCCATAACATTAAGATATAGCGATTTGTGGATTAAATTGTGTGTTAGTTTTTTAATCAACGTTTCGGATCACACTCTGTGATCCATCATCGGGATGAAGAAAGCCAAAGGAAACATAATGGATAGGTAGTTTCAAACCTAGAGTATAAGAAGGGGGAGGGAAGGAAGTGGAGAGAGGGAGGAGGTACGTGGTTCAAGAGAGACAATAAAAATAAAATAAAAGAACAAAGAAAAAAGGAAAAAGAAACTATATTACAACAAACTAAATGAGAATGAGAAATAGGACGTCAAGTGAAAGAGAAAAAAGAAATAAGGAGGGACAAGGATGGGCAAATAGAAAAGAAGAAATAAACAGAAGAGAGGAAGGACTTAATAGAAAATAAAACAAAAAACAATAAATCATAGGAAAGAATTAATATAGAATGGTATACTAAAGATATAAAAGAAATATGATAAAGATATTAATATGCATAATAATAATTAAATGTAAATATATATAAATCAAATAAATATATATATGGTTAATGTTTATGATATTAACCAAATATATAATAATCACATGTATAAAAATGTAAATAACATATAAGATAAAAAACAATAAATAGAAGAAAATAAAATGCTAAAAATGTGTATATAACTCACACTTGATAATATACATATGTAAATATATATTTTCTCATGTAAAGAGCCTCACAAGCCCTTAACTGCAAACTGATTTTTTTGTATTTTGATCATATATGTTTTTTATAATTTTTTCCCAATATATGAAATAATAACAAACAGCAAAATGCTTCTATCTCAAAATGCTCAATAATTTATTCAATTTAACATGCTGGCAAATATTCATGAAACAATACCAATATAGCTATGTTGATAATGCACCTTAGATTGAATTCGCTGCTTGCAAGAATTTTAACGCAGCATCTTAAGGATAAAAATGCAGCCTCTAAGTTTCCCAACGCAGCCACTATGGTTACTTCCACAGCCTTTGTAATTAATGCGGCTCACAAAGGACTGTTTCCTTGAGTGTTGAAAACGGCTGCCTCATGTATGAACCACACGGCATGCTACAGGGATGTACGCAGCCATAAGAGATTGTTGCGGATTGCACATATGAACCACGACACTTTCAGAACACCCCCAAATCTGTACCAAATTCGATCTCAAAAGGAACAAACACAATTCATTGGCAATTTGATTCCAATTCAGAGTGTGCGTAATTCTGAAGAAGATTCTCGTTTCTTCAAAACCAAGAACAAACCCTCAAACCCTTCTCCCAAACTTCTCCACAAAATGCAAACAATAGATATCATTGAATGAATTGCTTTTGCCCAAAGCATTGCTTTTATAATTAAAGATATCTTCTCTCACACACTTTTCACTTACAAAAGACTTTTCTTTATGTGCACATTTGAAATATAATAAACTATTATATTTCTTTCCACTTTAATGAAGAAAAAAGACCCTTTCATTAAAATAAACATATTTTGACACATAGGGTCCTTGTTTTATGAGCTCAGGATTTAAAACTTCTCAACCTGGTTCCAAGGAGCTAAGTTGCCCACAATACATTCCCAATTAAAATGGCAACCTTAGCCGATTTAATTAAATAATAATCATAATTCACCCATCTTGCGAAAACAACTAAGGAAACATCAAAATCAAAATCTGACAGCACGAGAGTGATCCTGATGATGAAAGATGATGAATGAACCTAATGAGGTGACTTACTAAAAATAGACGCTCCCTCCAAGAATCTTGAAGTCCGAACCGGAAGCTGGAAATAAAATCTGAGAGCATCATATAACTCCTCTAAATCATCCGAGCTTAGTAGAACCATTTGTTGACTTACTATAAATAGTAAGTCCCTCAAAACGGGGCCAAAACCCACAACAAGGTCCTCTAATCACCCGTATTAGCCTACAAGGACCCAATGATAGGCTAAATCCACTAACTCCAATGCTTGCTCAAAATGGGGACATCAGTCCTCCCTCCCTGAAATTGCTTGTCCCCAAGCAATCTCAAAAAACAAAACACAAAAGTCCACCTAGATCCCAAGGATAGAATGGAGTAATGTCCCTATAATCACCTGCAAAATCCTGTGGAGAAATCATCATCCACTAAGCAAACCCGAACACACTGTCACCATGCCAACCATAGTGACCCACACATCCCATAGTGCCAAACCTGACACTACTTGCACACCCTGCCAATTTGCTTTGAAGATGAAGCCCATCTGTACAATAGGGACAAGAACTCCCAAAAACAACTGTACCTGAAGTCAGATATCCATCCTCTGCAAAACTGTCATGGATATGCAGACCCTACAAGTGGCCCCCTGCAAACTTGCAATAACTAACCCCATCAACTACAAATGGAGTAAACCCATCCCATAAAGGATGATACAACCTAGGAGCCAACCCACACCGACGTGCAACCAAATCCTCAACTGGTGGGTCAAAAGAGAAATGATGAACGCTCCTCACTATGTAATCACGGTGAAATGCTCTAATCTCTGATAGAGGCTCATCAACAACAATCTGAGAATCACGAGATGACTCCAATCTCTAACTCTGAACAACTGATTGGGTAGGATCCTGGGAAACCCTCTCAGCAAACCCAACCACAAAATCCTTGTGGGGAAGCATTGTAGTCAAGATATCTACAATCTTTCCCACTAACAGTTGAATACTGCGAGAACCCAGAATGAGAGTACCCTTAGAAGCTCTAAATGGTCCCTCCTGCAATTCTAGACTCTCAAGCAGATACTCCATAAATGACTCTGTGCTGTAGAAATTATATGAAAAAACCTACTCCCCTGCAACCCACAGCTGATTCCTCTGAAACTATGGCACTACCAACTGTCGATCGCTATTAGTTGTATGAGATGAAGTAATAGATTTGCTTCCGGTAGAAGGAAACAAATCCCCATGAAAGCTCATCTCCAAATCAAATGATAAGCTGCCCAAGTCATGTGAAGAAGAGGGAGTAGTGTCAGAAATTGACACACAACTCTCTGAAGAATCCACTACTATCACATCAGGACTCTCAATAACCTGTTCTGCATCATCTGTCAATGTGCTAACTACTAGAGGACCTAATAAAACAAGAAGCTCTCTGCGGTCCTCCACTAATGTACTCATCTCATCTGTAACTATTGCAACTGTATCAAGGATAGATGTAACCGTGTCCCCAACACATCCATCACTCCTAACTGTGGAAGCTGACTCACCACCAACCACTACTATATGCAACTGAACTGGATCTATGGCTGGTAAAGACTTTATCCGCCCCAACTCCACAGTCACCTCTCCCAACTGCAACTGTGACTCTTGAAGAGCCCACTGAGTGCCCTCTAAAGCCTCAGAAGTCGTTGTGAGCTTCTAAGTAATCTCACTCACCTCCTCCTCTCTATCCATCAGTGCCTCGTATGTCCTACCCCCCCCACTCAACTAGGTGATCTCGGTCGGCTACCAACTGTAAATAATCCTATCTCAAAAACTTGACAGCCTCACGCAAGGAATGAATCTCTGTCAAGGATAGGTAACCACCATTGTGCTCATCCGTCATAGGAGCACCCCAACCATAAACACCAACAACTGACGAGTGGCATCAAAATGATCGAGAGTAGAAGTAATATCTCTCTCACCAACTCTCAACTGGCTAGTCACATGATTACTCTGCACAATGGATCTCCTATGCAAAATCTCAACTATACTATCCACACTACGGTAGGAAGTTGTATCCAACAAACCCCCCTCAAGATCATCGTATCTTTGTGTACTATCATCTGAGCACACATCTGCAAACTGAGTACTGACATCAAACTCATCCTCATCCACCCCCGAGGAAGTTGAATCTGTCTCATCACAAACCTCAACTACCTCGTCCTCTACAACCACATGACAATCCAGATCCTAGGACCCATCCTCACTCACTAACAACTCAAAGTCCTCCCCCAGGGTCTGATAAATCAAGCATGACTCGCTACAGGTAGAGTCATCCTCATGAGTCACCAAAGAAGTAACCTCGTCTCTAGAAGTGGAAGCCCTGGCTGTAACAAACTCCTGCCACTCATATGCTTCCCTATCCTCATCCATGAGTCCCTGTAAAAAAAGATCCTGGAACCCACCACCATCAGATGACAATGCTAAGTCCACACCCAAAGTCTAATAGAAAAAACTAGAAACACTGCATCACCCATCATCCTCACTCTCAACATCAGAGGTATCTACGATGCTAGTATCAACATCATCTATCTGAAACCCCTTTGCTATCTCTGGCTGCATACATGACTCAATGTCATCGCACGAATCACCTACACTGTGGCATGAATCTATGTCACCTGACTCATCTGTAACACTCCCATCATGAGTGTCATCACTGGGTAGCTCCATGCTCACATCCTCAATACAGGAAAAGACTGTTGTCTCCTGCACTGACTCCACACTGCGACTGTTGTCATAAACATCAAAGTTGTCAAAGCTCATATACTCCCCGCAATCCTCAAAGATAACACCATCATCTATGGTGTTAGAATCCATAGTGGTATCTACAACATCCTCCACTCTCACACTATCCATGGCATCAACAACAGGCACACATAAAAGATTGTTGTCCTGCAAATCAGACCCTGTGTCACTAACTTTGATAGGCTCGGGATGCTGAAACTTAGTACCACTATCTGCCAACAAGACAGGCACATCCACATGTCCCTGTAAAGAGCCTCCAACATCATGTGTGTAAATAGGACTAGTGGTTGTCCTATTAAGAACAAGATCATATCTACAATGATCAATGGCTGCTGAAAACTCATCATGAAGATTCCTAGATGTCTCACCTACGAGAACATCTCGTTTCTCTTCTTGCAGTCTTCGTGAGGAAGACCTCCTGAAGAAGGAAACCATAAAACTAGCTGCCCTGTCAACAGTGGTTGGATCTGCAAATTGGGCTTTAAGTCTTTCATGTGTTTGCCTCAATTTCTCCATTTCATTTTCCAAGGCACTTGTTTGTTTCCTGTAACATGACATATTGCTAGACTAGTTCCCATATTTACTTGGTTTTCTGCATTTATCCATGACTGAAATAAAACCCGAGTGCTGATCACTCACAAATCAAACATGGGAACTCAAGATTTCCAAACCCCACGGGATGGCAAGAAACATGCTCTGATACCACTGTAAAGAGTCTGACTGGCTCTTAACTGCAAACTGATTTTTTTGTATATTTGTTTGCAATTTTTTTGTATTTTGATCACATATGTTTTTTATAATTTTTTCCCAATATATGAAATAATAACAAACAGCAAAATGCTTCTATCTCAAAATGCTCAATAATTTATTCAATTTAACATGCTGGCAAATATTCATGAAACAATACCAATATAGCTATGTTGATAATGCACCTTAGATTGAATTTGCTGCTTGCAAGAATTTCAACGCAGCATCTTAAGGATAAAAATGCAGCCTCTAAGTTTCCCAACGCAGCCACTATGGTTACTTCCACAACCTTTGTATTTAATGCAGCTCACAAAGGACTATTTCCTTGAGTGTTGAAGACGGCTGCCTCATGTATGAACCACACAGCATGCTACAAGGATGTACGCAGCCATAAGAGATTGTTGAGGATTGCACATACAAACCACGACACTTTTAGAACACCCCCAAATCCGTACCAAATTTGATCTCAAAAGGAACAAACACAATTCATTGGCAATTTGATTCCAATTCAAAGTGTGCGGAATTCTAAAGAAGATTCTTGTTTCTTCAAAACCAAGAACAAACCCTCAAACCCTTCTCCCAAACTTCTCCACAAAATGCAAACAATAGATATCATTGAATGAATTGTTTTTGCCCAAAGCATTGCTTTTATAATAAAAGATATCTTCTCTCACACACTTTTCACTTACAAAAGACTTTGCTTTATGTGCACATTTGAAATATAATAAACTATTATATTTCTTTCCACTTTAATGAAGAAAAAAGACCCTTTCATTAAAATAACCATATTTTGACAAATAGGGTCCTTGTTTTATGAGCTCGGAATTTAAAACTTCTCAACCCGGTTCCAAGGAGCTATAACACTAAGTTGCCCACAATACATTCTCAATAAAAATGGCAACCTTAGCCGATTGAATTAAATAATAATCATAATTCACCCATCTTGCAAAAACAACTGAGGAAGAATCAGAATCAAAATTTGACAGCACAAGAGTGATCCTGGTGATGAAAGATGATGAATGAACCTGACGAGGTGGCTTACTAAAAATAGACGCTCCCTCCAAGAATATTAGAGTCCAAACCGGAAGCCGGAAATAAAATCTAAGAGCATCATATAACTCCTCTAAATCATCTGAGCTCAGTAGAATCATTTGTTTACTTACTATAAATAGTAAATCCCTCAAAACGGGGCCAAAACCCACAACAAGGTCCTCTAATCACTAGTATTAGCGTACAAGGACCCAATGATAGGCTAAATCCACTAACTCCAATGCTCACTCAAAATGGGGACATTACATCTCATCTATATATATATATATATATATATATATATATTAAAGCGTGTACATACATATTCATAAATACAAACATATATATATACTCCCTCTTCTTCCCTCTAGAGTGTGTCACTGCCAAAGTCTCTCGGTTGTCCACTGTCATTTGGGAGACCACTGTTTTGTCCTTCCCTCATTCCACCACCTCCTCTAGTCTCCCTTCCAGGCCAAAGCACTCTTGTCCTATAAACCATTGGTACAACAAGGATTGTAAGGCCTTCCATCAGCTTCACCACTCTACTTTCACCCATTACCACCTTTCCTACCTGTTGTGAGGTTTTGACACCATCGCCCCATTGCAAATGGGGACCCCCTCTTTTTTCTTTAGCAATAGGAGTAGTAGTCTTAGGTGGTTTTAGGTGGTAGCAATTCTCAAGTCTCCAAGCCGAAGGGATAAGTTTGAGCAATTTTGGTCTGCTGGGAACTTAAGTTTGTCGAGGTGATGAGCGAGAGTTGGGCTATGTTTGTCAAGGATATGGAGTTGAAACCAAGTGGTTTGTGATGAAATGAGTTAGAACCTTTTGCGAATCCTAGTTTTAGTTTCAAATTCATCTTAGAAAGTCAGGAAAGGTTATGGGAGGTAACATTGCTGAAGGCGTGCTGAATACTGGAATTTGGCTAAGTCTGGAATTTTTTGAAAACTCCAAAATCTAGAATCTTTATTATAACTCCTATGAAGTTTAAACCTATCTCAAACATCCTAACAGTATTTATATAAAATATAACTTTAAGTATAAGAAAGGAAATAACTTGTATCTAAATATTATATTTTATATAAATCCTCCTGCCCTCTGAGCTGAAAAATGGCTAGGTATAGACAACAAGTTGTTGAGAGGAAAATTTCTCTAAGCATGGCATATTCCGCCTACTCTAGAGGAAAACTCCTTTGACCCTCGAAGATTCTTCCCCTTGAAAAATCAATTTTCAAGTGTGAAGTGCTAAACAAGTGAAGGAAAATGCAAAAAATGTTGGTTACCTCAGTTGGTCACAAAAAAAAGTTTCAAGTGTGAAGTGCTGAAAAAAGTGAAGGAAAATGCAAAAAATGTTGGTTACCTCAGTTGGTCACAAAATCCGCCTACTTCCTAGGATTCCCAATCCTCTGAGAGGTAGGATTTCTGCCCCTTTAAAACATGAGCAATTCAAACCTTAGTTTGATCAGATGCAAAGAAAGACCAATTCTTGACCAGTAAGGACCATTTTAAGAGGAAATGGGAAATTTTGCAAGTCAAGTTTGGTAATAAAATTGAAGTGAGAATCCTCGAGAGGGAGTGGAATCTGCTGCCCTCTTAGGATTCACAATCCTAGCTACCTCAAGATTTCTGCCTCTCAATCAAACTATCAAAGAGCAAGGATAATGCATGGCAATTTGAGGAGAAAATCCAACGTAAGAATGATGGCATCAACCTAAGGCATGATCTGATCAACCTAAGTCAGATTATAAGTGTGAAACCAAGAGAGGAGAGATAAAGTGATGAGTGGCAATCCTCAAGTGGGAGTAGAATCCACTGCCCTCCCAGGATTCCAAGTCCTAGAGGAAGAGGAAATTCCACCTCCCCAAATCTGATCACCAAAAGGAGGGGAGACTTGTTGATGTGCGTTTTATGACTCACCAAACAATAGAACAAAATACAAAAGTATCTTATCCTCTCTTGATCAGAGTACCGTGTATGCTAAGATTGCAAAAAGATCATACAGGTGACACCAATGTTCCTTTCGTGTCAGGTCTTGACCGTGCATAAGCTCAATGGTTGATGTGATTTGCTGATAATTATGAGGGGCCTTACGTTTGCGTACTGAAATTGATTTCAAACCATGCTAGATGTGGGAGCTATCAAAAGATATTGCAATGAAGTAACTTTTTTGGATTTTCATGAAATATGCAGAAAGCAAAGGGGAAAGGATTTAGAAATTCTAATCTACTCCTAAGGGTAATGACAACAATGAATGCTGCTTTGATGGACAAATTCCCAAATAACCAAGCTCTTCTTTGCCAAGTTAAACTACACCCACGCAGGAATTGGTGCAATCTTCAAGGGGTTATGTAGATGATAGAAGTTAAGCATACATTGAAATGGGGTTCAGGCTAACTTTGCACGACTTACAATCAATAAACCGTCAAAAGTATGAACCATGGAATTCATCAAAACACCATCACATTCTCCATTGATATCAAAACACTTCATCTAACAAATCTATTCTAAATGAGAGAATAATGAAACCAAGCAAGCACCAAAATATATCAAGCAATTACTATGAAACCAACAATGAAAACTCTATTATCTTGGTAGCTCTTAGAAACAATCTCAAAATTCTCTCACTTACAAATGGAAAGTGGGGCCTTTATATAGGTCTCCAGTTACAACAAGTGGCCTAAATCAAAACAATAACCGATGGCCCAGATTTTGCCACCTTAGCCCTAATTAGAGTTAGGGCAAAAGAAAAGGAATATACATTAATCAAAGGGTCCACATTGACCAATTAAGTGGAATCCACCATCTTAGTGGGTAATAAATGCCTACTACGCATGCCCATTCAGCAAGAGAGAGGGCTAAACCAAAATGACCACTACGCATGTCCATCTAGCAGATGAGGAGCGAAATAAAAGCCCAGTATGCATTAAATGCTTTGTTTTCCTTGGATAGATTATTCTTGATTCCCTTCCTTGAATGCAGTGACTTGGAGACCTTTTGATGCAGTGCAAGGTAGGAGAATCCCCAATGGAGATGTCCTAGCCCCCAGCAAATAACCACACAATAGAATATAATAACAATACAGAGATATAGATCCACGCAATGCCAATACTCATAATAGAATCATCATATTTTCATCCAACATGCCCGGCTGTAAGGCCTTTCGGGTTACGGCCAAATACAATGCAATTACAATAGAAAATTCACAAGATCTCGCAAGATCCAAACCAAAACCCTAGCTAGCCCAGATCCACACACTGGTAGGAACCCCCAAGGAAGATCTAAACTTGTGCTCGCAAGCCCACCAAGCAATCTCCTTGTTTCCCAAGCCGCAGCTACTAGCTCTCCTCAAAACTCACTCCACATCCACCTCCTCTTCTCCCAAGTGGATGAATAATTCCCAAAGACTTCCCCCACAACCTCTACTTATACCAATCTAAGCCACAGGTCGGCCCTGAAAATAAATTAAATACAAATATAGAAATTAAATGCCACAAGTCGGCCAACAACAACAATTAAATTCCCAAAATAGATGTCTTAGTAAAATCGCGATATCTCCTAGCTCCGGATGAATTAGAACTCGTGCTTCGAACTGTAGGTAGAAATATAGGCCCTCTTCAATCCCTGAAATTTTCAGCCTCTAACTCTTTATGGAAAAATTACTTATACAGCCTGAAATAGGCACAAAATTCCTAAGCAAGGCCGAGCTCCTTCTAGGCCATGCTGAGAAACCAAGACCATTAAATACATCAAAACCAATTACCCAAGACCCAAGTAGGTCTATCAAACTCTACCAAACCCCTCACATATGAAAATAAGTCCACACGACTCCATCAAATCTCCCAAACATGCAGAATAGCCAACTACCCTGGGATGCTCCTGCATCAGACTCCCCAGGTGCGAAAAGAAGTATGCCTCATACTTTGACACTAGATGAAATATTTGCAACCATCTTCATCTTCACCAAAGGCTTCCACTCCAACAGGGACCATAGAACCAACATGCAAATCACCCAAATCTGCATCCATCTGTCAACCACTAGAATCTCAACCATCCAATCAACATGCTCACTCCCAGGAACAAACTGAACATAGTGCCTCACCAACATTCTCTGTAGCTGATCACTACCAACAACAATAATATCCTCGAACATGAAATCCATGTCACCAACATGTAAGCTCAAATCCACAATAGGAGCAACATGTAAATCCTCAACCATGTCAACCACCAACAGGTCCACATCAGGAACATACAGATCCGTAGTATCATGTAGATCCTCAACCACATCAAAAACTAGTGAATCCACACCAGCAATAGCCATATCAACAACATATGGATCATCACCCTTAGCAACCTGGTTATCCACGACCAAGTGCTCCACAGTTTCCATGTCAGACTCAACCAACTGATCATGAAAACCAACCTCAATCACAGCATCAACAAGGTTAGGAAGCTCCATAGAAACATCCACAAGTTTCTCCACAGGTTCCGCATCAACCTCCACACACTGATCAACAAAACCAACTTCCATCTCGACCTTGCTATGCCCTCTTCTCTCTCGAACAAGTCTTCTAACCGGCCAGACAACTCGCTTCCTGATCGGTAGACTCCAGCTCCATGGTTTCAAGATCTCTCGAACTCTCTTATGAAATTTATCCAGAGATGGATCACTCTCAACCATCCTTTCCTTAACTTGATTAGTCAATCTAGCTTCCAACCGAGCAAAAGTCTTTGAAATATTTTTCTCCACTACATCATGGAGTTTTGCAATCATCTCAGGGTCCAATCTTCTTAGAGCCATCTTCTAAGATCTTCACAAACCCTCCGTAGCAAATCACCAACTAGATCCAACCTTCAACCAGGTCCTAGTGCAAACTGCCTCACATTCGGTGCTCTGTCCACACACTCAGGAACAACCTTCACTCTGAAAAACTCCACCCAAGGTCCTGGTGTAAACTACCTCACATTCGGTGCTCTGTCCACACACTCAGGAACAACCTGGCTATGATAAACTCCACCCAAGGTCCTGGTGCAAACTGCCTCCCATTCGGTGCTCTGTCCACACACTCAAGAACAACCTTCACTCTGATACCACTTGATGCAGTGCAAGGTAGGAGAATCCCCAATGGAGATGTCCTAGCCCCCAGCAAATAACCACACAATAGGATATAATAACAATACAGAGATATAGATCCACGCAATGCCAATACTCATAATAGAATCATCATATTTTTATCCAACATGCCCGGCTGTAAGGCCTTCCGGGTTACGGCCAAATACAATGCAATTACAATAGAAAATCCACAAGATCTCGCAAGATCCAAACCAAAACCCTAGCTAGCCCAGATCCACACACTGGTAGAAACCCCCAAGGAAGATCTAAACTTGTGCTCGCAAGCCCACCAAGCAATCTCCTTGTTTCCCAAGCCGCAGCTACTAGCTCTCCTCAAAACTCACTCCACATCCACCTCCTCTTCTCCCAAGTGGATGAATAATTGCCAAAGACTTCCCCCACAACCTCTACTTATACCAATCTAAGCCACAGGTCGGCCCTGAAAATAAATTAAATACAAATACCGAAATTAAATGCCACAAGTCGGCCAACAACAACAATTAAATTCCCAAAATAGATGTCTTAGTAAAATCACGATATCTCCTAGCTCCAGATGAATTAGAACTCGTGCTTCGAACTGTAGGTAGAAATATAGGCCCTCTTCAATCCCTGAAATTTTCAGCCTCTAACTCTTTATGGAAAAATTACTTATACAGCCTGAAATAGGCACAAAATTCCTAAGCAAGGCCGAGCTCCTTCTAGGCCATGCTGAGAAACCAAGACCATTAAATACATCAAAACCAATTACCCAAGACCCAAGTAGGTCTATCAAACTCTACCAAACCCCTCACATATGAAAATAAGTCCACACGACTCCATCAAATCTCCCAAACATGCAGGATAGCCAACTACCCTGGGATGCTCCTGCATCACCTTTGACTAGCAAGTGGATATAACTAGGCGTCACGTCAGCATGACGGATGCTATGTAAGCTCATGTGTTTTCTAACTGCATCATTTCATAACCAAGATCCAACTTTGATTGACTCTTCAAAAAACTAACTCTCCTTGAACATTTCTATCCTTCCATGTACCTGCTTGGGAATTTATCTTCTTGAAACAGAATGGACTTCCTTTCTGATGATTCAGTTGTTCTAGAATTTCTTCACACAGAATTGCCTTGGCCATGTTCTTGGATTTTTGTATTTGAACTTTGATCTTTCAAAGTCCTGAACCTTGAATGCTCTGAACTCGATCACTTGAAACTCGAATGTCTTCAATGCTACAACTGGAGTTCTGGAACTTGAATGTCGTCCATGAACGTCTACAACTTGAATTCTTCCTCTTACAAAACAAAATGATTGACATAAGAATCACGAGAGGAATTAACAATAGAAAGCATTTTTACCTCTCTTTTCAAACTTAGAACAAAATTTAAATTCATGGAATCCTGGACATAAACTTTTTCTCTTCAAAGAGTAACTTTCTCTCTCCACAATTCCTTCACCTCTTTCTAATTTTTCAAACACTACAAATTCATCCCTCTAGAAAGAAATTTTCTCTCTCCAACATTCTCCCTGTTGCATACTTCTCTCATGGATACGCATTCGAAGGAGTCCAATTTTCAATTTTCACTTCTTTCCACATTTTTGCCGCTTTTCTCAATTTATTATTAAATATTAAATAAAATTCAACATTTAATTATTTTTAGATTTAAATCCAAAAATCGTCTTATTTCTCATTTTGCCACCTTTTCTCAAGTTTCAAAAGTTTATTAATTAAATATTAAATATAAATTTTATATTTAATTAATTTTGAATTTAATTCTAGAATTTAATTGATTTTCCACTTCATCTTCACCTTGACTGGAATTTCTTTGCATCTAATGAAATTTTGATGTTACTTTGAATTTTCCCCTTTGATCCATTGGATTCATCGTGATTCCTTCAATACATTTATGATATTTCACCCCGAGAAATAATCATCATCACCTTTTCGACATGTATTATGGTTACAATGGGGTTTAAATATTTCTTACATTTTAATCATACCTCGATTTATTTCTTCCAAAAAAATTTCTGCTTATGAAAGTTCAATCTCGATTTATTGTTACCAACATTTTCTCATTCCGAACATGTTTTGATTGAATTGAAGGATTTTTCACTTTATATCCCTAGCGCTATAGAGCGCATGTGGAGCAACATGAAAGACCTTATAATGCCCCTTCCCACAGTGCATTCGAAGCCACGTGAAGGATTTATTTTTAAACATGTTCCCCTTGGTACACGTTACTCTAGCACACATGAAATTATACGAGGGGTTTAAAACTTTATAAATATTCCTCCCTTATGGCCAATATGCGCTTGTGATTTGACTGGAAGAATCTGGAGTTGTATTTCCGAGACCTGGCACAGCTTAGATAGACTGATAGTTTGGAGGCTTTCATTAGTGAGTTTTAGAAGGTCTCAATTATGGTTACTGATATTTCAAAGAAGAGGAGGGTATTACTTTTCATTGAGGGATTAGTAGAGTCTCTAAAAGGTTGGGTTAAGTCATTTGACCCTTCTACTTTACAGGAGGCAATGAAGAAAGCAAAAAACTTGGAAATGTCTACATCACGTAGTAGGTTTGCATCAAGACCTTCCACTTTAGCCTATGATAATAAAGCAAACCCAAAAAGAACAGAAATTTCAGAATCCAAAAAACCTATGGCAGCCCCCTTATATCATGAAACTCTTAATGATTTGAGAAGGAAAAAATTATGTTTCTATTGTAGAGGGCCTTATGATGAAATACATGAATGTCCTATGAGGCCTAAAGGCATAAATAGACAAATGGAATGGTACTATGAAGATGAAACTCATTCTGATTTTGAGGGACAGCCAGCTGAGCATGAGGAAGAAATTGTTGATGGTGGGGTTAGTGATGGAAAAGAGGAAGAGGATTCTAACCTTAAGGTAGTGTATCTGTCTAGCATTTAGAAAGAGGGGTCTTTCAGAATGTGTGGGTTACTTGCAGGACAGCGAGTGATTGATTTGTTGGATACTGTTGCTACTCACAACTCCATAGACTCTTAGTTGGTAGCCAGGAGGGACATTCAGACAAAGGAATTTGAAGGCATTGGAGTGAAGGTAGCTGATGGTTACACTCTTAAGTGTAACAGGATGATCTTTGAACTTCCCATGCGGTTGAACAACTTTGATTTTAAGGCTGATTTCTATGTGGTTGATATGGAGAGTACAGATGTTGTTTTGGGTATGAGTAGGTTGCATGTCATTGAGGTATTTTATCTCGACCTCAAGGACATGGAGATGAGGTCTGAGATTGATGGCAAGAAGCATATTCTAAAAGCCATCAAAGAGGACAGCTTGCGGGTGATTTCACTTAGGCGTATAGAAAGACTTATTAGGCATGATGCAGTTAAGTGGGCAGTAGAGAGTGTAGATTGTTACCTACTCATGATGAGATAGGGAAACCAGCCTATCACCCAGACGTTCAGGAACTCAAAACAAAACACTCCAAAGTGTTTAGTGATATACCACCAGGTAGGCCACCCGACAGGGGAATAGAACACATCATTGAGTTAGAGGAGGGCACTAAGCCCATCATGGTTACTCCTTACCAGCATCCCAAGTGGCTTAAAGATGAGATTGAGAAAACCATACAGGATTTGCTAGTAATGGGGCATATTAGGCCGAGTAAGTCTCCTTTTGCTTCATCAGTTGTATTGGTGAAGAAAAAGGATGGGACACTCAGGGTGTGCATAGACTATTGGATGCTGAATAAAAGGACAATTAAAAACTGGTATCTGATTCCTTGCATAGATGAGTTGATTGATGAGTTGCATGGAGCACATTTCTTTTCCAAAATTGATTTGAGGACAAGATATCATCATATTAGAGTCAGAAAGAAAGACATAGAGAAGACATATTTCAAATGCCATTGTGGACACTTTGAGTTTTTGGTCATGCCCTTTGGGTTGACCAATGCACCAGCCACTTTTCAGTCCACTATGAATAGTGTCTGTCATAGTCAATTGAAGAGGTTTGTCTTGGTGTTCTTTGACAATATCTTGTTTTACAGTAAGACTCGGGATAATCACATTGCTCATATGAATACAATGTTAGACATTCTTGACAGGGCTTCCTTGTATGCCAAGGAGTCCAAGTGTGCACTGGGTATGACAAAGTTATTGTATTTGGGCCACATTATTAGTACAAAGGGAGTTTGCATGGACCCTGAGAAGGTTCGTGCTATCCTTGAGTGGCCTACACCAGAGAATTTGACATAGCTCAAAGGCCTTATAGGTTTGTATGCTTTCTATCGCAGGTTTGTTGCTGGATTTTCACACCATGCAGCACCTGTTACAGATTTGACCCAGAAGGGGGCTTTTGTGCGGTCTCCTCAGGTACATGAGTGTTTTGAGAAGTTCAAGCAGACTATGACTTCATGCCGAGTCTTAGCATTACCATATTTTTCCAGGCCTTTTGAGTTGCAATGCAATGCCTTTGGGGAAGGCATTGGTGTTGTTCTATCGTAGGATCAGCATCCTATTGCTTATGAGAGTAGGAAGCTGAGGGGTCCTGAGAGAGCTTTCAATATGTATGAAAAGGCGATGTTGGCCATAATGCAGCAAATTGTGCATCAAAACAGATCATAACAGCCTAAAGCATTTCCTTGGTCAGCGTGACTTGAATGAGAGGCAGCAAAAGTGGGTCGGTCAGCAAACTACAATCTTGTGATTTCAAAATTTCTAATGTCAGGAGACCCATAATGTTGTTGCTGATGCACTTTCGCGGCGCCCACATTTATGTTTTTTGACTGAGATATATGAGAATTGGAGGCACTTGATCATTGCAAAGTATGTCAGGGATCAGTGGGCATCAAGTATTGTAGATGGGACTATTTAAGACAGCAGATATACTCTTGTAAATGAGCTGATCATTTACAAGGGAAGCATACTTTTGGTCCAAGGATACTTTTGGTCCCAGGATCAAGTGTTAGGCAGATTGTACTGCGGGCCTTTCATGATTCCCCATTAGCCGGTCATCCTGGATTCTTCAAGACTTACAGGCAGGTTCGGGAGAGATTCAAGTGGAAAGGGCTGAAGTTTGATGTTTTGCAGTATGTTAGACAGTGCCCCGTGTGTCAACAGAACAAACAGGAGCATACTTATCCAGCAGGTATTTAGTATGTTGCGATGAAGTCATGTGAGGTGTGTGCGATAAGCTACTGGAGACTTTCAAGCTGAAGACACTTCCAATTGGGGTTTGAAGTCTTTAAAATGGTTTTGGAGATTCATTATTGCATGCGAACTTGTTTATTTGATGCTGCATTTGAATCCCTTGAGGAATTGCAATGGATATGGTGCTCTGAGAATTGTGAATTCTTGGTGCATTTTGGCTCTTAGAGCTGGCATCTTTACCAGTGATTTGTGCGTGGGTGACTTGACAGTGGAATCTTAATCTTCCAAGCTGATCAACCCTGTATTGGAAGGGCTGCAATACATCTACAAATCATTCCCTGCTAGCCGATAATTAATATGGTTTTCTGTCGGCTGTGGTGAGTCTTGCAATCAATTCCAGTGACAGCATTAGCAAGTTTGGGGTCTACGAATAAGGAACGAGGGCACATTCTGTCACGTGGTGTCTGCAAATGATAACTCCAGGCCCCTAACGTCAAAGAAGATTTAATTCATGCTGCTGCGATATTAATATATCCAATAAGGAAGATCAAATGTGGGTGCGAGCTGCCTCTTTCCAGGTGCATAGTTAATTTGAAATCTCTGCAATTACATGGTTGACAAATTGTAAATATTTTAAGCAATAGAAGACATGGTGTGCTACAATAATAGATATAATTTCTGAGCATTGTTTTTTTTTTTAAATTACAATATCTGTCAAAAACAAAAATAAGCAAAAACAATTTCAAAACTCTCAAAAAACATTCAACAATCAGCATTAGCAGTAGAACAAGAACCAGCAGGGTTCTTACAAGGAGTGACCTATAAATTGACGGAACTGAAAGGTCAATTTCATTTACTAAGCTTAGAAAGTGTTAAAGAACCCAGAAGACTAAAAGGGGCAGTTTCTTACAGTTTGTCTTATTGGGAAGAGCAATGGTTAGTAACGCTCTCTTCCATTTCCAGGCAAGATTAAATGATGAAACCGACAAATCGTGACTTGTTAAAAGTAATATTAATGAAATTCATTTAAAAAGGTTGTTCTGGCTCAAGTTTTACCCTCCTACGAATTCAAAGAGATAATTGTGGGCCGATATATGAAGTTTTCATTGAGTTGCAATCCTGGTTTTAGGTGTTAAACTCATTTTGCATGTTTCATGAGTTAATGAAGGTCCAAGTAACAACAAACCTGTTGTAAAAGGCTGAATATAGTGATGTGAGCATTTTGAAGCTCACTCTTACTGGATTTTTTTTCCTTTGTAGGGTTTCTCCAGGGATATGCTTGTATTCAGTCTCATTTTCAGCTTCTTTCTTGTTATCTCAGACCTTTTACAAATTACAATCATTTATCAGTAGTTAAAAGCTACAATTTATTTTAAATTATAAAACATAGCAAAAAGAAATCATTAAGGTCATGATTCTAGCTTATCCAACCAAGTAAAAGCATCAAAAAGCTCTTTGCTAAAAAGCATATACTAGTTAACATGGGCAAAAACCTCAAGGGGCGCTCTAAAAGTAAACAAAAATTCATTCACACAATTTTACCTCTTAGAAAGGAAACATATCAAGATAAGAAAAGAAAATACATGCACCTTGGTAAGCTCATAGACCATGTGAGTAATCCCATCTTGTATGCTTCCACCAGAGTTTGGATTTTCTCCTGGATTGCAGAAGAGAAGAGTAGCATGGCTCTCTGAAGTGACATAATTGGTTGCAATAATCAATGCAATGCTGAAACCACTCTGAGGATCCAGAATCCTATAAAACCACCCTTCAAACCAAGGATATGGTCGTACTAAACAACTGTTGAAATCAGGCTCATGGGGATCCCATGGATCCACAGACTTCATTGCTTACTCGCTAAACTCTTGAGGATCTCTTCTCCGCTTCCTTCCTAACAGCTTACAAATATATCAGAGCATCGCCCATGCGCTGCAAAAAAGACAATTCGGACACATTTAAATCTGTAAAATCCGTAAATAAGTCTCAAAAACGGACTGTATAATGGAGCCAGTCAAGGTTTCCCTCTACAGAACAGTTAAATGGGTCGGCAATCATTGACTATCACAAATACAATCAATGTTTATGTTAAGCCCTTTTTTCCATAGTTGTTCGGTGGATGCAAATTATTGCAGGGTGGCTTAGGATATTTATCTTTAACAGAGGCTCGTCAAATTGCGGGGCTAGATGACACGTATTTAACTACCAAAAACATGTTTTGCCACTTGCACCTCCCACTCTATCTTTCACTGAACTGAGCAATGCAGCGAACTCTGATATCGCCTTTCATTGGAGACTTGAATTTACTGCGGGGTACATTTCATTGCATTATGGGCCCATTTGTTTGTCGGAAGATGACAGGAATATGAGGATGATAACCCGATTATGACCCATATCCACTGTTTGGAACCCGTAAAGTCATAATCGGATTATCATCTCAAAACCCAAATATAGGCCGAAAATGAGAATATCGATCTTCCAGCCGAAGAGGTGGAATATGTTTTCATAACCCGATTTTGGCTGATTATAAATCCAATTTGATTCTTGGTCGGGTCCGCCATCTTCCCAACATATGTTTTGTGGATACGATTTCGTGGACGCAAATATGTTTCGTGGATATGATTTCTTGTTTTGTGGATACGAAAAATTGTTTTGTGGATACGATAGTCTGTTGAAGGTTTTGAAGGTTTTCTGTTGAAGGGTTTTCTAAGAAGGGTGGAAACGATAGTCTATGTTGTGATATCATTCGGCCGGAGTCATGTTGTTATTCTCCCCTGCATTGTGACTATTGAAGGGATTTGGGTTTTCTGTTGAAGGGTTTTCTGTGTGAAGGGTTTTATGTTTTTCATCATTCGGTCGCGGATTCAAGGTAAACAAAAGGGTTTTCGTGAAGGGTTTTCTGTGAAGGGTGGAAACGATAGTCTATGTTGTGATATCATTCGGCCGGAGTCATGTTGTTATTCTCCCCTGCATTGTGACTATTGAAGGGATTTGGGTTTTCTGTTGAAGGGTTTTCTGTGTGAAGGGTTTTCTATTTTTCATCATTCGGTCGCGGATTCAAGGTAAACAAAAGGGTTTTCGTGGATATTTTTTTCGTGGGTCTGTCATGGATAATGAGATGTTCACATTTGTTTTGAAACCCTTTTTTTCATCGTATCACAGCTCGTATTATAGCTGTATGCAATATATTGAAGGAGATATAATGTATTTTGCTTGGAAAACAGTTTAATAGAGTAGATTTTGTTGGAGGGTTTGACGAGTTGTTGAAGGGTTTGACGAGCTGAAGGGTTTCCAGGTTTCTCTAAAACTCAATGCTTATTCAGTATCATATTCTATCTCATTTTATTCAATATCATATTTATGCAGTATCATATTCAGCTCTGTTTTGAGCCATTTTTATGGTTTTAGCTGTAATAGTTTTTGTGGGTTTTCCTTATGAACTGGAGTTTGAGATATTGGGTTTTCTTGTTTCTAAAATGGGGAACATGTTGTTTAGATTTTTTACTTGGATGGTACTCTTCACAGTGTTCTGTCCTTTGATCATGACATTCTGATTACATGAGAAGTATGCTTATGCTTATAAGTGTTTACATTCTGATGACATTCTGATTACATAGAGGTGTTTACATGAGAAGTATGCTTACAATTTTTGAGGTATTTTGTACCTAAATCTGCATACTTTATTCTTTTCTTTGTCAAAAATATAACAGAAAATTCTGTGTTCATTTCTAGAAATTTTGGGAATTTTTGAGAGATTCACAACAACATTATCATTTTCAAAATGATATTTACTAATAGAATATGATTCAACCAAATCATCCTTCATGAATCCTCAAACTTGTTTGCTGCTAGATATCCAAAACATCATAACATTGAATCATAAACTCTTGAACATCAAAATGATACCATTTTATTTATTTTTACTTTAATCTAGCATCAAACACCTTGAGGTGACTATCTCCATTTGGCCACCACCCACAATCTTATCTTCAAATGTGGTACTTGGCTCTCACAAGTGATCTATAAACTATAAATTTTGAACCTTAATAATATGGTTAGAATGTCTTAGGAGCCAACAAGAAACATTCTTAGTTTTTAGGGCATTTATAAATAGTAATGAATCTCCAACTTTAATGTTGTTAAATCCTTCACAAATGATTGGTGACCAGAATTTTTATACTACCTTTTCCTTGACAATATTATATTAAAATTTGTTTGGTTCTTTAAGGAACACTCTCTCATTCCATGCTAGTTATATTTTGCCTGAACATCACTAGGCTCTGACCGGACACAAATTGACAATTGTAATGACCTGTTTCCAAGGTGTCATGCATACCAAGAAGTATTCTATGATCAATAGGTCATCCATTTATTTAACGTCTGTCTGGTTGATTTTTATAGCATCACTTTTTTTCACATCCATAAAAATTCATGGAAACCATCAAATTTTTAGTTAGTGTTTCCTTTTCCATGATTTCAGAGATCTATTTCCCTACCAACAAAAACTATCTACTGTCAGAATCAAATTTGTCTCCTCTATGGAATACATAATCATTCACCATTATCCTCACTCGGGTTTATACATCTCATTGAACAATATATAAGGCTTCAATGAGGCGGGTCTCATACACCAAACTGGTCTCTCATTGGCGTTGACCTAAAAAGCTACCTTTACCTTCACATTTGCCATCGATTCAAGGGCAGACCTTTCAACTTCCTCTAGGATTCAATTATTTTCCAATGAAACTCCCCCCAGTTAATAGGCTTTACTGTCAAGTCCAATTTATTTACATGTAATGTTTGAACTAATAACTCATACAATACTTGATACGAAGAAATCATGTATGTGTGTTTCGTTTATAGAATCAATGAGGATAAGAGAGGATGTATTAGCTCTGAAACCTACTCTGCAATTTAAACTAATCCAAGTTGTAGATTCTTGTTTCAGAGACTATTATGTCCATAAAATGAACAACTACTGACTTTAATACATAGACAAATGCATTTCAAATAGCTATATCCATGAACAGGAAAATAGAAAAAATAACATCTGTAGTTATCCTTTCAAAAACAACATTTTGATTTTTAATCAAGAAGATACCCGAGAAAAGGCCAAATACAAGATGAAATTCTGAAACCTACTGACTCAATAGCAATTGATCCTATAAAGTATTATTCATAATGGCAGTCAAATCAAGACTTCAAAACACTAAATGAAAGGGAAACCTTCTTCTAAGTAACCTGGCCTAAAGTGATATGTGCACCAAAACTTGAAATTTAGGTTTCACATTTCCATCATCGAAGAAATCAATCAAGTTGCAACAAAAAAATGGGAAGAGGCCATAGAATGGGAATACAAATAACTTAATTGCTCTCTAAGTTTGAACACCCACTCAACTGTGTAGTCTTTTGAGTCAAACTCATTGACCCATGATTCATGAGTAGTGGTGATGCTTACAGAGGTGAAGCATCGGGACTTCCCGGTAGGTCCCGATGCTTCACCTCTATGAGCATCACCTAGATTCATTCATTCTCATGGGAGATGGGTTCGTGTTGAACTAGTACTCATGAATCATGGGTCAATGAGTTTGACTCAAAAAACTACACAGTTGAATCCTGATAGCAATATCACATACTCATCCACAGTCGTATCCACGAAACAATATATCGTATCCACGAAACAATATAACGGGAAGATTGCGGACCCAACCGAGAATCAAATTGGGTATATAATCGGCCAAAATCGGGTTATCAAAACATATTCCACCTCTTTGGCTGGAAGATACATATTCTCATTTTAGGCCCATATTCAGGTTTTGAGATGATAATATTCAGCAATCATATTCATGAACAACAGTATCATACAACAGTATCATATTCAGTATCATATTCAATATCATACAGCAGTATCATATTCATTATCATATTCAATATCATAAGCATGTTCATATTCAGTATCATATTCATGAACAACAGTATCATATTCAGTATCATACAATAGTATCATATTCAATATCATATTCAGTATCATAAGCATGTTCATATTCAGTATCATAAGCATGTTCATATTCAGTATCATAAGCATGTTCATATTCAGTATCATATTCATGAACAACAGTATCATATTTAGTATCATATTCATGAACAGTAGTATCATATTCAGTATCATATTCATGAACAGCAGTATCATATTCATTATCATATTAGTTGGTTGTTGGGTTCGATAATGTCATTTTGATTCAAGTTTTGGTATATCTCTTGATCTTGCTATGATATCTTAAGAAAAGAATGAGGCTTTTCTATGTATGTGGGTATGTTTCTATGTATCTATGTATCTATTTATCTATCTAATTGTTTATATGTATGAACTATCTAACCCTATATATCTATGTATGTAGGTATGTATCTATGTATCTATGTAACTATTTATCTATCTTATTGTATATATATGTACCTATGTACCTTCCGTAATGTTTTCTTCAAGCATTATGTCAAGCAGTTGTCATGCATTATACATGATTCCATATTTTGCATCTATACTTATGATCAATTCTCCGAAGAATTTTATTAAACATCTCAAATGCCTTTGACTGTGATTTTGCAGGAACCCCCATTAAATGTGCATACAAAGAACGTTGTGAAGTCGTCTAATTACAATATTCTCATCAAATGGAATTATATCTATCTCTGTCGTTAGTTCTCACAGAAATACTAGTAATCCATTAACAATGAAAATGATAAGTCTAGTTTAGTCTTTGTCATTTCCATCTTCTGTAAACATATTTCATCCCTAGCCTGTGCCTATTGGGTGTTCATCACATTCTATGAGTTTTTTCTAAGTCAAACAGTACATTTGTCATGTTTGCTCTTTTTAATTTGCATATATAATCAACAAACTGGTCCTCTATAAATATCATAATCAATGTATGTGTTTGAGCCGTCATTATTTGAAGGAATATGGAACATTGAAATTCATGCCGATCTACCATGTCTTGGCAACAGGTTCCTCATCTTTCATCGATTAGAGATCTCCATATTGGACAAACATTTTAATTGTCTGGCCAATGACACATTGAATACTCCTCCATTCTCATACTTATTTGTGCAAACATTTTTATTAAATTATCTTGAACTGGTCTAAGTGATTAGGATTTTTCATTATTTGTGAAATAATGTATGGCCTCATCTGCTAAGATAGAATAAAATTATATTTCCACTTTCTACATCATTATTTAAATTAAACAATTTAGATAATATAAATTGTAATATTGGCTTTAAATATGGTCTGGAAAAGTACATTTTCATGTTTTATAGTCATACCGATCAAAAAAGTGCCTCGATGCTCAAGTGCCATGTCAAAGCATAATGGCTTCTATTATTATCTCGGTTTCCGTTCACATCAAGGTTGGTTAGTCATATAAGCTTACCATTTGAAATTCGGGTTGTGTCTTGGATGCCACATTTCTAGCATCAAATTCAATAAAATGATAAGCTGTAGCCAAAAATGTTTTTAAGAGATACATGCAGCCAGAGTCCTGTTTTGCCTCAAATATGATATGGTCTAAAAACTAAAATCTTTACCTCAAATGTCATAGTCCTATTTTGGTACAGTAAAACTTAAATTCACAGTTTTGGTTCTTGAGTTTATTCTAGGTGTTTGCATAATAGTTTCCATGATAATGACTTGAAGAGCCTATTTGAGTCCTACATTATAATGATCTAGTGAGTCATTATAATGATCTACATTATAATTGTCCTATAGAGCCTATAATAGTATGTAAAAATTATAATAGTAGAAAAATAGCTATTGAACCAAAACATAAGGCCACATGGTTCTTCTTAGTTTTGATTTCCTTCATATTTTCAATAAACTAATCTTTAATTAGAGTGCACACATCATAATCGTTACCTTTCACCATTTGATATGCCATGAAAAATGTTGTTGCCAAGACTGAATTGTATCGGTTTGTGTATTGGACCTTGTTTCCAACAACTTGAGCTACATATCTAGTCATTGGGTCCTTAAAAGGAATTAATTTCAATGACCTACCATCAAAGATAACACTTGTCAGAGCTATGGCATCGTCAATCTTGACAAACTTAGTCTTTGGTAGCTCACCAATGTCACCCAGTCCAGTAACCCTCTTCATAACTTCCTTGGTCAACAAGTGACAATCGTCTAGCCAAATATAGGTGTCATGAAAGTGACTTATCACCATTCTTACATAATTATCATCTCCACATAAATTTTGAAAATGATTGAACACATCTAGCTTCTTGTCCACGAAAACCTAAAATTCAAGTTTCACATTTCCATCATCGAAGAAATCATTCAAGTTGCAACAGAAAAATGGGAATAGAAATAACTTAATTGCTCTCTAAGTTTGAACACCCACTCAACGGTGTAGTTTTTTGAGTCAAACTCATTGACCCATGATTCATGAGTAGTGGTGATGCTCACAGAGGTGAAGCACTAGGACTTCCCGGTAGGTCCCAGTGCTTCACCTCTGTGAGCATCACCTAGATTCATTCATTCTCATGGGAGATGGGTTCGTGTTGAACCAGTACTCATGAATCATGGATCAATGAGTTTGACTCAAAAAACTACACAGTTGAATCGTGATAGCAATATCACATACTCATCCATAGTCATATCCACGAAACAAGAAATCGTATCCACGAAACAATATAATGGGAAGATTGCGGACCCGTTCGAGAAGATTGCAGACCCGACCGAGAATCAAATTGGGTATATAATCGACCAAAATCGGGTTATCAAAACATATTCCACCTCTTTGGCTAGAAGATACATATTCTTATTTTAGGCCCATATTCAGGTTTTGAGATGATAATATTCAGCAATCATATTCATGAACAACAGTACCATATGCAGTATCATACAATAGTATCATATTCAGTATCATATTCAATATCATACAACAATATCATATTCATTATCATATTCAGTATCATAAGCATGTTCATATTCAGTATCGTATTCATGAACAACAGTATCATATTCAGTATCATACAACAGTATCATATTCAATATCATATTTAGTATCATAAGCATGTTCATATTCAGTATCATATTCATGAACAATAGTATCATATTGAGTATCATAAGCATGTTCATATTCAGTATCATATTCATGAACAACAGTATCATATTCAGTATCATAAGCATGTTCATATTCAGTATCATATTCAGTATCATAAGCATGTTCATATTCAGTATCATAAGCATGTTCATATTCAGTATCATATTCATGAACAACAGTATCATATTCAGTATCATATTCATGAACAACAGTATCATATTCATTATCATATTAGTTGGTTGTTAGGTTCAATAATGTCATTTTGATTCAAGTTTTGGTATATCTCTTGATCTTGCTATGATATCTTAAGAAAAGAATGAGGCTTTTCTATGTATGTGGGTATGTTTCTATGTATCTATGTATCTATTTATCTATCTAATTGTTTATATGTATGAACTATCTAACCCTATATATCTATGTATGTAGGTATGTATCTATGTATCTATGTAACTATTTATCTATCTAATTGTTTATATATGTACCTATGTTTTTAGGCCATTGATGGATCCTATTAAGAATATTGACGTTCTAGAACGGGTAGTTGTGGGGACCACATATTCTCAGCTTCTCACAGCTCTGATTGCTTGTGTTGCCGTAGCCACAGCAGTGGTGGCCCTAGAATCTAATGCAGATAGGGGTCAACGAAAAAGGAAAGGAAATAATTTCTATAGAATGGTTATTCATTCCAATGACGTGGATTGTCGTGATCATATTCGCATGAGTAGGGGAGCCTTCTTTCGTCTAGCTACTATCCTAAGGCTGAATGGATCCTTGAAAGATACGATACACTTGACATTAGAAGAACAACTTGTGATGTTCCTCCACACCGTTGGCCACAATTTGAGGAACCGCAAGATTGCCCACAACTTTGGCCACTCAGGAGAGACAATCAGCCGATACTTCCACAATGTGTTGAGGGCTATCTTAGGACTCCACAAGGATTACTTTCTACCACCTAGTCCAAACACTCCTCCTGAAATTAGTGGGAACGAACGCTTTGATCCATTCTTCAAGGTAATTGTTGTGTTACATTTTTCTTGTACATATTTTTATCATTGACGACTGGTTGACATTGCAATTGATGATTGCATCATATCATATAGGATTGTGTTGGAGCTATTGATGGAACCCATATACCAGTCACCATCGATGTCAACATGCAGGGTAAATATCGTGATAGAAAAGGCAACCTGTCGCAAAATGTTATGGGTGTGTGTTCCTTCGATCATAAGTTTCAGTACTGCCTTTCTGGTTGGGAAGGGTCTACCGCAGATAGTCGTGTTCTAGCTTCAGCTCTGTCAAGAGCAGATCCTCTTGTTGTTCCCCCCGGTAAGCCAAATCATAGTTTAATAATATGCTTTATTTATGTAGGAAAATATTTTCACGTTTCACATATTAATAATATACTTTATTTATGTAGGAAAATATTTTCACGTTTCACATATTAATAATATACTTTATTTATGTAGGAAAATATTTTCTAGTGGATGCTGGATATCCCAATGCACCTGGATTTCTTGCTCCTTATCGGTGTACACGCTACCACCTAAAAGAGTTTTCAAGAGAAAATCCAATAAACTCAAAAGAAGAGTTGTTCAACCATCGACACTCCTCTCTTAGAAACTCAATAGAGCGTACATTTGGTATTCTCAAGCAGCGTTTTCCAATCCTGAGGCATGCCACGTCTTATCCTATCATGACACAAGCCCATATTGTATTAGCATGTTGCATACTACACAACTACATTACGGTAGAGGATGGCATTCCACCAGAAATTGACATTGAAGAGGAAGATGATCGTGATGGGGTAGATGTACCAGTGCTAGAGACATATGGGTTGTCTCAGAATGATAGAGACCGGTGGGCACAGTTCCGAAATGATATAGCAAGTAGAATGTGGGAAGAGTATAGATCCCGACAATAGTTGTATTGGTTTCCTTTTTCTTGTCTTTTTATCTACAAGTATTGGACTTGTAATGGTCAATGTGTTTTATTTGAGTAAACTGATGTATGAAGCTACTTTGATATACATGATGGTTTCCTTTTTCTTGTATTTTTATCTGCAAGTATTGGACTTGTAATGGTCAATGTGTTTTATTTGAGTAAACTGATGTATGAAGCTACTTTGATTAACAACAATTTGTATACACAGCATGGCTTACACAGAATCATTGATGAACATGAATGAGATTGCTAACACGAGCCAAATATCTTCTTTGTCGAAGAAGATTATGTGGTCAAAGGACATGGAACGAAAGCTTATAGACTTGCTCCTTGAGCAAGTACAACTAGGAAGAAAATGTGATGGAGGCTTCAAAAAAGAAGCCTGGACCGCAATTGAGAGGCGGTTCAATGCTGATTTGAACCTCAGTCTATCCAAGGACAACTTCAAAAACAAGTTGAAAACTTGGAAGCTTGCATATAGAGTCATGAAGGAGCTTCGGAATACAAGCGGTTTAGCTTGGAACGAGGCTACTCAGTCCATGGATGCTGAGGACAGCGTGTGGGATGAGCTTCTCAAGGTAGGGTAATCTCTCTACTATTTTGATGGAAATAATATTGTCTTCTTTTTAAGTTAATAATGAAAGACAAAGAACCTAATCCATTTATTTATGCCAACATGCAGCGAAGAGAGTTCAAAAATGCAAGAATGTATAAAAAGCAGCCCTTTCAGTACTTCACTGAATTGGGTGTAATTGTCGGTAATGACATGGCTGAAGGAAATGTAGCTACCACGGCCCTTGAGTTTGAAGAAGGGAACCCTTTGGAAGAGTCATTCGATGTGAATGATGAAGAGGATGTTGTACATCTTGATAGTGGTGTTGATTGGGATGACGAGCCTTATAATTCCACTCAGTCCACTGCAACAACAAGTACTAGAGGGACTCCTAGTTCATCAGGTAGAAAGGTGGGAAAGAGGAAGAAGGAAAGTCTAGCTGCTTCATTGGATTCCATGTCTGAAACAATGAAAAAAATAAAAGAGGGCATGAACAATATTCACCTTGTTAAAATTGATGAATCTAGTCATGAGAATGCTTTGACGGATGCCTATAACGCTCTCAAATCCATGCCCGGATTGAGTAGAGGTGTATTCCTCAAGGTATATGAAACCTTCTTGGGTCAACGTGAAAGAGCCAAATGGTTCTTATTGATGACGGAGGAGGAGAGAAGCGACTGGATTGTAGCCACATATGGTGGTTTATAGTTAATTTAAAGGACATCGTTTTGTGATTTTAAATGAGTTGGAAGCCTATAAAAGGCTAAAAAACTGACATGATACTGCTGTTCATTTTGAATATGACATGAAATCTGAATATATGTGTATGCCAACTTTAATTCAATTTTTGTTGAACATGATAGTGAATATGATAGTGCTGTCCATGATCATGATTGCTAAATATGATACTGAATATGATAGTGCTGTTCATGAATATGATTGCTGAATATGATACTGCTGTTCATGAATATGATTGTTGAATATGATACTGAATATTCAGTATCATAAGCTGAATATAATACTGTTGTTCATGAATATGATTGCTTAATATGATACTGAATATGATACTATTGTTCATGAATATGATTGCTGAATATGATACTGAATATTCAGTATCATAAATAGTATCATATTCAGTATCATATTTAGTATCATGACATACCATCATATTCCATGCTTATCCATTTGCATTTCATAATTACATTTTCAATCATTCCATAACTACATTTACAATGCTTGTGATTACCATTTTGATCATACTTGTGATTACCATTTTGATCATATATACATGATGATCTTGTTGTGATGTGGCATGATACTTTATGATGATATCTAGTGTATTTTGTGTTCAAGAACATTGATTTTTTTATCATGTTGTTACTGATTTTCAGTGGATTTGTACTTTATCATGTGGATAGATATATATTTAGATTTTTTACTATTATATGCTCATATTGTCACAAAATGATTATTTGAATATTTTAATTTAAATGCAATTGATGAATATGATACTGTTGTTCATGAATATGATTGTTGAATATGATACGGTTGTTCATGAATATGATTGTTGAATATGATACTGCTGTTCATAAATATGATTGCCGAATATGATACTGAATATTCAGTATCATATTCAGTATCATAAGCAGTATCATATTCAGTATCAGGACATACCATCATATTCCATGCTTATCCATTTGCATTTCATAATTAGGCTCAATTTTCAATTTTCAATATGACATGAAATCTGAATATATGTGTATGCCAACTTTAATTCAATTTTTGCTGAACGTGATAGTGAATATGATAGTGATGTCCATGATCATGATTGCTGAATATGATACTGTTGTTCATGAATATGATTGCTAAATATGATACTGAATATGATACATATATTTAGATTTCATGTCATATTGAAAATTGAAAATTGAGCGTAATTATGAAATGCAAATGGATAAGCATGGAATATGATGGTATGTCCTGATACTGAATATGATACTGCTTATGATACTAAATATGATACTGAATATTCAGTATCATAAGCAGTATCATATTCAGTATCAGGACATACTGAATATGATACTGCTTATGATACTGAATATTGAATATGATACTGCTTATGATACAGTATCATATTCAGTATCAGGACATACCATCATATTCCATGCTTATCCATTTGCATTTGTCCTGATACTGAATATGATACTGCTTATGATACTAAATATTCAGTATCATATTCAGTATCATAAGCAGTATCATATTCAGTATCAGGACATACCATCATATTCCATGCTTATCCATTTGCATTTCATAATTACGCTCAATTTTCAATTTTCAATTTTCAATATGACATGAAATCTGAATATATGTGTATGCCAACTTTAATTCAATTTTTGCTGAACATGATAGTGAATATGATAGTGTTGTCCATGATCATGATTTCTGAATATGATAATGTTGTTCATGAATATGATTGCTGAATATGATACTGAATATGATACATATATTTAGATTTCATGTCATATTGAAAATTGAAAATTGAGCGTAATTATGAAATGCAAATGGATAAGCATGGAATATGATGGTATGTCCTGATACTAAATATGATACTGCTTATGATACTGAATATGATACTGAATATTCAATATCATAAGCAGTATCATATTCAGTATCAGGACATACTGAATATGATACTGCTTATGATACTGAATACTGCTTATGATACTGAATATTCAGTATCATAAGCAGTATCATATTCAGTATCAGGACATACCATCATATTCCATGCTTATCCATTTGCATTTGTCCTGATACTGAATATGATACTGCTTATGAAATCTGAAAATATGTGTATGCCAACTTTAATTCAATTTTTGCTGAACATGATAGTGAATATGATAGTGCTGTCCATGATCATGATTGTTGAGTATGATACTGAATATGATACTGTTGCTCATGAATATGATACTAAATATGATACTATTGTTCATGAATATGATTGCTGAATATGATACATATATTCAGATTTCATGTCATATTAAAAATTGAAAATTGAGCCTAATTATGAAATGCAAATGGATAAGCATGGAATATGATGGTATGTCCTGATACTAAATATGATACTGCTTATGATACTGAATATGATACTGAATATTCAATATCATATTCAGCAATCATATTAATGAGCAACAGTATCATATTCAGTATCATATTCAGCAATCATATTCATGAACAACAGTATCATATTCAGTATCATATTCAACAATCATGGTCATGGACAACACTATCATATTCACTATCATGTTCAACAAAAATTGAATTAAAGTTGGCATACACATAAATTCAGATTTCATGTCATATTGAAAATTAAAAATTGAGCGTAATTATGAAATGCAAATGGATAAACATGGAATATGATGGTATGTCCTGATAATGAATATGATACTGCTTATGATACTGAATATGATACTGTTGTTCATGAATATGATTGCTGAATATGATACTAAATATTCAGTATCATATTCGGTATCATAAGCAGTATCATATTCAGTATCATAAGCTGAATATGATACTAAATATGATACTGTTGTTCATGAATATGATTGCTGAATATGATACTAACTATTCAGTATCATAAACTGATTATGACACTGAATATGATACTGATGTTCATGAATATGATTGCTGAATATGATACTGAATATTCAGTATCATAAGTAGTATCATATTCAGTATCATAAGCTGAATATGATACTGAATATGATATTGTTGTTCATCTCCATTACAAAATATAGTTTTATGAGAAATGGAGGCATTGGATATTTATGTTGGAGCCACTGGTAAGTACCCGCCGGTATTTTTATTGTGTTAATTTCTTGGATCCATGCCAAGATTATTTTGTGTTGCTAGTGATTATGTTGGCTTTCACAGAGTGTGCTTGTCATTTTATACTTCATTTTATATAGTGCTCGTCTTCCTCTCCATTATTTTGTGTTGTTAGTGATTATGTTGGCTTTCACAGAGTGTGCTTGTCATTTTATACTTCATTTTATATAGTGTTTATCTTTCTCTCCATTTTTTTTGTTTTTTTCTCCAGTTTTAGGAAGCCTTGTTTCTCTCGTCTTTTGAATTTAGAGTGCTTTCAGACATATTAGCTTGCATTTGTTAGTGTTGTTGCTTTTTTTAAGTGGAATACATGAAGGAGTACCACATGATGAATGCTTCATTTAATGTATTGTTAAGGTGTAGTCTCTTAACTATCCATTTCTAGTTCTTCAGACTTGATTTTATAAATGTGTTTTGGTAGACGACTGTATTGTTCATGATTTTGTATGTATTAACCATCTTGTTATTATTGTTGCGTTATGAAATTAAGTTTAATAATTCTACTTTGTTTAATGCTCTATTTCATCTTCAATTTCTTTTCATTTTTCATTCATTTTTAAAAAACACGTGATAGGTACAGAAATAGAAATGGATAGTTTTGAGACTACACGTATGATAAAGTGAGACTACACATATGCTGACATTAAATATGTTTGAAATAGCTTCCGGATTTGATTTTGTAGATATTTTATGGTCACACTCTATGATCCTTCATCGGGATGGAAGAGATAAAAATGACTGAAAAAAAATTCCATCATTTTGGTCTATTGCAATCATTTTGGTCTCAAACTATCTATTGCAATCCCGATGATGAATCACAGAGTGTGATCCAAAACTATCTACACAATCGAATCAAGAAGGTATTTCAAACATCGATGCAAAAAATATCCACATATGCTGATAAAAAAATGAGCTATCTGATGATTGTTTACTGTTCATGTTTGTAAACGGTCAAAATTTCTGATGGTACTCCTTGGTGTATTCCATTTAAAAATGAACAAGTTTTAGTTTTTGTATCATGTTTACTTTGTAGATGCAGGATTGATCATCGAATGTGGGGCATAAGGGCATAGACCGTGGATCTACTTGCGTTTTCTTATTTAACGGTGTGTTTTCACACCACCAACCACTTCATGGATATTGTTATATCTGATGCTATAGTTGTGTCATTATATTTTTTGTATAACTTTTTCAATTTGTACTCATAAAATATAGTCATGTTGTTATAGCGAACAAAATTAGTATGAATGAACAAATTTTTGCTTGATATAGTGCTGATGGCTACGAGGAATGCTCCTATGTGTGATTGCGGTGATGGATTGCGTTGTGTGTTGAGGAAGTCACAGACAGAGGACAATCCAGGCCGTAAATTTTGGGGTTGTAAAAACTTCTATAAGGTTGTTAATTGCACAATATTTAAATATTTACAAATAATAAATATTAGTCATTATAGCGAGACTAACTTAGATTTGTATTGTAGGATGGAGGTGGATGCGGTTACTTCCGATGGGTCAATGAGACCCTGTCATTGTCTACATCATCAGTACGTTCTACACACAGACCTGTTGTAGATGATGAGTGCAAGAATTGCAAAAGACTCGAGAAAACTATGGCAAAAGCGGAGGCTACATCTAAAGCCGAAATCTTGTTTTTACGGAATCTTCTTTGTGCAACAATCATACTATTTAGTTTGATCATCGTACTACTTAGTTTGATCATTTTTTGGAGATAGATATATATGTGGACTAGATGACTTATTTATATTTTGATGTGATATGAGCAATGTTATAATTATTTTTTTTGTTATAATATTGTTTATGATAATGTATAAAATTATTAAAAAAAGCTAAGTTTACTGTTCAATATTATTTTTGTTAATGTATAATATTATTTATTTTTTTTGTTAATGTATTGAAAAAAATATATTAAATTTTGTTTATGATTTACTACATAAAAATATAAATTAATATAAAAAAAACTATACATAAAGAATGGACCAAAATAATAAATGTATAAAATTATTTAAGTTTTCTATTCACAGAATTGGAAAAAATATATTAAATTTTATTTATGATTTAGTACATAAAAATATAAATTAATATAAAAAAACTATACATAAAAAATGGACTAAAATAATAAAATATCAAATTAAAAATTAAATTCTAATTCCAATTTAAAATGTAGAACCAAACAGAAAAGATGAATTTCTATCTTCCAATTCCAATTTGAAATTGCAAACCAAACACATAAAGAGGAATTTATATCTTCCAATTCCAATTTTTAAAATGGCAACCAAACGCAGAAGATGGATTGTCTCATCCATCTTCCGGGTCAACCAAACGGTCCAAAACATATTCCGAATATACAAAATCAGAATATCAAAACCTTATTATGAGATAATCAGGTTTTGGGCCAAATTCCAATTCCACAAACAAACGGGGCCTATGTGTTCTAACCATGTGCGAATTACCATATCAGATATATTGTAAGAAACGGCATATATGCACTGTGATTTCTATGCAATGCACTTCAAGCTCTTTGGGTTGAATCTATACGTCTCACCTTCGCAAATTTGCACTATATTTCAGGAATTGCGTAACATACAGGCGAAAAACATCGTGAATACAGCGTGGACCATGGAAAAAATTTTGGAATTGGCTTTGCAACCGAATGACGTGACGTTTATTAATAAATGTTAAAAAAACATCACGTCCATAGACAATGACAAAATTTTTAGCTCCTCTCGTGATTACACGAGCCACGTGTGAAATAGAGTGACCTCGTTATAAATTATTGGCTCGTTGAATTTGTTTATTTTTTATAATTTTTTAATACAAGGGAGGGTGTTACGAATCATAAAATCTAAGATATTTTTATAGGAATACATCTCTCTTGAAAGGTAAAGATTCATATTGTTTAGTAGGATTAACTTCCATCTTTGTATGAAATAGGTAGGGGAAGTGTATTTCGGGAGTTATTGTTGATTTCGTCTATGGATATTTATAGAGTTTAAATTATATATTAGATTTTAATAAAAAAAAATTGTTGTCTTTATATGTGATTTAACTACTTAAAAAAAAAATTGTCTTCCAGATATAAACCAAGCTCTATGTAGAATTCATTAAGCATCAAAGGGTCAAAAAATTGGTCATTTCAAAGTGATGCCCGATACTTAATTAAAGATGCCCCAATAATCATGCACTCAAAATTGCAAGTCCTTATGGACAAATGTCCCAGTAGTGGTGCACAAATGGGCTAATTATGAACCAAAAAAACTAAAAAATGATCGACTATTAGTACTTGTGAAACTTATTAATAGGCTTTTAGTTACCATTTTTTTGGCTCCTTTAAAATTAGTGATTGAGGGGTTGAGTGCACAAGGAGTGCACGACAATTGGAACGCGCTCAGCTACTAGTGCTCTTCCCCCAAATGGAAGTAGTTCAAATAAAAATGGGGTAGAACAGTTTGTCTTTTGTATAGGAGAAGAGCACTAATAATCGAGCGTGTTCCAATAGTCGTGCACTCAACATGTCCCTGACCCTCATAAAAAACTTTCATGTTTTAGCCAATAATTACTAAACAAATGACCTAATAAAGAATTGCATCATACACAAATAATAGTTCAATATGTTAATGTGTAATTGAACAATACAAATAAATAACTAGGTACATTTGTATTTTGAGTACACACCAAGTTGCACAAATTTACTTAAATTTACTTTCATAAAATCACTTTAATATTTACAAAT
Organism: Chamaecyparis obtusa; assembly: GCA_027943335.1. Lineage (NCBI taxonomy): Eukaryota > Viridiplantae > Streptophyta > Pinopsida > Cupressales > Cupressaceae > Chamaecyparis > Chamaecyparis obtusa. The sequence continues at coordinate 1,470,348 of BSBK01005669.1, forward strand.
AGCACCACATACAAGTGGCATGAGATTTATAATATATTCTTTTTAAGTACAAATATGTACAACTATTGGTGCTAAATTTGCTTTCATAAAATCACTTTAATATTTACAAATAGCACCACATACAAGTGGCATGAGATTTATAATATAATCTTTTTAAGTACAAATATGTACAACTATTGGTGCATATTATGTTATTGTACAAACAAGTACAAATTTTATGTGTTATCCATTGCACATTCTACCATAGATCCTATCACATCTTCATACATTTGCTCTAAGTGCTACTAGTACTTGCACATACATTGTAAGGCTCCCCAATAAATAAATAAAAAATCAAATAGAAAATAGACTTCATGAAGTCATCATGGCAATCAAACAAAAATGGCAAGCAAGTACAATACAAAATGATCCACTCTTTCCCACATTATTTTAAAATTCAAAATGAACAACCACAAATCAATGCATTAATTTAGAGCTTAAAAAGGTGACCTTTGCACCTTCCTCATTATAGAGCACTTATTCAGGTTGGTACCTTAGGATACCATTTAATTCATGTTTTCATAAATCAAGCTATTGTTAATATGTATGTGTTCATTGTTACATTATTTAGAGACATGCAAATTATACTATCTTCAGCGAGTTGTTGATGATCACAGTAGTCCAAACTTAGAAATAGCAGCATTGACATTTCTTTAATGCAACATTTAGATAGATTTTATTTCATATCTTCATAAATCAAACTGTGATTAATATGTTTTTATTTAATCTATGCATTATTTAGAGGTATACAAATTATAGTGGCTTCAGTCAGCTATTAATAATCATCTTAGTAATCTAGTTTTAGAAACAATATCATTATTATTTCTTTAATCATATCACAGTTACAACTTCACCTCTTGCATCTTAGCATTTCTTTAATTACATCAGCATTTTCATTGTTCATAGCATCATACGTGTACTATTTTACAACTATATGTATGTATTACCATTATTTTTCCACGTCTATATATGCATATGTAAATGTATGTATGTGTAATACATATAGACACATACAGATACATGTTCATATATATCTTGATGAGTTCAGTTTGTTGTAAACATTTCTTCTGCTCATTTCTTCTTGCAATTTGATATATTTTTTTATTATTTCTTTGTATGTCATCCAAGGTTTGACTAAATCGATTTATTGTGCTTTATACTATGAAACCGCTACATCGAATGTGAAATAAAGAGAATATTGTATTGTTCTATTTAGAGTCATGGTTTTTTAATCATGAAATGTAATGGGTATAAATTATTATTCAATATCTCTAGTTTTTTATTTATGAAATGTAGCGGGTATACAATAATGTGCCAATCTTTTCACTAGTTTTAGGATTAGTCATCATGCATGCTCTCCACACATAAGGAAACATATGTCCATCATTTATCCTTACTCTTTGCAGACAATGATATGGCTTTATATGTCGGTATGTTATTATCTGTCATTATCCACTTATATGTTTATTCATTTCCCCATGGCATCATGTTTTATTTCCTGCAAAGGTTGAACCTAGGCACAAGATTGCAAGTGTGTGTGTACATGCATAAACACATGTATGTGTATGTGTACGTGTACGTGTATGTGTGTATAAATATTGATGCAAGAGCATCTAGGGTGTAAGAGCAATCTTGCATCACCGAAAAATATTATCTAGTTTCAATAAGGGTTGGTAAAGTTTCATAGAAAGATCAAGTTTAGTTTTGAAGTTATTGCATTTTCTAATTTGGCAAGGTAGTACAAAAACTTTGAACTCGGTTTTGAAGGCTTTAGAGGCTTTGAAAAGAGGTCAAACTTTGATCAGTTGGCACTTCACAAACAAAGGGCGTAGAGCACTTCCTGTTATTTCTAAAATGAGGTTATAAAAGCCAATCAACTTAACAGTTCACAAGTTATGGTTTTCAGAAGTTGTGCCTTTAGGACTCTAGTTTCAATACCAGCAAAAAAAGAGAGAAAGTTCACTTAGGTGGAAAATTGAACTGATGAGCACCAAATGGGAAAAAATTTCTTTCCAAAATATTCTAAGGCAGATAATGTGCTATTTATATAGGGCTAAAAGGGAATTTTAGGGTCAGTTCCAGAAGTGTAGATTCTAGCTCTATCTTGCAGATTATTGTAATGAAAATGTCCATGTGGTTATAGCATGTTAATTTTTTTAATATTGTAATGTCATTTCATTAAAGATAACATAAAGAGAGTGTTTCTATTCTTTCCATTGTTTTGTTCTTACAATTTTCTATTTATTTCTCTATTGTGTGTGTGTGTGTGTGTGTGTGTGTTTGGTTGAATAAGGGGAGCACCCTTCATCAATTGGTATTAGAGAAGAAATTTTTGAGTGTGTAGAAAAATCACAGAACGTAAGGCAATTTGCACCAGGATTGTAGTTTTGGGTATGAAAGATAAGTACAAAAAATATCTCCACAAAGGAACTATGGTGGAACAATTGTAGGTGTGACAAAAGAGGGTTACAGAGCCCTGAAGAGGCACGTGCAAGCACTGCAAGAGGATTCACATAGAGGAACTGATATTAGGGAAAGAGATGCGAGTGATGATGAATCTAAAGAGGACAATTTGAAGAAGAGCAAGAAATGGCTAGGGATCCTAATCAAGCTAGGTTTTTTAGAGTCATTTCCAAGATTGGAAAGAGACCCAAGATTGAAGTTTCTACATTTTCTAGAAATCTTGATCTAGAAGAGTTGATCGATTAGATTAATGATATGGAGGAGTAATTTGATCTTGAGGAAATAGAAGATCGTGAGAGGGTCAAATTTGCAAAGGTTGATTTGAAAGGTCATGCTAAAATTTGGTGGAAAGAGGTTTAGCTAGAGAGGAATAGAAGAGGGAAGGAGAATATAATAGGGTGGAATCGGATGGTGGACAAACTAAAGAGTCAGTTCATTCCAATTGACTATGAGCTTGGTTTACTAAAGAAAATGCAAGGGTTGAAGCAAGCATAAAAATCTGTCTAGGACTATACAGAGGAGTTCTATAGGGTTCTTACAAGAACTGGTCATTCTAAAGCTAACAAGGAGAAGGCCTCCTATTACATAAATGGGTTGAGGAAAAGTATTCAAGAAGAGATGATAATGGGAATAATTTCTACCATTGAAGATGCATTTCAATTTTCTCTGAAGGTACAGAAGAAAAACTAAACAAAAATTTTGAGAGCAGACAAACTAGAAAAGGTCGTGATGGAAAGCCTAGTGGACGGTCTTATGGAGGCCAAATGAAGATTAGAGGAAGAATGATGACTCTAGAAGCAGTCAAAATCAAAGGGGAAATCATTCATATCATTCTCACAATCAAAATAATAGAGATTAGAGAGGAAGAGGAAGAGGGAAAGGACCAGGAAGAGGAAGCTTTTGTGGGACATTTTTCCATTGCAGAGAAGGACATAGAGCTTATGAGTGTCCCCAACATCAAGGGAGAACAAAAAGAAGGCCATAAGTAAATGCATAAGTTGCACATGTAGATGAAGATTCCAAGTCATTACATTCTAAAGATGTTGAAAGAGGAGAGGTCCTTGTCACCAAAAGAGCCTTGTTAAATGATGAGAAGGAACCTAAGCAAAGGAAGAATTTGTTCCGCACAAGGTGTAAGTGTAATGTTTAAGTATGCGATTTCATTGTTGATAGTAGTAGTATTGCTAATCTTATTTCAAAGAAAATGATGGATAAATTGAAGTTAGAGAGAAGAAATCATATGAATCCCTACAAGATTTCTTGGTTGGAGAAGGATCAAAAGGTTTTAGTCAATGAACAATGTCTAGTAAAGTTCAAAATTGGAAACTATCATGATGAGGTATTATGTAATATTATGCCTATGGATGCTTGTCATCTATTGTTAGGAATACCATGGGTATGCAAATACCTATTCCTTGACAAAGGATGGAGATCGACACAAGCTGAAGCCATTGAAGAAAATAGAGAAAAAGGTATGTAGTAATGTCGAAATATATTTAGTTGATGGAAGAAAATTTATAGAAGGCATGAAGCATGAACAAATGTGTTTTTCTTTAATTCCAAGAGTTGATAAAGATGAAGTAGAAGATGTACCTTTAGAAGTTGTAGATTTGTTGGACGAGTTTCAAGATATTATATATGATAATATACTTGATGGATTATCACCAATAAGAAATATTAGTCATCAAATGGGCTTGATTCCTAGAGCCATTTTTCCAAATAAGACAACCCATAGAATGACTCTAGTGGAGAGTGAAGAGTTGAATAGACAAGTGCAAGAGTTGTTGCAAAGGGGGTTGATTTGAGAGAGTTTAAGTCCATGTGTTGTGCCAATAGTACTAGCACCAAAGAAAAATGGATAATTGAGGATGTGTATAGATTCTCGGGCTATCAATAAGATTACTATCAAGTATAGGTTTCCCTTGCCAAGGATGGATGACATTATTGATTTCTTGAGTGGATTTGAGTACTTCACAAAGATATATTTGAAGATTGGACATCACCAAATTAGGATTAGAGAAGGAGATGAATGGAAGAAAACCTTCAAGATAAAGGAGGGCTTGTATGAGTGGTTAGTCATGCCTTTTGAGCTAACCAATGCATTGAGAACATTCATACAGCTCATGAACAAGGCATTGAAAGAGTTCCTGAGTAAATTTTTTAATGTTTCCTTGGATGATATTTTGATCTTTAGTAAGACATTGGACAAGCATATAATGCATATTCGTAGGGTCTTTGAGAAGTTAAGAGAAGAAAAGTTGTTGATTAACTTGAAGAAGTGAAATTTTGTGAAGAAGGAGTTAGTGTACCTAGCATTTGTTGTCTTAGGAGATGGTCTTAAAATGGACCCAAAGAAGGTGAAGACTATCTTTGAATGGCCTGCTCCAAGGATTGCTACTAAGGTAAGATATTTTCATAGGTTGGATAGCTTTTACATAAAGTTTATCAGAAATTTCAGTAGTATCTATGGATCCTTGACTCAAACTATGAGACGGGATAGGAAAGAGTTTAAGTGGAATGCAAGAGCAGTAACAAGTTTTGATTTGTTGAAGAGAAGTTACAAAGAATTCTATTTTGGCACTTCCAGATTTTAATAAGGTATTTCAAGTAGACGGTGATACTAGTGGCAATGCCATTGGAGCTGTTTTGAGTCAGAAAAGTAAACCCATTTCTTATTTTATTGAGAAGTTCAATGATGTAAAAAGAAATTATTTTGTTTATGATCAAGAGTTTTATGCTATAGCTTAAGCATTGAGGAAGTGGAGACATCATCTTTTGTCTAAAGAGTTTGTCTTGTTTACTGATCATCGAGCTTTACATTATTTGAATAGTCGAGGGAAGTTGAATCAAAGGCATTTGAAATGGGTTGAGTTTTTGCAAAGTTACACTTTTGTTTTAAAGCATGGGAGTGGAAAGTCTAATAGGGTTGTAGATGTCTTGAGAAGGAGGCAAAATTTTTTGACAAAGATGCCGATCAAATTTGTTGGGTTCCAATAACTCAAGATTTTATATCCTGGGGATCTTGATTTTGGCAAGGCCTATAGAGCTTGCACAGATCTTGTTACTCTATATAGGACCAGATGGTTGGATTTTATAATCCAAGATAGAATGTTATTCAAAGGAATCCAATTGTGCATTCTAAGTAGTTCCATGAGGGAGAACCTAGTCAAAGAGAAGCATAGTGGAGGATTGGTTGGACACTTTGGTTGAGATAAAACTATTGCTCTGATTTGTGAACACTATTATTGGCCACTATTGCAACAAGATGTTAAGAAGTTTGTGTATGATGCAGGGGCATCTAAGGTTAAGGTAGGGGCATTCTGTGTCCTCGGTAAACTACATGGAGTGTTTGTATTTTGGCCGGTTTTACTCTGTTGCAGCCTTGATCGATGATCTCGATCATTGAAGGAAGCTCAGTCACTAAAGGAACTCGGTAGTCTATGGTGTTCGGTGAAATTGGTGCTCGGTCATGCCTACGGTGCTCGGTCGATACTAGTGCTTGGCGATGCCTGGCATGCTCGGTTATTTTATTGTCGCTCGATAGTTCTGACTTATCAACTGGAGTTTTGTGTGATTTGTTGAGCCGACTTGATGAATTAATTATTGGTAGCCATTGTCTTGGGCTGACATGTAGAATTAAATGTTTGTATACATTATAAGCCGACTTGTATGGAATTTAATTATTTGTTTTAGGGAGTTAAGGGTTTCATCCAACCAACTTGTGGCTGATGATTAGTATTTAAGGAGGGCTTGGGTAGATGTTTAGGGACACGGATTTGGGAGATCAGAACTTGGAAGACTTAGCAGATCTGGAATTCAGATGTGAAGCTTGATGGTAAAGTTGTGGAAAAGTTCTTGATGTTCTTGCAGATCAGATTGTAATCTGATAGTCATTTGTAGCAAAGCTAGGGGTTACATACTTGGAAACAAGGAGATTGCTTGGAGGCTTGAGAGCTCAAGTTTAGATCTGCCTTAGGGTTTCCATCAGCTTCTGATTGTCTTCAAAGCTGGACTAGATGAGATTGTATCAGATCTAGTCGTGGATCTTGCAGAATTGTTTCATTTTGTAATTGGCCCTAACCTAGAAGGCCTTACAGCCGAGCATGTTAATGAAATTCAGTGTTAAACAATTACCTTGTGTTGTATTGTTGATTAATCCACTATGTAATTCTATTGGCTGCAAGGTTTGGACTGTCCTTCATTGGATCCACCATCCTTGACTGCATAAGTGTAGAGTTGTAGAATATGTCAGATGGAAAAAGGAGCTAAGTAGAATACATGGTTATATCAACCATTACTTGTACTAGAGAGGCCATGGAAGGATATCATTATGGACTTTGTTCTTGGTTTATAAAGGACTCATAGAGGGAATGATTCTATTTTTGTGGTTATAGAAATGTTCTCAAAGATAGCACATTCCATTCCTTGAAGCAAGACTAATTTGATGTTGTTCATGTGGTAGACTTATTTTTCATAGAAGTGGTGAGACTACATGGTCTTCCAAATAGCATAGTTTCAGATAGAGACACTAATTTTGTTGTATATTTTTGGAGGACATTGTGGAAGAAGCAAAAGATAGATTTGAAGTTCAACTCAGTGCACTATCCATAGACTGGTGGAAAAACATAAGTAGTGAATAAGAACTTGGGGAATCTATTGAGGTGCTTGGTAGGAGATAAACCCAAGCTGTGGGATTTGATTTTCCCATAGGCAGAATTTGCATACAATAATTCTATCAAAAGGAGTACTGGTAAATCACCATTCCAGATTATATATGGAAGCAATCCTAGAAATGCTTCAGAATTAAAGAAGTTAAATGATGGATGAAAGAGTAGTGTTGAAGTTGAAGACTTTGCAGAACACTTGAAAAATTTGCATGAAGAGGTGAGAAATCATATTAAAAAAATGAATATACAGTACAAGGCTAAGGAAAATCAGAATAGGGGACATAAATAATTTTAGATTGGAGATGAACTTATGGTTCATTTGAGAAAGGAGAGATTTCCAATGGGAACATACGACAAGTTGAAGATGAAGAAATTTGGACCATGTAAAAACTTGAAGAAGCATGATTCAAGAAATGCTTATGAAGTAGAGTTTCCCAGTGAACTCAATATTTCACCAGTGTTTAATATTTCAAATTTGATAGAGTATCATGAAGTAAGTATTGAAGATGAGATAACAGAAGTACAGTGGAATATTTCAGCACCTATTTCATCTACAGAAAAGATAGTGGATATCCTGGATAGTCATATGGGTAGAAGCATAACAAACAAGCAATATACAAAGTACTTGGTCAAATGGAAAGGAAAACCTATTGAAGATTCATCATGAGTATCAAAGGAAGAGGTTGACTACCTTAATTTTCCTCTACACACCTAAGATGTGACAAGGTCACTTCTCAAATTACCCAAGGTGTCTGATGCAGGAGCATCTAGGGTGTAAGAGAAATCTTGCATTGCCCAAAAAAATTGTCTAGTTTTAATAAGGGTTGGTAAAGTTTCATAGCAAGATCAAGTCTAGTTTTGAAGTTATTACATTTTCTATCTTGGTGGGGTGGTACAAAAACTTTGAACTCAGTTTTGAAGGCTTTACAAGCTTTGAAAAGGGGTCAAACTTTGATCAAATGGCAACTTGTAAGTCAAGGGTGTAGAGTGTTTTGTGTCATTTTTTAAATGGGATTATAACAACCAATTGACTCAGCGGTTCACAAATAATGGTTTTCAGAAGTTGTGCCTTCAAGACTCTAGTTTCAATACAAGCAAAAAAGAGAGAAAGTTCAAGTAAGGCAGGAAGTTGAACCATTGGATGCCAAAATGCGAAATTTTCTCTTTACAAAGTATTCTAAGGTGGTTAATTGTGCTACTTAAATAGGGCTAAAAGGAAATTTTAGGATCAGTTCCAAAAGTGTAGATTGTAACTCTATCTAGCAGATTATTGTAATGAAAATGCCCATGTGGTTGTAGCATGTTAATTTTCTGATATTGTAATGTCATTTCATTAAAGATAATAGAAAGAAAGTGTTTATATTATTGTCATTGTTTTGTTATTGCGATTTTCTATTTATTTCTGTGTTGTGTTGTGTGTGTTTGGTTGAATAAGAGGAGTACCCTTCATCATCATCATCATCATCATCATCATCATCATCATATATATATATATATATATATATATATATATATATATATATATATATATATATATATATATATATATATATATATATATATGTGTGTGTGTGTTAATGTAAATGTAAATTTATATGTATATGTAAGTATATGTACACACACACACACACACATATATATATACATACATAAATATGTCTTTATATATATATGCATGTATATATATGTATATGTGTGTGTGTGTGTGTACGTGTACATGTACGTGTATATGGACACATATGTGTGTATATATATGTGTGTGTACATGTGTGTCTATACATGCACGCACACACATATACATAAATATGTGTGATGCATGTATGTATGTATACATGCACAAAAATACATATACATATCTATGTGTACATTTACATACTTATATTTGCATGCGCACACATAATCTGAATGTAAGTTACCATGCACTCTTCAATTTAAACAAGTAAAATTAGGCATATTGTTGCTAAATAATAACTGACAATAGGTACATTGTGGGTGTAGGTTAACTGATTATAATAGCACATGGATAAAAGGAAAGAAGATCAACTGGAAGGTGGGAAATTAGAGTCACTCGTGGGGTTCACTTCACTGATACACAATCTAATGAAGATGTCACTACACCAAAGTTTGTTGTAAATTATTGTGCAACAAAAGCAATGAACAATCCTACTGCATAACTAACAACATCGATCTATCATGCAATGTATAGTAGTTATTCTCACCTGTCCCCACACTACAAAAAATCCCTATGATTAGCTCCATTTTTTGCTTCCACCCACTATTTTAATGTATTTTTCCTCCAATTTTGTGAAACGTATGCACTATTTATCATGACAATGTTATTTATGGCATATCTTGCACCTAGAAGAATAAGAAGGTGCAATCTTAGGCACTATTTAATGCCTACATTGGCACCTAATTGAATGCATATTGAGTGAGTAGGCACGTAATTAGGTGCTATTGTAAAGTGCTTGCATAAGATGAATGTGTCAACAACTGAAGATGTTAAAAGATAAACAAGGTTTTCTTATCGCATCCTCACGGTGGTTTTTTAAGATATTCGGTTGGACCTACAACCCCGTGAGTGGATGGTCTTGATGACTGTAATGGTTTGTTGCATCCTCACAATGGTTAGTGGGGGAAATTTTTTAAGGCCTCAAGCCTGCGAGCTTGTGGTGCCTTGTCGTGACCTCATAGCTTATTATATGGGACCTGATTTTGGCCTACAAGGAAGCAAGTATGATACATGTGGCACTCTTTATGGCTAATGGATGCACTTGATGGGCTTTCTTCACTACATCATAATGGGGTTAACAAATTGGTATGGTTACATACTATGGTTGAGTGAGGTATTGACACCTATTGAAGACCTTTATCATTGTGTCCTCATTAATAAATTGGTATGGTTGCATACTCTAAATTAGATTCTTCTCTTTGGCATTGGCAAGAAGATATTGGAAATAGTGGCCTGCTGGGTAGTTATAATGTTGGAGTTGTTGGTTCCTCAAAATGGACTTTATGCTTTCAAAAGAAACCAATACATCTATAGTTTTTAAGGATGGGTTAGATCCAAATATGAGTTCTAAGATGACTGGACCAACTATAGGGACAAGATTGCCCTCTGCACTTCTGGCTCTGTGGGACCAAGGAGGGTACTCCTAATCCAGTAAAACAAACCTTACTTCAACAATCAAAGACTGGATTTAAAATAACATATAGATGGTAAGAAAATACTAAATGATAACCACTCATTTATTGATTCTCCATTACCATTAGATGGGACATAACATGTAGGTCACAATACTTCAAAGATTTTCCATAGATTTATATCAATATTTAGGAAATACAGTAAGCCCTCATCAGGCAATTATTGCTATAAACTAGCTCCACTGCTGGCCAGTGCCTTATCCATTGGGTGACATCTTCTTTGCAAAATGAAATACAGAGACAATATATTGAACTTTGATGATTTCTATCCTTAGAAAATACTATCACCCTATGATGATTCTAATTAGAGGACTCCTAAAATTCACACTACTTATTGATTATCCTTATGCAAACTTCAGAGAATTAGTGTTTTTTTTTTAAAGCCAAAGTGGGCTAGCCACCATAATTTTATTAATATATAAACTGATTCAAGGACTCATCCTTGGAAGAATCAGGAAGAAACATCGGAATCATTGTTGAATACATATAAAATATTGATCTTTACAATTGGTTTTCCAAATGAAAACCACAAAATCACTGCAAATATACAATCAGTAAGGATATACTATGAAAGATATCAACCACGAATGTTTACCACAAAAACCCACTATTAGGGGTCACTGGTTAATCATGATAGAAGGAAAAAAATATGAGACTTCAGAGAAAAAAGGACTTAGCATTCATCCATAGGAATGGGGGAAGAGGGCATCTGCACATGATCCCATGCCAACTCCCATCCCACCAAAGGGGTCAAAGGAATCACTGGCTCCCATCCATCAAGAGAAACCAAAGTAGCAGGGGGCTATGTGGTTGACAAAGCTAGAGACAGGGGCACATTGAGGTCAGGGACCCGCATGAAAACATTAGCAGGCTTAACACTACAAGGCGAAGACACCGGAGGTAAAGGTGGTAGAGCCATTGGAGATGGCGAGATCAAAAGGTCCAAAACAACATGGGCATGTCCTCTGATCTTCTCAATGAGATCCATACCTAAATCAGGACTCAAAATCTACATACTAGCACTAACAATTCGAAAACTTTGTTTTTCCATGGCCCATTTGAAGCTATCATACGCCATTAGATGTTCATGGCTTGACATAAGAGCATGGTGAGAAAAAAGACCACCCACCAATGCTATGCCCGACCAGAGGTCATATTTCTATAGAGCACTCATGATCTGGTCATTCGAGGTGAATTCGAGACAAACAACTTTGTTGACAATGGAGAATACTAAATCAACCAACTGTAGAAGGTCCATCAAATTTGACAAGAAAATGGACACAAGTTGTGATGGAAATAACACTATTTTGGTCCTTGGAGAGAGCACATGCTCTCTAATGATCCTTCGCACAACCTTGTAGTGCAACATAGATTGACACATGAACACTTGATCAATCTCAGGCTCGTCCACTCGATGTGGGAATGGGAGCTCAGAAATTGGTGGAGAAATGAGAACCCTGTAGTTTCTAGACAACAACTCATAATGAATTTGGCCGCAAGAAACACATCTTGAGAACTCCATATTTACGACAGCACACAAAACCAAGCCTTGGAACCAAACCAAAGGGAAAAACTACTATGAAATGAAAAATGAACCCATATACTATATATAATTTTGAGCACACACCACAATTGAATTCATTTTATGCCATCAGAATATCAACACATACACAGAGATAATCAATGCAATGAATCTAACAACTTAGAATATCACACACTCACATTATGTCACTATATTTGAATTTGACAACTCATAATCAAATTAAAGACCAAAGTTGAAGAATATCAACACATACACAGAGATAATCAATGCAATGAATTTGACAACTCATAACTCAAAGAAAGAGAACACCAAGGAGAGATATGAACTTTGGATTTTATTCAATTTTCTATATCATCTGTATGTATACATAATGCTTTAAAATGCAAACCATCTGAAAATTTAGCTAAACCAGTAATACTTGCTATTCTACAACAAATGGCCTAATACAGTCTACTATATCCTAGACTCAGAACTTGTCAATCAAAATGCTCAAGTTTCGGTCCTTACAAAATGATCTTGGGAATCCTTTTATAGAAGTTAAGGATTTCACACAAGCTTCAGATCTTTCTAGAAGAGACAAAATAATACCAATCATATAAGACAAAATTTTGACAAGTACAACACTTTCTTGTTATATTTTGCAAAGTTTCTTATTGACTTGAGCACCAAAATTTTGCAACAATTCCCAAAGTCAATTCAACTCCTACCAGGTATAGCATTCGTGCTTGCTTCAACTATATGAGATCCTTAATGTTGTTTGCTTTGCTTCAGGAAGTTGAAGAAGTGCCATTCATTGTAGCCTCAATGGATGCTTCTTATTTCTTGGTACTCTCTAAAGAATATGTTGCTTCCCAAGATGTGTAAATATCTTCACTAGGCCAATGGAAAGCTGGTACTTCATCTCTTTTAGGTACCAAATTGTCCCAATCGAATTTACCTGATGTACCTATTTCCTTAGGGTTTTGAAATGTACCCTGGCATCTTGCAATATCTCAATTGTTTGGACAAAAGGAATATTACTTTCTGTATTTAAAATAGTGCTTATTCTGACTGATATTTCATCATCTATTTGTCCTAACCATCCTTCTTTGTCCTTTATGGCTCCATCTTCTTTGAAAAGACTGGGAAACATTTGAAAACTATCCTGAAAATGTCTCTCTCAGAACCTCTACCTTTCTCTCTAAGTTTTCCCTCTGTCATACAGGTCGTCTGCTACTCTAACCCTAGGTTCCTTTGGGGTTAGACCCTTTTCCTTGACTGTGTCAGTAGTTGAATGATCAAATCATTGTAAGAGGTCTTCATGCACACCCCTATCACGGTACTCAACATTTCTTGTTAACTCTCTTCTTGGTGCCATTTTCAGAATTCTAGGGTTTTGACGATAATATAAGAATTTAAGAGAGGCAAAAGAGATTTTCACAATTATTTTAATGAGAATATCCAGGCAAGTAACAATAGGGATAAAATCTTCACAAAATACTAACCCTTCTCAGAAAACCCTCAAGAAATGGTGACTTGCTCTGCAATTTTCTTCGCAATGGCTCTACAAATTTGAACAATCCACATTTAACGAGCGAATTTGCTTTCGCACCAATTTTTTGATTGAATTTAAATCAAGGTCGTCGATCTTCACTTAAGAGAAAATCAAGGGTTTTCGTGTTGCCACAATGGTTAAAACCTTGTGCATCTTTTCTTCACAGTAATGCGACAATCGTTAGATCAAGAAAGATCTACAATAGTTTGAAAACAACAACATCTCGGACCCACCTGACAACTAGACCTATCATTATCATTAGATGGAAGATCCAATAGTCGATGCTTTAAGTATCTTTTGATTGGACCCACCGTCACATTTCAATGGCCTGATACCAAATCAACGGTTGTCGCAATGCCGCAAGCACAAATGTCCAATCATCTTTCATTCGTGGAAACATGACAGCCATCAGATCTTGAGCAAGATGTCAGTTTATTATAACCCTTATTAACCGGGCCCAGTGAATGTATGTCGATAGATCTTTGCAATCGGATGGTTGTGATAAAGCCAAGGTAACTGATCCCACCTGACAGAGATGCTTAGTTGTCCGACCAAATCAATGGTTGTCGTAATGCCGCTTTGGTTAATCTCCTTACATCTTTCCTTTGCGGCTATGCAACCATCGTTAGATTAAAACATGGGATAAGCATTTAATAGAGTGTCAAAACCTTAGGAAAATTAATCAACGAGACTTATGGAAAATACAAAAGATCACGGAGCTTTAGACTAAGGAAAAAATAAAGCGTTGGGTTAGGTAGATAAAAACTTAGGGAAAGAACCCGCCAAGAGGAATATTATAACACGTGTTATTTGGACTTTAGTGATTTCCAAAAAGTAACGGCCAAATAGAATGATAGAAGGTCGACCTAGGGTTTTTTCCAAAAGGATAGTTAATTTAGGGCTTCTTAGATTATAAAAGAAACTCTGGCACTCTGGTAAACACCTCAGGATTCTTTTAAAAAGTATGAAAATTTGTGCTAAAAAATTGGAAGTGCTAACAGGAGTATGGAGTAAGAGATGGAAAAATATTTGCATGTTTCTAACTTCTACTGTGTATGGACGTGCATTTTTAACTCCAACCAGTATGTAATGGGAAAACATACCTGATGGAAAACATTTGAGCATTCATTGGTCATCTAAGTACATAAATGGGAATACTATTATTATTATTTTAATAATATTAAGAATATTTTTAAAATAATTTAATATTTCTAGTAAAACTTAATCATCCAGTTTATAAAAATTAGCATAATTTGTGACTAGTAAAGTATCCGGTCTTGAAATCTTAACCGGGTGTCAAGGAGAATAGAATGACTTAAACCCATTAAAATTTATTCATGGCGAGACTTTTTAAAATGAAAATTTAGTGCTTTTGAATATAGATTCATACAAATGTAAACATTGAAATGTCACATTTTTGTAAAAATTGACTACATTGCTCGAAATTGTACTAGATTAATGCTTATAAGATAGTTCTTTTCTTCCTAACTCTTTACAATTTTTTAACTCCAACCAGTACGTAATGGGAACATACCTAATGGAAAACATTTGAGCATTCATTGGTCATCTAAGTACATAAATGGGAATAATATTATTATTATTTTAATAATATTAAGAATATTTTTAAAACAATTTAATATTTCTAGTAAAACTTAATCATCTAGTTTATAAAAATTAGCACAATTTGTGACTAGTAAAGTATCTGGTCTTGAAATCTTAATCGGGTGTCAAGGAGAATAGAATGACTTAAACCCATTAAAATTTATTCATGGCGAGAGTTTTTAAAATGAAAATTTAGTGCTTTTGAATATAGATTCATAAAAATGTAAACATTGAAATGTCACATTTTTGTAAAAAATGACTACATTGGTCAAAATTGTACTAGATTAATGCTTATAGGACAGTTATTTTCTTCCTGACTCTTTACAATTTTTTAGGCTTAATTATTTTTCATCTTGGTAAATTGTTTAGAGCCCACACACATGACATTTCATGATACATTCATTAGGATGTTGGTGTCAAATCACTATAATCAATGTAAATATCTCTATAGTTACTAGAAACTGCTATTTTGTTGCTTACAACTACCATTTGTAGATTGTATAAAATTGGTACCTTACCTTATAATGAATATATCAAGCTTTTATCTCTATGTGAAATATTTGGTATTAGAGTGACGAGCATGGAAGATGTTAGAATTCAATAGAACCGTGGAAATGTATGAAATAAAATACTACCTTAAAAATTTTGTGGTAACGTATATGTGAAATTATGAAAAATCACTGCCTTGGCAAAATTGGCATGGCCCGCGTAGAGGTAAAGTAAAGCGATTGATAAAGCATTGGTGTGATGTAGGATGAACAACCATTAAGGGACCAACATCCTAGTAAGGGACTTCCTTAGGGATGAATTGAAATGGACAGGTGGCCTTCAACAGGCAAACATGATAGGAAAGATGTCAAGTGGAGGAAGGGCCAGACACGTAAGAGTTATCTTGAGAAATATAGAGGATAAAAATAGTATTCTCAAAAATAGGGGGCTTCTTAGAGGATCACAATTCTATTTAGATGAAGATCTAACATTGTCCCAACAAGAAGCATAGAGGAAAGAGTGGGAAAAAGTTAAGACAACAAGAAATGAAGGAAAGTGGGCACGGATAATAAATGGGAAAGCTCAAATCCATGAGCATTCCACGAATAAAAAATAGGAACTAAGAGCTCCATAGGACCACTTAAGCATTGTAAGCTAGAACTACAGAGGTTATCCATGGAGAAGAGATCCTGGGATGGGGCCCATAGTGGAGGGGAAGGATATTATTATCCTTGTGGAAACTCATGAGCATGAGGGTTGCATGGTCCCAAACTTCAAAGGTTACAAAAAATCTTTAGTTTGGAACAAAGAGAATCAAACGAGTAAAGGGCATGAGGGAGTTACAGTGTTTATAAAGGAGGAGTCGTACGAATGTGTTAAAGTTGAAAAAGAGGACCATACTAAACAATACATATGGCTACAGATAACATTAAGAGAATCAATCCTCAATTTGGCTGCGTGCTACTTTGCACCAAAAAATTCTAAATTCTACAAGAGGAGAAACTTAGACAATGAAGACCCTTTTGCTACATTAAAAAAAGATATTTCTTTATTCAGCGGTTTGGGAGAAATTTTGCTGGTGGGAGACTTCAAAGCAAGGACAATGAACAATCAATCTTTATACTTGAGCAATGGGGAGAAAGGAGAGAACAACCCTCTTTGGTTAGAAGAATGCAATGTTCACTCATGGAAAAGAGCTTCTCAAGACAACAATGGTGGTGTTTCGCATTTTGAAGCTGAACTATTGGGGCTATGTAGCGTCTTTGGCATGGTTATATGCAACGGCATGGAATATTGGCCAACATCTGGGGGGATCACATGCAAAACCTATAACGGGAAAAGTGTCATAGATTACATGATCTGCTCACATAATCTTACTTGTAGAGTGATAGAGTTCGACATTGGAGAAGGACCCATTGAGATGAAGTCAGATCACATGCCTCTTTATATTAGGTTGGATGTGGTCTCAAATAATTTGCTTAATAATCCCAATCACCACAAGGAAAAAACTATTGTTAACAAAGGAAGAATTCTCATAAACCAAGAAAATAGGGATATATTCAACGCTACTCTGGAACATCAGCTTCTTGATTTGGACAACATATTGATTAATGAAAGGGTCAATGCTGATTTTGTGCATGTCCAAGGTAGTTTGCCGATTCCTATTATCCATAAGGCTTTAGGGGTATGTAAAAGATCTCGCAATAGAAAATGAATAGTGAATACTTTTCTAGCTAATCCATGGTATGACAAAGAGTGTAAGGCTGCCAAACAATCCCTAAAAAGGAAAGATTCGAGTAAAGAAGACAAGAGAGAATATGTAAAGTTGATCCAAGCTAAAAAGGAGGAATATGTTAAGGCTAGACAGAGGGAGCTGATTTCACTTGGCAAGCATAAACCCAAAGATTTTTGGAAAGAATTACAGTAGAAAAAGAAGCAAACTGAAAATAGCATTACAGATGCTCAATGGTTAGAGTATGCAAAGGTCCTTTATGAGAGAACCCAAGAGAATAACTCCCCTCACATTGTGAATACCACCATGGAGCTTTTCTTGATGGAGGATATTAAATTAGGAATAAAAAAGTTAGCAAATGGTAAAGCAAGGGACATCGATGGGCTACAAGCAAAACTTTTAAAATGGGGAGTTGAGCTTCTTGCCCCCCACATAAAAGGGATCTTTAACAAGGTTGTTCAGGATGGTTTCCCGGTAGAGTGGACAACTAGTATGGTTATTCCCCTATTTAAGAATGGGGACATCAATAACCCATCTAATTATCATACTATTATAGTCAACCCTCTCTTCAGAAAAAATTTTGGGAGCATGGTGGAGCGCAAAATCAACAGTTGGGCAGAAGGTGAAGGAAAAAGAGAAAAAGGGCAAGCGGGTTTTAGACCTAGACATTCTACTATTGATCATTGAGTTACTCTCTGACATTTGATAGAGAAAGTCTGGAAAAATCAGGGGGGAAGCGTACTGTTGTTTTGTAGATTTCAAAAAAGCCTTTGACACTGTGCCTAGAGACAAATTATGGAGTAGAATGGAAGAATTAGGCATTCCAGATGTGTAGTTCATAGACTGTATGAGAGATTTAGAGCCAAAATCAGAACCAAAGAGGGAATGTCAGAGTGTTTCAGCAATGACATTGGTGTGAAGCAGGGTTGTCCCCTATCCCCCACTCTGTTTTGTTTATACATTGACAAATTAGAAACTTGGTTAAACAAAAATGAGGGAGAAGGGGTCCAGCTGGCGGGGTATGTGGTGAAGCTTCTTTTGTATGCAGATGATCTTATTTTGATATCGAAAAGAGAGCAAGGTTTGAGAGATCACGTAGAGGCTTTGGAACACTTTTGTTAGGAAGTAGGGATGTAGGTGAATATCACTAAAACTAAAATCATGATTTTTTCTTTGAAAAGGAAGGAAAAACACATTACTTTCCTTTTCGAAGGCAGTCTGCTAGAGATCGTGAAAGAATACAAGTACTTGGAGATTGACTTCCACAATAGGCACAACTGGAAGACTTGTAAAATAAAAAGGATATAGGGGGGTTGGAAGAAGTCTTATCTACTACAGAAAAGATGCAAAAATGTAGAGCTCTGGGACTGGAAAACCAAGAAAACTCTCTTTGATTTGTAGGTCATGCCAATTGTTCTTTACAAATGTGAGGTTTGGGGGGGCAGCATGACAATTTGTGGGAGGAGAAAAATAGAGAGAATACAGAAGCATTTAATTAATAGCAATTTCAAAGTCAAGTCTTATGTGCCCTATGAAATTCTTTTGGTAGAGGCAGGTAGTTTTTCGATAGAGGCAACAGCTATAACCTGATTAAGTTATTTAAAGAAAATTGAAAGTATGGATAACCAACGCTGGCCCAAAATTGTGATGAAGGAGGAATTAGTATGTAGAAAGAAAACTTGGATGAAACAAAACATAAAATGGTTGAGTAGGTGGAACATTAAGTTCCAAGATTGTCCTAATACCAATGTGGAAATAAAAAAGTTTATCTTAGGTAAATTTTAGACTGCCATGTGGACTAATCACATGGGATGAAAAAAGGAGCATTATATTAAGATGTTCAACCCCAGTCGGGAACGTGATGACAAAGATTACCTGAGGGCTTCTATTAAGGGTAAAGCTAGGATATTATTGGCTCAGTTAAGGACAGGTTTGCATCATCTCATATGCGAAACTGGTAGATGGGAAAGGCCCAAAGAGGAATGGGAAGAGAGGACTTGCAGGTTCTGCAAGACGGGGGAGATTGAGACTGAATGGCACTTTCTCATTGATTGCACAGCCTATGATGACATACGGGCATAGTACACTAACATATTAAAGGTCGACGACATGCAAAGTTTATTTGAGACAAATAGGGTCAATTGAACTACTAGTTTGATTGTTAAGATCCACATCAGAAGAGCAGACATGGAAAAGAAGATGGATTTAGCTTAGGGTTGTGTTCTTTGGTCCCTTAGGTCATTTGGTCTTGTGGACATTAGTAAAACTCTTCATTCATTCATTCATTAAAAAAGTCTAAAGGTGACATTTAAGTTCTTTTAAATTTAGTGCATCTAAATTGATGTACGTTATTAGAGATACAAATTATATTTTCCATGGCCATGAGAGCTTGTAAGGCCTAGGTATAGGAATTCAATGTGAAAAAAGGTATCAATTATATGATAGTTTTTTGTTTGATATTATTTTTCAATTTTTTGTGGGTAGTGATAATAAACAAATTGATTCTATATAAAATGGTGAAGGGTTTCTCAAATTATAAGTTGAAGATTAAGTAGTACAAGGAAAAGTTAGCTATAGAGAAACACCTAATAAGTGAGAGAATAGGCTAGTGACATAATGTGAGTCACAAAGATCAAATCAAAGTGTGTGCTGACCACTTCATCCACAATGGTGATGGATCATTATTGGCATTGGCATTGGTGAATCTACTAGTAGAGTAGATGGTGATAAAGTAAATTCCTCTGCTAGTGTGAATATTGCAAACCAATGTAAGAAGACGTTAAAAAGATCCATACCACACTAGATCTATGTTATTTTTATTACAAATGCAAGAAGATCGATTAAATGTTGAAGTGTGTTGTAATAGAAATAAATTAGACATAAAAAAAGAAGGATATTAGTTGCATTGTGGAAAAGTGTGTAGTGGCTTCACTTAGAGATTGAAAGAAATTGTGCAAGAAGAGGCCTAGACAAAGTAAAAAATAAGGAAGGTGTGGAGCTAAAAATTGTTGGAATGGTTCTCCAATTATTATTGATTTCCTATTCTTTTTCCTCACTAAATTTTTTTATCAAATCAATAAGGGAATGAAATGTCAGTTGAATGTTCAAGGGAGTCACTACAATTGGAAGTTTAACGGAGTTTGTGATAAAATTATATTAGTTTGTTTCTATTTGGGTTAGATATTAAAATAAGTTCATTTCATGGAAGGATTAATTATAAGAGATTCTAACATTAAAATTGATAGATGAGGGTGGTAGTATTCCATTGGTGCAAATCTATGATATCATGAAAAGTTTGAACTTTCAAATTGAAACTTTTACAATGGGATGTTTATGCAATATATTAGGATATATTATACTAGCTAAAAATGACATAACATGTCCTATAGGATTATACCTATTATCCCTCTACCAGAGATTGGTGGTGATTCCAAGAGTTTAAGAAGTAAAGGATCACTTTGGAGGCTGGTGACACTAAAGGATGAATAATTTCCATCAAGTCCCAATTTATCTTCTTGCTTTGAGATGATACTTTTTTATGAGAAGCATTTATGGATTTTGTCTTTCTTGCTTAGTATTCTTTTTTAATGTTGATATATTTGTATAATACATGTGTTGTGAAGGTTATATTTTGTACATAGGTTTCAAGTTTAGTGAAGAGCTAGAGAATGAATGAATGTCTAGAGTGCATGAGACTATTATTGAGAATTATCACCCTTACGAAGGTCAAAGACAACATGATGGAGATATGTGCAAGGAGATTCATATGAATGACTGTTGAGAATGATTTTAGGTTTTTGATTTGAGTTTTTGAGGCTAAGAGCTCAAGAATTCAGCTTATGGGCCCACCTTTACTTATGCAAGAACATCTTGGGTTCAGAGCAATCTTGTGTCAATAAAAAACATTTATGTTAAGTATTTTTCTTATTTTCTAGTTTGAGAGATCAAGTTGGTGATTCATCATATGTTTGAGTTAGCTTATGTGATGATCAGATCGTATCCAGGACATCCTTCTCATCACCTAGACCGTTGCCATAGTGGCAGTGATCGCGAGGATCCACCTACTGACCACTCTATAGAGGCACAACTTACAAACCCTTCAGTCAGTGAAGGGAACCAGTTCTCTAATGTTGGCCTTGATAATATTGACTTTAGCATGACCACTATGGGTTACCTATATTTTTTGACAGGTGATGATATGACTTCCATGCCATCTCATTTGGTTAGTCCATTGCATTCATCATTAGAGAGATGTGTGTCGACTACTCTTGCTGCAGATGCAGAGTTGAGCTTGGACTAGACGCAACAAAATCTTGATATCTTGGTTGATAAGATCGAGGCTAGGGAGTCTGAGTACTATCAGGTGCCACCATCTACACAGGTATAAATCAGATTATATATTTAATGTTAAAATTTAAGTTATTTATTTGCAATATTTCATTTAGCATGTAAATTTACTTTTTTTTTAAAAAAAATTCAAAATTTCAATACATGATATATATACATGTATATATATATGATATATTTTTTCTCTACTATGATATGCCTCTTGTTACTCCTTCTTTGACGGTTGATCATGTACATCATCGGGACTCACTCGATGGTGACATCAGTAGTGGACAGGTGAGTTTTTAATTTATCGATGTGTCTATGTGTATTATGTGTTTACACACATTATAAAATGTTTTCTTGTAATATTTTATTGAACTTAAAAATATTTGTACATTTATATATTAATTTATATCTCTTTCTCTGTTGGGATCTGCACATCCTTCATAACATGATAGTCATTCTAGGTCTGACCGCTTAGTGAGGAGTTGTCATGATGAGTCCTAGGAACTTTCATATTTGATCTAGACATATTACATGTACATTTGATGTTATATTTCATTTCTAAACTCTAGGTGACTGACATATGTATTGTACACTTTGATATTATTTGATTTGTAGGCCCTTTTGATAGAATGTTTGACACATGATTGGTCCATATGTTTCATGTTTACAATACTTGATCTATGATTTATGTTTCGTGGATGTTATATACTTTAAATCTATACGTGCATGTGTGATGAACTTACACGCTTTCAATTTTTTATTTATTTATATACATGTTTGATTCTACATGAACATGATTTTTATATACATTTTTAACCTACGTGTTTTTAATATATAAATGTAAATTCAATACTTTCAATAGAATACATATTTTTAATTTATACATGTACATGTTTGATTATATAAATTTGATGTTTAATATATATACATGTGTTTATATACAAGTTCAATCTATGTGTTTTTAATATATACATGTTTGATTTTATGAATGATGTTTGATTACATGTTTATGAACTATGAATGATGTAAATGACATGTGCTATATAATTGAGACCTATGTTTGATCATCTTACTTATATTTGTACATTCAATAATATGTGTACTTTTAATTCAATGTTGATGTACTTTATATTTTATATTTAAAACATGTGTCCTAATGTAATCAACTATAGGTATAATTAGGTCCTAATATGTCATATTAGGTCTAATTGGGTCTAATTAGGTCATTTTGGGATCTAGTTAGGTCATAAATTAGGTCTAGTTAAGTCATTTTAGGTCTAATTAAGTTTAATTAGGCACCAAGTGTAACTAATTGGTCCTAATAAGTCTAATTGGGTCTAATTACGTCCTAATAGGTCATATTGATCTAATTAGGTACTAATAGACCTCTAATTTGGTCTAGTTAGGTCATAATCTAGGTCTAATTATGCTTAAGGGATCCTATTGTTCATGTGATGTCTAATTGGTGTAATTAGGTGTAATCATGTCCTAATAGGTTTAAATAGGTCATAATAGGTCATATTAGGTCTAATTAGATCTAATTAGGTCTAATTAGGTCATTTTGGGATCTAGTGAGGCCATATTAGGTCTAATCAGGTCATTTTAGGTCTAATTGGGCCTAATTAGACATCAAAGTGTAACTAATTGCTCCTAATAGGTCTAATTGGGTCTAATTAGGTCATATTGGTCTAATTATGTACTAATAGACCTGTAATTTGGTCTAGTTAGGTCATAATCTAAGTCTAATTATGCTTAAGGGGTCTTATTGTTCATATTAAGTATATTGGGTCTAATTAGTTCTTAAGGGGCCATTGTACGAGCATATTAGGTATTAATTAGTCTAATTAGATCTAATTACATCTAGAAGGAGTCCTATTACTCATATTAGATAAATAATTAGGGCTTATTAGAACTAATTTGGTCTAAGGGGTCCTATTAAGTTCATAAATAGGCCCCTAATTAGGTCATTAAATTACTTATAAATAGGCCCCTAATTAGTTCTTTTAAATTACTTATGTCGTTAGGTATTAAGGGGTCATAATACTCACATTAAGTCTAATTAGGTATATAATTACATCTTCTTAGTATTATTAGGTCTAATTAGTCTTGTTTAGGTGTTATTAGGTCTAATTAGTCTTATTAAGTCTAATTAGGTCTTATTTATCAAATTAGGTCTAATTAGGTATTGCAATATCATGCTTACATGTTTCATTAAGATAAGTCCTAACCATCAACTTAAAATATCTAGAGAGATAGAGAGAGACATACCTTGTTTCCTACACTAAATATCTTTCTTGTGCTTCTTCACATGGTCTTTGTTCACTCTCTTCTGAATAATGTCATGTACTCTTGTTTAGCCTTCTCTTTTTATTTCCCATCACTTTGCAAATTTGTTCCACCAAAATTTGACAAAATTTAAAAAAATACAATTTCAAAAGTCTTCCTTCTCCAAAATTTGAATTATTTTGTAGCTTTCGAATTAATGAGATGAGAAAAACATATATTTATTTATATGTAATCGCTATTAACCTAAAACGACACCAAATAGGCTGAAAGTCATCTTTAACTTTCTATCAAAAGTCACTAGTTTCTATCGAAACTATAAAAAATCAATCGAAAGTCCCTGATTAGGGGCAGTTTGCAAAGTTTGAAGAATTTTTGAAAATTTCATGGCTTCAGGGTTCAATCGCAAGGGTCAAATGGAACAATAAGAAGACGTCCTTTTGCATAGCATAAGTACTCAGAATGAGAAATCTAATGGTTACATATTTGACATTTTTTTAATTTATTATGTATATGTTTTTTGACATTAATCGAATGTAGGTTTTTTATCAACTATAAACCTCTGAGTTTGACGTTCAATAAAAAAATAGTAGAAAAGATTTTTTTTTTTTAAAAATAACAATGCCCTCCATCTTCGAGTCTACTTTCAATATAAAAAAATGAAATTAGATAAATACACACGTTATAGGCCATGTAGTTAAGGTATGTCAAAATTATGGCTTAGTCAACTTCAAACGTTAATAAAATATGCAATAATCATGATAATGTCATCAAACCAATTGCATGCCCTCTGTATGGATGTTACAAAACTAAATTTGAAAGAAGCATATTCAGATATATATATATATTAGAAAAAAAATTATGCTCTATGAAAACAATGTAACTCTTTGAAAATGATGTTTTCAACAAAATACCAGTTTTTGTGGGAGAAAGAAAAAACTATTAAAATCAATTCGAATATATATATATATATATATATATATATAGAGAGAGAGAGAGAGAGAGAGAATCTAGACATAAAATCGTAAAAGACTCTAATTTACTTCATCTTCCGATTTCAAATAGTTTAACGATGATATGCATGTGAATCTAAAAGTTCTTTTCAAAATGTAGAGTTCAGTGTTCGTTAAGGCAAAAAAGTGTAACCCACTATAGTGGGTTCACCCACATCCATTTGGTAGATTTTAAAAAAATTATAGCAAGCATAAGATAGAAAAATTTTGATTTCTTCTATTCTAGCTAAAAATGCATATGTTTCACCAAAGTCAATGCCTTCTTGCTAATCATAACCTTTACAAACAAACCTGGCCTTGTTTCTAACAACTTTGCCTAATTCATCAATTTTGTTTCTAAATATCTATTTACCCCCTATTACATTTTTATCTTTAGGTCTTGGCACTACCAAGTTTTTTTCTCTCTATTTGATTAATTTCATCTTTCATATCATTTAACTAGTAGTCATCAATTAAAGGTTCAAGAATAGATTTATGTTCAAATTCGGTTACCATACAATAATGTTTATCCATTTGAGCTTGTTCTTCAACTTTTTATTTTCTTCTCGTAAGAACCTCTACATCCTTCTCACCAATAATTTGAGTTTGTGGATGATTCATGATAACAACTTTAGAGAGTGCCTTTGGAGGTGTAATTACCCTAGAACTTGATACAACTTCTTCTACAACATCTAATTTAGTAGACTCATAAGCTTTACCAAGTCCTACAAAAGTGTCCTCTTCAACATCCTACAATCCATCACCTAGAAGCATCTGCTCATCAAATCATACATTAACAGATTCAATAATTTTATTTAATCTGTATTGAAAAATTTATAATCTTTTTTGTGACTATAATATCCAAGAAAGATACCTTCATCTATTTTAGTTTGAAAGCTACCTAGATTTTCATCATCTCTTTTGATATAACATTTACATCCAAAATTTTTAAAATATATGATAGAAGAAACCTTACCATATCATAAGGAGTAAGGAGTAATGGTAGATTTTACTCCTATTTGCATATGATTCAGAGTATAAATAGTTGTATGAACAACTTCTTTCCAATACCTATTAGGCAGATTAGCCTCATTAAACATTGCTCAAGCCATCTCCTTTACTGTTCTATTCTTTCTTTCAACTACTCCATTATGTTGAGGAGTACGAGAAGCAACATATTGTCTTTTAATACCATGTTTTCACAATAATCAAAAAAATCTTGTGAGGTAAACTCACCTTCCTTGTTTAATCTTAAGCATTTCAATTTCAAATCATATTCACATTCAACCAACTTTCTAAACACCTTAAATCTTTTAGAATCTTTAGATTTGTGTTTTAGAAAAGTAACTCATACCAATCTGGTATAATAATCAACAAAAATCATGAAGTACTTTTCACCATTAATATATTGTGTTCTTGTGGGACCACACAATTCTATATATACAAGTTGTAAATGTCTTGTGGAAGAGTGTTATTTATATTTGAAAGACATTTTTTTCCTTTCAAACACTCTTTGCATACAGACTTTGTTGGTGTACTAAGGATAGGAAAACCTCTCATATTTTGGTTCTTACTAATACGAACCATATTGTCAAAGTTTACACGCCCCAAACATTTATGTCATAACTAATTTTCTTCTAAATGAATCATGAGACATATGCGTTCATTGTTTTCAAAATCAGTAGAATCGAGTAGATTATAAAGATTACCAACAATTCTTAGACTAGTAGCAATTGTTTTTCCAGACTTATTCTTGATAGTACAACCTTTGGCAATGAAAGAAACATTGTATCCACTATCACAAAATTGACTAAAACTTAGAAGGCTATATTTCAAACCTTCAACATAATACAAATAATGAAGAGGAGTTCCATCATTTAAATGTATAGAACCTTTACCTCACATGTATGCTCTTGAATTGTCACCAAACTTTACAAAGCCACTGTCAAAATCCTCTAAATGAAGGAAATTTCCTTTGTTTCTTGTCATGTGGTGTGAACACCCACTGTCCAATACCCTTGTTTCTATATTGATAGAGAATATTGTAGTTTGAACTAACATGAAATTATTTGTGCTAGGTACAAACTTAGGCTTTCATACTTTTATTTGATTTTCACTAGTTAGAGGTATGTCTATAAATATTGCACTTATGACACCTTACTATGTTTGGAAAGCCACGGGTTTTTTTGTGTCCAAACATAAGTGTTTTATGCATTACAAATCTACATGTACTAACCTTATGCCCAAATGTGTTGCAATAAAAACAATAACCATGAAAGAAGAAAATTTTGAATGAAATCCTATTGTATGCATAGGATTGTTTTCTATTTGAATATTTCAAATTTTATTTTGATGTTTTAAGTTTTTCAAAGCCTACACTTTTCAAATCCTTGTGATGTTTTTTATTATTCAAAATATCATTTAAATGCATAGTACTTTCATATTTTTCAATCTATTTTTGTAAAGAACTTACTTGCTATTCTAAATAATTAATATTTTGATCCTAATTATCAACCAGCAAAGACTTTTGACTATCAATAACATGTTTTGATATTTCTAACTCAACTTGTAGAATTTGATTTGTACTTTCATGAGTAGATACCATCTTCTTAAGTCTTTTGACTTCTTGAAGAGCACAAAGAAGCTCTTCTTCAAGATCTACCTCTCCTTCTAGATCCACTTCAGCATTTTCAGATTCAGAAACATTTTCTACTTTGCTAGAAGTTATCTATTTAGAAGTTTCAATTTCTGCCATAAAGAGTGTTTCATCACCTTCACATGGTGAGTCATTTGACTCATCCTCAGAGTCTTCTTTAGTAAAGAGACTCTTCTTTTTAATATTATTGAATTTACTTTTAGGAGTCCAAGTCTTTCTTTTTGAAAAAATTTCATTTTTATCCTCATCATTATTTTGATGAGTATAAGGACACTTTGCAGAAAAGTATCATGCTTTGTCTCAATTGAAGCATTTGAAGGGTAATTTACCCTTGTATTTCTTTTTAAATTTTTTAATAATTAAAGCTTCGAAAGCATCTGAAATTTTAGATTCACTATCTGCTTCTTCTTTATTTTTTGCTTTAAAAGCAATTTCTTTAGAAGTAGAAGGATTACTTCCAATCCCCATTTCATAGTTTGTAATTATGCCTTGCATTTTATGAAGAGACATATTAGAAAAAAAAATACTTTACTTCTAAGGTTGATATTTTAGTCTCAAATAATAGGGAACAAGATTCTAACAACCTTAGTCACTACATGATATTCATCAACAGTTTCTCCAAGACCTCTTTGAGCATTGACAACTTCATCAATTCTAAGAAAATAATTAGTTATAGTTTCATCATCTTTCATTTTCAATGAATCAATTTAGTTCTTGAGTGTGAGAAGTTTAGAATCTTTAACTTTGGCATCTCCTTGATAAATAGTTTCAATTTTTTTCCATATCTCATTATCAGACTTACAATACATGACTTTAACAAAGACATCCTTCATGAGTCCACACAAGAGAGGAAACTTAGCTCTTGCATTAAGTTCATATTTTGTCTTTTCATCAAGAGTTGTCGGAACTATAGAGGGAAAAATATATTTATTGGTTACTATCTCCCACATCCTAACATCAAGAGAATTTAGGTATGTTTCCATCATATCCTTCCAAAACACATAATTAGAGCTATCAAACAGTGGAGCTCTTGTAAGAGAATCACATTCTACCTAAGCCATGAGAACTTCCAAAAGACCATAATCAATCCCTAGGATATACCTATATGCAAGAACCCTTCACTTTTATACCACTTATTGGAAGTGAAATCACTCTGAGAGGGGGGTGAATCAGAGTGATACAAGAATAAAATCTTTACCAATTTATGTACACATTTAAAAATACGATGGGCAATAAGATCTAAAAGTGGCAGTGAACAAAGTTAACAGAAATAATTATAACTTGTAAGGCTTTCTTGTATCAAAGTATATTTATGATCATTCAATTTATAAATGGATAATTAATAGATTAAATTCACGGATATCATAATTGACTTAACAATATTAGCAGAATTTAGAACAAGTGATTATAACATTATGTGAGATGCAAGATAAATACATATTCAAGATCAAATGAATACAAGTATCAGAGTATATACTAAATATAATGAACAATTTGAGAGACAAAATATTAAACACAAGACACCATGATTTTCATGAGTGGAAAACCCTCTTGGGGTAGAAAATCCACACGAAACTTGTAAATCTCATTAATCCAAGGAGCACCAACTCTGTACAAATGTTTTAAAGCACCAACTTCAAGGAGAACCAACCCCTATCTCCCAATAGATCAAATGTGTCTAATAAAAATGACATAATCTTACAACTTCATTATGTATTTGTAATTATAAAATTACTAGTTGTAAGTGATACAAAAAGACATTTAATAAATCCAACTACAAGATATTATCATTATAGTACTAGAAATGTCTTGCAGCAAAACCAACTATTTCTCACACCTTTTTTACAATAAAATAAGAATGATATCATTATATAACCAATATCCCTGTTTCTATTTTTATCTCTGTGAAAATATCATCATATCTTGTTTCCTTCACACACATGTATATATATATACACACACTTATTTTCTTCTTAACTTGAAAATAACTATGTATATATTATATATATATATATATATATATATAAATAATAAAAAATGAATAGTTGTCTATGTGATTTTTTTACATGTCAGAGATAACTAACTTCAAATGGATACCTTCAACGTAGGGTACCAAACCCTAGGTTAGGGTTAATGATTAACACAAATACATTTACCAATTTCCTTTGAAACAAAAAAAAATTCTATATGATACCATTTGCTTTGCAATATCAGAATAACTATCTTCAAGGAAACCTTCTTGTTAGGGTATCTCACCCTAAGAAGGGTTAACAAAAACAACAAAAATATTTCCATTTTTTTCAATTTGAATACAACATAAACTCTCTATGCATTTTCATACTTCCATTCCAATTTGTTACATAAACAAAATCTAACTTGAATAGTTAGCCTGTTTAACTAAACTGAATCTTTTGAAATGAAAGAATCATACTTTACAACTGCCTTTTCAAACCAAAAATCCAAATATTTTGAATAAGAAACAAGAATAATACCTATGAATCTCAAAAAATATGGATAAAGATTCAACCAACTAATGATTGTTATAACCCTTGTTAATTGCCATGTATAATATTTAGAACCCACAACTAGTAATCAACAAAAGATTCCATAGAGCCAAATCTAACTTCCTTCATGTCAGTGTTCCTTGAATAGGGTTTTAAAATGAAGCAAACATAATGTGGTTACCCTAATCATTTTAAGTTCCAAAATGAAATCATATTGCCTTTTAAAATCCGAATACAAAAGTCAATTCACCGACATAATGAGTAAGTTGCCTATGATGACCGTGTCAATATTGTAACCAATCAAATACCATCAACCTGATACAATCATCATATAAACTCCCTTGAAATTCCTTTTGACCCATCAATGATTCAAAGCTATCATATGTGTTGCTAACTAGTGCTTTCCTTAGCACTTTTGAATTATATATGTCCCTAAACAATTTTATATTTTTTTGTTGTCAAACATGTAACCCAATAACACTTAAACTAATGGAAAGTGCATATGTTGTTATGACCATAAAATGCTTGGTTAGCACTTTAAATATCAACCCCATCAAAGATTTTATGTTTTACATATATCAATGTAACCAACTAAAAAGATGTAAACACATTTCAATGTGCTTAATAAGATGATAACAATAATATCACATAAGCTCTTAGAAGTATTGATATAAACCAAATGATTGTGTCACATGTTCATATTGAGACAACATGTAAATGTGTCATATGTCAACTTATCATCAATTAAGTTAAAAATGATTAATAGAAATATGTGACTTGAAATGAGATTCCCATTCAACTATGTCAAATGAATCACTAAACCATATACTTGAACCCCTGAACACGAGAGAAAAAAGCATGAGAAATGATCTGATCATCTATACCTGTGAGCTCTGCATAGAGAATTAACTTATCAATAACAAGTAACACTAAACATATGTAAATTTCAATGTCACCAAATTAAGTATGGAAAACATATATATGCATACTTCATCAAGTTCGATATATATCTCAAGGTGAATCATGTCACCATAATATGATCAACTAAGATGATGCCAATGTGTCCTCTTTTTTTCATCAAAGAAAAACACATACAAAGGGTAAAAAGGAGAATGGAATGATATAATGATATTTTTGATGAAATTAGAGTTATGAAAATATAACACGTACCATTAGAGAAATAGTATTTACCAGAATCAACCAAACATGTAGTTACCAGAATGAACCAGTAGTGAACATGTACAGTGAGCAACCATTAGAATGTATCAATCTGAATTTCCTAACTAGAAAGTGCCTTAATCAAGCTAGAAACAACAACAAAAATAGAGGAGTATCAGTCTTGGGGACATCCAAATGTAGGATACTAGTTTTAGCAATTGCAAGACCCTCCTCCTTAGAAAGTAATTATGCCCAATCCTACAAATATTGCTCATGCACCACCTAAATTAACTCAATTGAAAGGACAACCTAAACCTAACCCAAATAACTATCTTTATTATGTCCTATACATTAATTATATACATCTTAATTCTAGAAAGAATCTAGTTTCTCCAAATCACCTCTTATTACTAAAATTTCTTTGGAAGGATAAGATGTTTTGACTAATGTTAACCCTCCATTGAGAAAAAAAGGTCCTTCAAAAGAGAAAGAACTTGGAAAAATAACGTCTTCACTCATTGAAACTTTAGCTCCATTTCTAGAAAAGGTTGAATCTACAAAAGCCTAAACATGACTCAAATTTAAAATCCTAGATCAACTCAAGAACTTTAGCACAAGGATACTATTATTTCAAGAAATTAAGGATGTTACTATTTAAAATAAGGTCATTAAATATTTCTACATTAAGAATCCTAATATTAATAAAAAAATATCCACCAACAATATGACTTTGTAGGGAAGATGGGAAATATTATGTCAGGAAGAATCATTTTTCCCAAATACTCTGATCTCGGTAGTCCTCTGGTAAATGCCACTATCAATGAAATATTGATGACAAATATATTGATCAATCTTGGGGTAGATAGTAATGACAAGATAAACCATGAAAAATTTATAGTCGTATGACTTAAGATGCACTCCTACAGTCACATAGTTAGTTGAAAACTCAATAGTAAGGCCCAAAATGATTGTGGAAATGTAGCGATCACCTTATATTTATAGGAATATCCTACAACCTAAGACCAACCTAGGAGGGTATCAAATAATAATTAGTAGGCCCTAGCTTTCCACTACAAATTCCTTTTTTGGTTGGGGATTAGGTCAGATTATTATTTAACCCAACCACATCATGATATTGATCAGACAATATTGTGGGATATCGAGGATAAAAAATAAAAAACATTACAAAATATCATGGTGATTGGTATAAATCCAATGCTCATGTTGCAAGTTAAAGATACTATTTTATAACATGGTCCAAAAATATTACAACAAGTATTTAGAGAGACCTTCGTGCTTAGCCTACTCCACATGTCTATTGCATACTCTACATCTTGTAGCATTGTGCAAGCTATAGTTGTCCACTATAGACTTGCTTCACAATTTTTCTTCCTCATACAATTGATGTGGGAATCACATGTGTGAATGTTTCTTTAACAAGCCTTATTACCACTTAGTTTGGAATTGATGATCTACAACTAATTGAATATCTAGATGAACTGAAGGAATAGTGATTAGAGATCACTGAGCTACTAAAGTGATATGTAAGATGATTAAATCATTCAATATGTTGTCATTGATGTCAACTAGTTTTTACAATACTTATCATGATAGTTACAAACATTTGAACATCTGTAGAAGGAAGAAATGAGATATCTACATAAGGAAAAGATGGACATGACAGATAAGGATAAGGTAAACATTGGGTAACTTATTGATGAGTCTATGGCTTTATATTGTTGACTTGAGCATGTTACATTAATTTATTATGAAGAAGAGATTTGATTTGAACAAGTTAATGTGGTTGGTAATTGAAGACTTATGTATACACCAAGCCCATGCTGTGTATATCGAGCAATAGTAATAACTGATTTAGTTATCACCATCACATTCAATATTAATCGAGTATGGATGAAAATATTAAATGCTAAGAACAAATGACTGAAATTGATGAGCTCGATATTGTTATGAATTACAGTTAAAGGATGAAGTTATTTAGAAGATTCACAACTAACATAACTCAGAGATGATCTAAAAGATGAGATTGAAATGTGTTAAGGACACATCTGCCGAGGAAGGTTTAAGCGACAAAATGGATGAAGGAGATTAAGAGGCAAAATCTGATGGATGATATGAAAACGGTTTACTTGTCTATTTAAGAGACATGAGTTTCATTGTTGAAACATGCTAGAAAAATAGAGACTATAGATTTCGCATGAAGACTGTATTCATGCATTCCCGATCAAACTAGTTACAGAAAGAACCGAGCTACAAACATTATCGAGCGTCAAAGAACTATTTACCGAGTGAAGTAAGTTGGAAAATATTGAGGAAGTGAATTGATTAATGATCAGATGAGTTTTATGAGCATAGCATAGATCTGAATATTTGCAATTGAGTTGTATTTGAATCAAATCAGAACTGTATCAGTTTAACCATTGATTCAGAAAAATCTCTTAACCGAGTGGACTTAACAGCCTTATTGTATTTTCATATGACATTCAATGAATATTAATTGTTATCTTGTTGACCCCATAGTGAATGTTGGTCAAGAGTTAACTCTTAGTGATAAATCCTCTAACCAGGTCACACCTAACTGTGTGCATTGTAACCTTTAACAAGGTTGGCTCCTAACTGAGCTCACTTCAGAAGAGAGAATTATTTTGGGTTACCGGTCCCAGGTGGTTTTTCCCTTAACAGGGTTTCCATGTTAAATCATTGTGTTATGTGTTGTTTGTTATGATTTTTTTATATCATTTACTATCATACTTTACATACTGCATAGTTGATTTAATCAATAATCATAGTTTAGATAATTACTGGTATTCAGTAAAGTGAACAGACAGATTGATATTTTATGTTACCGAGCTAAATAAATTGTTGAAATAGTTTTGTAAAGTACATATGGGAGTTTGGGACTGTAGGATAACTAATTTAACTGATTCACCCCCCCCCCCTCGCTCAGTTATTCTAACAGGAATAACCCTCGGGAATCATATCAACATTAATAGTTCAATCTAAAGAAACTATAGTAGAAACATTTAACTTCTTAGCTATAGGGACATTAGAAAACCTTTTTCTTGGGACTCTCAAGACATGAAGTGATTGTTATACACTAATTTTGCACCCTTGTCTCAAGCTCTCGTAGTCTTGATAACCTAGTATAACATGGGAATCATCTCTAGGTTGTGGGACCTATGCTAACTAAGATGAGACCTCCAGGTTCTAGGCTGGTTCCTCTTGGATAATCACCTTAATTTTCTTCTAGACATGAAAGTAAACTTTGAGGGAAAGGGATAGAAGGAATGCTTGGAAAGGGAAATGACTGAAAGAAAACTACCTACTAGGTGATACACCGAAATTAGGGTCTGGATCTTAGTATAGAGGAATGGAATCAATGAGAGACTCGGGTCTAGTAGGTCACAACTTACTGAATAGGCTTCCATAAGTGTTTCATAGGAGGGCCTGAACAAAAGACACAACTTATGACCTGCAAGCAAACATTCACTTCTGCAACTCAGTGTAGGATT
This sequence comes from Chamaecyparis obtusa, assembly GCA_027943335.1. NCBI lineage: Eukaryota > Viridiplantae > Streptophyta > Pinopsida > Cupressales > Cupressaceae > Chamaecyparis > Chamaecyparis obtusa. The sequence goes on from BSBK01005669.1 coordinate 1,505,079, forward strand.
GAGACAAGACTGTTAGGGGGTTGAAGTATACCCACAAAACATCTAAATCAGATCAAACATAATAACACACAAAATTACATAAAGAAAGAGGGATCAAGAACCCTAAGATATCACTGAAGACATCATATACTTTAATCCAATAAGAGATAATTTAGACAAGGAAGCATAGGGACATGAATGATTGTCACAAAATACCTCTACAATATCTGAATCATCAATGGGAGAAATACAACTGTATAAGCCAGAGGGTAGAAATGATACCACAGATGACCCTTAAGAAAAGATGAATTTATTCTACAAATTGTCCAACTCTGAGCCCTAAGGCTCCAAAAATATAATATATACATACTCCTTTGCACGCAGGCAAGAGTCAAAAACTAACTAGGGTTACATGGTTTTCAATACAATAATCAAACCCTAGCCAATCAAATCTGATCATAAATATATCTCTACAAAAATCATAGCTGATCAGATATTTGTGCCCATTTCTGTACTGGAAATCAACTTGCAGACAAGTAACCCAGACTTATCTACCTCTCCTACACAAAGTCTCACCATGAATGCACTGATTGGTACCCCCCTGAGACAAGAAATGACCAAAAATGGCCACCCAGACCCCTGTCATCATCTCCCTCAACTGCAAATGTCCTGAAGATATAAATTCCATCCACTAATTCTGTCACAATTGACTACTGGTTCAAAATAGCCGAAACCCTGTAGGAATATATTTGAATTTAAATAATAATGGCTAACAGGTGGCACCAAAATTTTCCTCCATCGATGGTCAATGTTTAAAACTTAATCTCACTTTAAAACGTGACCGTCAGATCTTCTTATTTACTTGGGCTCGACATCTGACTGCAAATCTAACCTTAAGTCTACCTTGGGTTACCCTTTTCCTTCAGTCACAGAGTCATTTAAACATTTAGTTGACCTTGATTAAGTCTGGAAAACCTGAGAAGCTCTTTAGTCACTAATTTGTGGAGTACTTTCTAATCCTGGGCCCATTCGCCACATGTCATTCCTTTATTCACCCTTGATTGCTCTATAGGCATACACTTCAGCAAGCTCTGACAACGAACCCACTCAAACTAAGATTCCAATCTAACAGCGGGTGCATGATCTCATGGCCCCCGAATATTCTTTCAGATCATGTGCCAGCCATTGATCTATTTAAGCCAGAACCCCTTTTGACAAATGGACCCACCTGTTAGAGTAGTCTTATGTTAGCTAATAATTAAATCATTTAATTATTAGTTTATCATACTCTAGGCTTAAGTTTCACTTAGGCGCTTTATAATTCTTTAGGGTTTTAGCCTTTAGGGTTTCGTGTTTCCTTTTATAAGGATTCACTTCTTTCATTTCATTAAAGAGATTGTATTATTTTCATCATTGTTAATAGAAGCTTATTTCTGGTAACATGATTTTGCAGTCTCTGGCCTATTGGCCGCCATAGCTTTCTGTCTCTTTTTGCTTCTTCTTTGTGACAGTCTTGCATGCAGGTGTTCTTGGGATGATTTGCGTTTGTCAAATCTAACATGGTATCAGAGCCATCTTGCTGCTGGCTGTTCGAGTTTTATTGAAGCACAGAGGGTTTCAGAAGCTTTCTTAGCTTTTTTTAGTGGTTCTGGGGGGTCTCTATTTTTGGAGGCATTTTGGGCCCAAACGGACACTTCCATTGCGTCCAGAAGGCCCAAAAACCCCAGAATCCATATAAAGCTCGTCCGATTTGGACACCGGAGCCTCTGGAGAATTTTTTCAGCCTCCTATGGGCCGTACGGGCTCGAAAATCGAGAAAAATTTCTCGAAAAATGCAAAAAAAGGGTTTTTTTTCTTTTAAAAATGGCGCGCCGCCAGCACGCCGCCAGCGCACCGCCAACGCGCCACCCGCAGCGGCTGCCGGCCAGCGCGCCGCCAGCGCGCCCCCGCCGCGCCGCCGCGGCCACCGCCGCCCACCGCTCCGCTGCAACACCTCTCTGCGGCCTCCGCCGCCCTCGGCCCCGCCGCCCGTGCCCTCCGCTCCGCCGACCCGCCCACCGCCGGCAGCAGCGCCGCCTCCCAGCCCCGCTCCGGCCCGCCCAACCGCCGCCCGGCCGGTTTCAGCCCCCGCGGGCTCCTTTCCCAGCAGCGCGGTCATATGACCGACCAGGGGCTGCGGCCCAGCCCCCGAAGCGCGCCATGCGCCCGGGGGCCTATTTTTTTTAGCCCCTGGGGCTCTTTTTTGGCCTTTTTGGGGGTACCTGGGCCTTTTTCGCTCTACAGGGAGCATACGGGGGTCTTTTTCTGACTTCCATATATCGTCGGAAAGTTCTTTCCGAGAACTTTTCGATGGTGGAGGTTAAGATTTTTGGTTCCACCGTTTCAACAGTATTTTTTGCTGTTGAAGTCTGATGTCTCTTTTTGCCTTCTGGGAGTCATATCTGGCTCATCCGGACTCCTTTTTCGGCAAACGAGATATCGTCGAAAAGCTGGTTCTGTGTACTATTCAGTGGCAGAGGTATTTCTTCCAGATTCTGCTCCAGGTTTTCACTCCTCCGAGTTATGCAGTTTATGCCCTCTGGTGGTGTGCTTGGTTCTACAGGTCCGGGGATCTCTTCTTCTGGTTTCTTAGTGCACTCTTCTTTCTGACTTCTAAGCTTGCATGCTCTTTCTGATGTATCTTTGTTCTGTAAACGCACTGAGATAAAGTGCCCTCTTCTGCATTTCTGGGATCTTTTTCACCTGGTTCAGTTTTAGTATTCGCACTCAGTTATAAAGTGCCATGGGGGGATTCTGATGCATTTGCCACTATAGGCGCATCCACTCTTGTCAAGTGAGCGTACCTTCCACGACATTAGCCCATGTAGACTGTGTCTATGACACCACCCTTTATCCTGTGTGTGTGCTTCTGTTGCACTGTTGGTGTTCCTGGTTCTTCTTCTGCAGCTGTTTTTGGCATCACATTTCAGTGTTCCTGTCACCTCTCCTAGTTCAGCATTATGGGGGGGTTCACCTGTTAATTCTATTGCTTCCTGGTTCGATTGATCAGCTCTTCAGACACTTGTCTTCTCTACCTGGTCATGCACTTCAGTGGGGGTTCCAACAGTATCTTCTGACAGAGTTTTCAGACATGCTTCGGAGGAGCTTCTTGCTCTCTTCTTGTTCCTTTCTCTGGGACATCTTTTGCTTTATGTTTTGGGTACCTGATCAGGCCTAGTTGCTGGGACCCATCTTTCCTGCTTTCTGCAGTAGTTTAGCTTTTTTTGCTTCTCCCTAAGTTACACTTAAGGGGGGGTGTTAGAGTAGTCTTATGTTAGCTAATAATTAAATCATTTAATTATTAGTTTATCATACTCTAGGCTTAAGTTTCACTTAGGCGCTTTATAATTCTTTAGGGTTTTAGCCTTTAGGGTTTCGTGTTTCCTTTTATAAGGATTCACTTCTTTCATTTCATTAAGGAGATTGTATTATTTTCATCATTGTTAATAGAAGCTTATTTCTGGTAACATGGTTTTGTAGTCTCTGGCCTATTGGCCGCCATAGCTTTCTGTCTCTTTTTGCTTCTTCTTTGTGACAGTCTTGCATGCAGGTGTTCTTGGGATGATTTGCGTTTGTCAAATCTAACACCACCTAGAAATCTCTATCAGCACTTGGCGACCAATTAAATTTGAGCACATCAGCACACCTGGCAACACCGTCCCACAGACTTTCTCCTTATTTTGACCAATGAGAAGACAAAATGTCATCCTGACCTGGCACTGGACCCACCTGACAAAGTTGAACATTTGGAAAATCTGACGGCCAGTGTAAGATCACGTGTCAAAAAAGGGCTATGTGAAGGTACGCCAGCCGTAGATCTTCATCCCTCTGACATCCTTGCAAAGACCCTGACACGGCCCCATTGACAAATTCCAGTTTTCGCTATGTGGACCAATCAAACATGAGCACATCAGCAAATGAGGACCCATCGAACAAACCTCTGACAACAAATCAAGATCGACGGCTAGCACGTAATCTCATGGCTCTGACACAACCCATGAGATCATGCGTCGATCATTGGATTAAAAGCTACGTAGTCCTCTGGGCCCGCTAACAAATTACAAGTCATCTCCCTTCGACCAATGAAATAACTCCACATAAGACACCGTGGCAATGGACCCACAAAGGCATGAAGCACTGAGAAAAGGAAAGATCGACAGTTGTCGTAAGATCGTGAGCCTCTGACACATGCTATGAGATCTTACAACAACCGTTGATCTCATCAACTAGGACCCCACAATCTTGAGACCACCAAAGAACTCAGTGATTACGTGACCAAGGGAAGGCTAACTACTCACTGAATCACTAACCATTGAGGACTTAACCATGAAACACTTAGCGACTATGAGAATCATGCGGTCGCTGAATTGCTGAGAGGGAAAGATCACCGCCAAAGAAATATGAGAATCTGCGACCAACCAATAGGATTAAAGTGTACATGGGCATTTAGGATTTTAAGTGGCTGATAAAGTAACTTGAAAATATATCAGGCCAAAGGGCTACTTAGGGTTTTAAGCCTACAATGGCTACTTTTATGAATTTTTGGACCTACAAACCAGAGAGTTAGAAAGCTTGCAGAGACCAGAGAACAGGACATAAAGCTATGAAACTTTTTGAGGTGTTTGGCAGGGTGAAAATAGAGACCCTGAGATGGGAATTGGTCAAATTTGCATGCATATGAAAATTAGGGTAGCATTTTGGCAATTTTTGCTGGATGTCAGCCTGCTAGACATTGAAAACCAGTGGCCTTAAAGCAATCCATTAGGCATGGGGTCATCAAAATTCAAAATTCTCTCAGAGAGGTAGGACTAAAACATGAGGGCAAACTTGTGCACGAGCACTTCTTGGAAAGCAGGAAACTAACCTAGAAAATAAGGAAAGAAAGCAGGGGAAATATTTACATAGATTTACAAGGAAGGACTAACCTCAAAATAGGGCTTCAAGTGGAAACCATTTACTGATATTGGTAAGGCATCTCCTTCAAGGGTTGATAGTTGAAAAGCATTGTATCCCTTACATTCTATTATAACAAATGGTCCACCCCAAAATGAATCAAATTTGGTATGTCTACCAGGTCTGGATCTGAACTCATCCCACTTGAGGACTACATCTCCAACTTTGAAATTCCTGACCTTGGCTCTTTTTTCAAAAGTCCTCTTTGTTTGAATCTGATGGAATTCCATATCCTGCATTGATTTGTCTCTGAGTTCCTCTAGCTCCATCAACTGAGCATATCTGATCTACAAGGGATCTCCTTCTTCAAATAGGGCATATTGAGTAGCCAAGTCCAGAGCTAGCAATTCAACTAAGATAGACAACTTGGCCTCTTTTCCATACACTAGCACATAAGGGGGATTCCCAATGATCTTCTTTGGAGTGATTTTGTCTAACCACAAGGTAGACTTCAGTTTGGTATGCCAATCTCTCTGATTATCTTGTAGAGTCTTCTTGATTATCCTAATTAGGTTCTTATTCATTGTTTCTGCTAAGCCATTTCCTTGAGGGTAATAGTTAGAACTTGTATTTAGATAGATTCCATTCTTGACTACCCACTCTGAGACTTTGAGGCCTATGAATGCCAATGCATTATCTAAAATTATTGAATCTAGAATGCCAAATCTATGGATTATATCATCATAAAAACTCAACACAACATTTTCATTGGCCTCTTTTAAAGCAATTGCTTCTGTCCATCTGGTGAAGTAATCAATTGCAATAATTATCCATTTATGTCCTATACTAGATGGAGGATTGATCATTCCAATGAAATCTACACCCCATTTAATGAAAGGTTGCTCTGTTCTGACTGGTTGTAGGGGCAAGGCTACAAGCCTTTCTTTTCTTGCAAACATGGCACACTTGATGCATTTTCTCACATACTCATGACTATCCTTAAAGATAGATGGCCATTAGTATCCAGCCCTCATGATTTTAAAAGCAGTAGTCCTAGGAGAGAAATGACCTCCAGAAGGTCCATCATGAAACTCAAATAGGACATCAGCTATCTTTTCTGAATCTATGCATCTTAAAAGGACACCATTGTGATCTTTTCTGAAAAGAACTTCATTTATCAACACAAAAGGAACAAATTGTAATCTATAATACCTTCTTTTTGCGGAATCCAAACCTGCAGGACATTGTCATGTCTTCAAGTAATTGATCATATTAGGCAACCAGCTTGTTGCCTTGTCTCGTTCTTCTATATCATGCACCACCAGAGATGCATCTATTTGTGATTTTTCCTTCGAACTCTCATCCTTTTCCAGATGCTCACAAAGACCTCTTCCTCTAACTAGCTTGGTAGTTTGGATATCAATGTCATATTCCATCACCTTGGTGATCCAACCAGCTCTTTTCTCATTTAGGTCTTTGGAAAGAAAAAATTATTTGACACTTGGATGAGTAACTTTCAAGTGTACCTTGTTGTGGGTCAACAAATATCTGAACTTTTTGAGGCTCTTCACCACAGCAAGTACATGTTTCTCTACAAAAGAGTATCTATGTTCATACTCCTCTAAACCTTTGCTAAAGAAAGCAACAAGCTACTCCAATCCATCTAAATTTTCTTGGGTCAACATTGCAGATATAGCATCATGACCTCCATAAGCATAAAGGATAAAATCCTTACTGAAGTTTGGGTTCAAGAGGGCAAGGACTTCTATTAGGGCCTCTTTGATAGCTTGGAAATTGACTCTCCCTTCTTTGGTCCAACTAAAAGTTGAACTCTTCTTTAACATGGTTGTCAAAGGCTTGAGTAAATCTGCAATGTTAGGCAAGAACCTCCTAACAAAATTAATCTTTCCTATGAAAGATTGGAGACTTTTCTTGTGATGTGGTAGGGGTAGCTCTAGGATAGTTGCAATTCTCTCAGGATCTACTGTAATCCCTTCTTTGGATACTACATATCCCAACAATTTTCCTTCATGAACTACAAACACACATTTCTTGAGATTAAGAGATATCCCAAATTCTCTACACCTTTCAAAAATCTTCCTTAAATGTTTGATGTGATCTACTGCATGCTTTGAATAGACAGTTATGTCATCTAAGTAGACCAGCACAAACTTGTACATTAGGCTCTTAAAGGCCATATCCATTGCCTTTTGAAATGTAGCACCTGCATTTGACAAACCAAAGGGCATCTTTTGATAAGCCATGGTTCCCCACTTGGTTGTAAATGCAGTCTTATATTGATCCTCTTCATTCACTAAGATCTGATTGTATCCTAAATAGCCATCCAATAATGAAAATCTCTCAGATCCAGAGACACATTATAAGATTTGTTCCATAGAGGGTAGTGGATGGCGGTCTTTTAATGAAGCTCTGTTAAGATCCCTGAAGTCAACACATAAACTCAACTCCCCATTCTTCTTCCTGATAGGAACAAGGTTGGAAACCCAACTAGTATGCTTAATGGGGTAGATGATACCATTTTCTATTAATTTGAGCACTTCCTTATGCATAAGTGGCTCAAGTTTGGGATTAACAGGCCTTTGCTTTTGTCTCACTGGTTTGGCATTAGGTTCTAATTCAATAGTGTGTTGAGCAAGGGCAGGATCAAAACCCTTGAGGTCCTCATATTGCCATGCAAAAACATCACTAAATTCTTTGAATAACTGAGTGTAAGTTTGCTTTTCTAATTCAGTGTTTACTTTTCCAAATTGTAAGCTCTTACCTGCTTCCAATTCTAATTCAACACAATGTTCTTGTTGGATTACCAGGCCAGCTTTATTTCTCTTGACTTCATCATCCTTGTTGAAGATAGTCTCTAAGGTGACAAGACCTCTAGGCATCTTATTAGACTTAAGTTGTATCACTTGATCACCATAGTTTTGTGATAACCTATCTTGGTTGAATTCTGAAAAAATATCTTCTTCAAACAAGAATTGTAGAATTTATTCATCATTGTCAAACACCTACCAATTGACATCATTATCAGGAATAGAGGGTCTGACAATCACTTTGATATGATATTGATCCATTTCTTTTGAAACACTATTTGGAATATCATACTGAGATCCAACAGCAGCTAACCTATCTGCATTTTGATTTAGCTTCCTAGGGATAGCAACAATATTGAAAGCATGGAAATTTTCAATTGCATCCCAAACTCTATGCTTGTATGCTTTCATGACATCATTTTTTGTTTCACTTATCCCTCTTACTTGGCTAACAACTAACTCACTGTCACCATAAACTTTTAAGGCCTTAAGCCCTCTTTTTCTAGCCCACTCTAGTCCATTGACTAGACTTTCATATTCTGTAGTATTGCTAGTGTAGGAGAAACTAAATCTAAAGGTAGTATAATACCTTTCTCCTTTTGGGGACACTAGCATAGCACCACCACCAGAACCATGCCTACTTCTAGCTCCATCAAAAAATAGCTCCCAAACCTGATTATTCTGATCCTCTGAATCAATATCTTCCTTGAGGAGGCTTGGTTCTATGGCTCCAGTCTCTTGTATCAAATAAATTCCCAAACCAAAGTCCCAAACAAGACTTTTTTGGGCTTCTAAAGCTCTTTCATCTAGAAAAATATCAGGGATACTTTCTATTTTTGTGCCTGCTTCACTAATGGTTTGGAAGTCACTGTTATCAAATATAGGGCAATTTACATTGATGGTATTGGATACATATGGCTCTATATGGTGTGCTGCTAATGGTTCTAACTTAATGGTGACCTTATTCCCATACCTTGTATGAAATAACATGTGAGACCAATTAGAAGATAGATAGCCTCCTATCTTGGTTGTAAACTCCCTTGAAAGACATATAGCAAATAATGCAGGGAGATATATGATGTATATATCGAGGAGGATGGAAAAATTAGGACTAGCATGTAGGATTAAACTGGTATCCTTAGCCACACCTATAGTATTGACTGAGGATCCATCAAGTTGGGTAACCTTCTTTTGGAAGGGCTTATATTTTAGTCCTAATTGGTCAGCTACTTTCTTAAGCATTACAGTGCTAGTAGCCCCACTATCTACCATACAATTATGCACTAAAGATTTTCCAATGATTAAAGATACATAAAAGGGAGGTGGCTTTTAGTTCCTACCTTGCGTGGCATTTCCTTTGGGGTTGCTACTTAGAGCCTCCTTTTCATGATTAGTGTTAACCAACCTAGCTTTGCAGCTTCTTATGTAGGTTGAGGAGTTGCTACTTCTGTCATGGCCTTCTTCAAAATTTTAGGCTATCCTGGAAGAGCCAAAGAGTCCCACATGGACATGGTTACATTCACCTTCTTCATGTTGTCTATAATGTTAAATGGTGTCACAGTGTGTACTCTTTGTTGTGTTTTTACTATGATGGGCTCCACTTCTTTAGACTGTTGGCCTTCTTTGCTTGTGATGGCAGGAGTCTCCTTAGGTGCAATGGGAGTAGCTTGTTGTACTAGCTTTGCAGATGTAGTGGCTTTGGCATTAGAATCTTCTCTCTCCATGTCTTGAGCTCTTCTCTTTGCTCTTGTATAGGCAACAAAAGTAACCTCATCATTGACTCCATTGAAGTCTGCTTGCTCCCAATTGAAAAGGGCAGTCTCATTCTCTTGTGACTCTTGTTGAGGAACCGACCCACTAGATGAAGCCTCTAATTGAGCTTGTGAGGCATTTTGAACCATTAGAGCTTGGTTCATCCATCCATTTGAACATGTGACCTGGTTGTGAGGTTGATTACAAGGAAAACACCATTCATTATCCATAGCCACATTATTTTAACTAGGAACCATGTCCCTCACTGGATTTGTAGAATTGAGAGGTGCAAGGTTATATGGTTGGAATGGTCTTTGATTAAAACCTTGCCTTTGTCCTTGATAGCCTCCTTGGTATGGTGGCCTATTTTGCTGATAAGGTTGTCCTTGATCCTAGTATTGTTGATTAGGACCTTGGCCTTGTGACTAAAATGGTGGTCTAATTCCTTGACCTTGTTTCTTCAAATTTGTGACCTCTTTAGTCAAGGTCTATAGCAAATTTGTCATTTCTTGCTGACTGCTTTGTTGGCTATTCTTTATCTCTTGTAGCTCCTGAGAGAAACTTGTTCTCAGCTCTTGGCTACTGGTACTGGCTTGAGGTGCTAATATGGTGGGAATAGGGGTAAATGGGGGTACTTGTGCAGATGCAATGGGTTGAAGGATAGGAAAAATGGGCATTGGAGGTCTTCTAGCAATCATGCCTACTTGGATTAAACAATTTTCAGCCCTAATAGCTATGTCAAAGGCTTGGGGTAAAGAAGTACCACCCATAGATTGGATCATGATAGAAATTTGACCATTCAGACTTTGTAAGTAATAAAGAAAAGCATGGTCAGATGATGGTCTCACTAAGACTGGGATTCTATTCCATGATTTAGGGAATCTACTATTGTAATATGTCATCTGCTCTTGAGGGTCTCTCTTAATAGCTGTTAACTATTCAACTAGAGACAAGTTATCTGATTTATCCTCAAAATACTTACTCAATGCATCTCCTAATTCATCCCATGAAGTAATAGAACTAGTTAGAGGTCTAAACCATTCAAGAGCCTTACCTTTTAGAGAGGCTACTAATAACTTTGTGGCCACATCCTCTTGAGCAATATTGTGTATGTTGTAGATGGTGGTCACATCTCTTATGTGTTCAAAAGTAGTTATCGGCCCTTCTCTTGTGAAATCAGGTATACTCTTAAGTGCCACCAAGGGCACATCATGATGTTGGGCAAAGGCTAATGGACTCCCTTGATTGAAAGGTGCAAAAGCAAACTATCTAGCCCTTGTAGGAGCTATGATTTGAAGATTGACAACAATATGAGTTGTATTTGCTGCTAGATTTGAATCTTCTTCTAGATCTCTGGTTAGAGATCTGCCTCTTCTTCTGGAATGAAAGGGAAAAGGTCTCCCTTCTAAGGTATTAGGAGGTGTTGATTGAAATCTCCTTGCAGGGGATGTTCATTGAGTTGATCTACCTTTGTGACTTCTTGAGGGCAACTCTGAGAATTTAGTGGGCTTTGAGCTTCTGGTCTCAATCTTTCTCATAAACCTTGAACAAGGTTGGCATGAAACTTTGAAACTAGTGGATTCGCCAGATATACTTGGTAGAAACAACTTCTAAAAGCCTATGTCATGCAATCTGTATATTAGAGATAACATAACTTGAATTTGAATAAACTTCTTGTCCCACCTGGGCATGCCAGAAATGTTATACACTAAGTTTGCACCCTTGTCTCAAGCTCTCGTAGTCTTGATAACCTAGTATAACATGGGAATCATCTCCAGGTTGTGGGACCTATGCTAACTAAGATGAGACCTCTAGGTTCTAGGCTGGTTTCTCTTGGATAATCACCTTAATTTGCTTCTAGACATGAAAGTAAACTTTGAGGGAAAGGGATAGAAGGAATTCTTGGAAAGGGAAATGACTGAAAGCAAACTACCTACTAGGTGATACACCAAAATTAGGGTCTGGATCTCAGTATAGAGGAATGGAATCAATGAGAGACTCAGGTCTAGTAGGTCACAACTTACTTAATAGGCTTGCATAAGTGTTTCATAGGAGGGCCTGAACAAAAGACACAACTTATGACCTGCAAGCAGACATTCACTTCTGCAACTCGGTGTAGGATTGAGACAAGACTGTTAGGGGGTTGAAGTATACCCACAAAACATCTAAATCAGATCAAACACAATAACACACAAAATTACAAAAAGCAAGAGGGATCAGGAACCCTAAGATATCATTGAAGACATCATATACTTTAATCCAATAAGAGATAATTTAGACAAGGAAGCATAGGGACATGAAGGATTATCACAAAATACCTCTACAATATCTGAATCATCAATGGGAGAAATACAACTGTATAAGCCAGAGGGTAGAAATGATACCACAAATGACCCTTAAGAAAAGATGAATTTCTTCTACAAATTGTCCAACTCTGAGCCCTAAGGCTCCAAAAATACAATATATACATACTCCTTTGCACGCAGGCAAGAGTCAAAAACTAACTAGGGTTACATGGTTTTCAATACAATAATAAAACCCTAGTCGATCAAATCTGATCATAAATATATCTCTGCAAAAATCATAGCCGATCAGATATTTGTGCCCATTTCTGTACTAGAAATCAACTTGCAGACAAGCAACCCGGACTTATCTACCTCTCTTGCACAAAGTAACACCATGAATGCACTAATTGGTACCCCCCTGAGACAATAAATGACCAAAAATAGCCACCCAGACCCCTTTCATCATCTCCCTCAACTGTAAACGTCCTGAAGATATAAATTCCATCCACTAATTCTATCACAATTGACTACTAGTTCAAAAAAACCTAGCCGAAACCCAGCAGGAATATATTTGAATTTAAATAATAATGGCTAACAACTGGTGCCAAACTTTTCCTCCATCGACGGTTGATGTTTAAAACTTAATCTCACTTTAAAATGCGACCATCAGATCTTCTTATTTACCCTGACTCGGCATCTGACTACAAATCTAACCTTAAGTCTACCTCGGGTTACCCTTTTCCTTCAGTCGCAGAGTCATTTAAACATTTAGTTGACCCTGGTTAAGTCTGGCGAACCTGAGAAGCTCTTTAGTCATTGATTTTTGGAGTACTTTCTAATCCTAGGCCCATTCCCCACATGTCATTCCTTTATTCTCCCTTGATTTCTCTGTAGGCATACACGTCAGCAAGCTCTGACAATGGACCCACTCAAACTAAGATTCCAATCTAACGACAGGTGCATGATCTCATGGCCCCTGAATATTCTTTTAGATCATGCATCATTCGTTGATCTATTTAAGCCGAAACCCCTTTTGACAAACAGACCCACCTAGAAATCTCTGGCAGCACTTGGTGACCAATTAAATTTGAGCACACCTAGCAACACCGTCCCATAGACTTTCTCCTTATTTTGACCAATGAGAAGATGGCATGTCATCCTGACCTGGCACTGGACCCACCTGACAAAGTTGAACATTTGGAAAATCTGATGACCAGCATAAGATTGCATGTGTCATAAAAGGGCTATGCGAAGGTATGCCAGTTGTAGATCTTCATCCCTCTGACATCCCTGTAGAGACCCTAACACGGCCCCACTGACAAATTCCAGTTGTCACTATGTGGACCAATCAAATGTGAGCACATCAGCAAACAAGGACCCATCAAACAAAGCTCTAACAACAAATCAAGATCGATGGTTGGCGCGTAATCTCATGGCTCTGACACAACCCATGAGATCATGTGTCGATCATTGGATTAAAAGCTACGCAGTCCTCTGGGCCCGCTAACAAATTACAAGTCATCTCCCTTCGACCAATGAAATACCTCCACATAGGACACCATGGTAATGGACCCACAAAGGCATGAAGCACTGAGAAAAGGAAAGATTGATGATTTTCGTAAGATCGTGAGCCTTTGACACATGCTATGAGATCTTACGACAACTGTTGATCTCATCAACTAGGACCCCACAATCTTGAGACCTCCAAAGAACTCAGTGATTACACAACCAAGGGAAGGCTAACCACTCACTGAATCGCTAATCATTGAGGACTTAACCATGAAACACTTAGCGACTATGAGAATCATGCGGTCGTTGAATCGCTGAGAGGGAAAGATCATCGCCAGAGAAATATGAGAATCTGCGACCAACCAATAGGATTAAAGCACACATGAGCATTTAGGATTTTAAGTGGCCGATAAAGTAACTTGAAAATATATCAATACAAAGGGCTACTTAGGGTTTTAAGCCTACAACGGCTACTTTTATGAATTTTTGGACTTGCAAACCAGAGAGTTAGAAAGCTTGCAGAGACCAGAGAACAGCACAGAAAGCTATGAAACTTTTTGAGGTGTTTGGCAGGGTGAAAATAGAGACCCTGAGATGGGAATTGGTCAAATTTGCATGCATATGAAAATTAGGGTAACAGTGACTATCTACTCAAATATATGTACATAGAGAATATAGATCAAATAATATTGTAGACCAATCAAACAACCTTAGAGAAGGATGAATCTTTTTGTCAAAGAAATTGTTAAGACAAAGTTGTAGAAGTTGATGAATATTGGTTTTATATACCTCATGTTTTATAATAAAATATGTTGAACATGATGAATAATTGAGAGGTGGGGAGGGGGCGAATCTATTAAATTCCAAAACACTTTATTAAAACTTTACTAAACTAGTAAAATCATAAGCCATTCATGTAATTAGATTTTTTATAAACTTGAAATAACAAGAGAAATCAAACCCCATAACACCAGATATAATGTGGAAATCCAAGATGGGAAAAACCATGGATAAGATCAATACCATGAAAGTAAACATTGGTTGAGGTGACAATGATTAAAGTATTTTTTATAGAGGGTTCACTACTAGTTTTCTCATTACTATTTAGCTCACTGTCGATTAGGCTAACTACCCTTATACAAAAGATGTATTATAAAAATATGTCTTGCAAACAAAATATGAACTAATGAGATTGCATCTAAACATGCATGAAATAATTCCAACTAGTAGCACAATTATCACCTTAAGTAGTAGATCTAGTTACAAATATTCTATCAGTGCACTTCAATATAATCGTACAATTTAGTATGTAAGGCTTATCCTTGTTGTCATATCTATCCTTTGCACACCTATCTTTTACTTACTTACAATACCACAAGGAATACACACATAGACACACACATATCCACTTCAACCACCTTTGGCTCTCTTCACAAGCATACCTTAGATACAAAATTATGTATTTATTTATATAAACATCTAATAATACATATGTTGGACAAGCCATAAAATATGTCAGACATAATACAAAGGATATTCTAATTATATTTAATACGCTACCACTGAACCTAAATATACATCATACATAAGAATTCTTCACATCATGTTACCACAAGACCTAAATATAGGTCACACTTAAGATAAATATGTTTCATATCACATTTATCGAAAGATAAATAAATTTTAGAACTGTTAGAGTTCCACAACCAAATCCAAGACTTGATCAACAAAACTTTTTGAACCAACCAATGGATAAAGCCTATCCAGAATGGAATATAACTGTTGTACCAAAAACAATTGATGAACTATGAGAATATATAGATAGTAGGGTTACCTATAAGAATGCTTAAACTTAACAGTACACTAACTGATGCAAAAATGACTAATTCCATAGAATTGGAGACAACTAATCAGATTTAGGAAAATATGGAGATTCTTTATAAAGAAGATACAACAGTGAAGATGGAAAAGTCACAGAGCTTGAAAGGAAAATATAAGAGCATTGAGAAGGGTGAAGATGAAAATATATCTTCTTGTTGGAAACTACAATTGAAGCAATTATTGTATTGTCATTGATGTCAAACCTTAACTGGTAAGACTGTTGCTATCTAAGAAAGTACTATATCTATTTGATTGTTGTGAAGGGGATAGGTAAGGTTGGTAACAATAGAACCTAAGAAAAGGTTGAGTTATCTTGATACTTCAATGAGTACTTGATTATGTGGCACAATGATAAGATAATGTATTGCTTATCTAAGTAAGAATAAAGACTAAATTGGTAGGCTTAACCGAGAAAAAGTGAAGAAATCTAGTTTAAGCCAAGTGATGTTAGTGTCGATTGAGCTAGTTTATGCCGAGTAAATTCAGTGTTGACCAAACATCAGTTACTTGTCGAGGAAGGCAATATTAGCTGAGGAAATAGTTTTTGAGGTGATCGAGCTTTCTAATAAAGACCGAGGAGTTGAACATTGTATTGATCAAGCGTCAGTAATTTACATTTGAGGAAGAATTCTGATTTCTAGCTGACATAGTTGAATTCTTGGATTATGTAAAATGTGTTGACTTTATTTATTGATTGTATGGAAGCATTTAATGCACTATAAAATGTTTTATTGAAAATCTATTAAGAGATTTGAGATATTTCTAGAAGGATAGATGAAGAACATAAAGTTGGAAGGATTCGATGAATTTGACCTAACCCTAATATCTACAAAGGAGATTAAGTGCAAAAGACGTATTGACCTAATTAAGGAAGTATTAAGGCAACCTAAGTATGAGTTTGAATAGAGAAAATTATCCTAGAAGTATTGTTGATGTTATTGACTGTCTAAGTAGAAAAGGCTGAAGGAGAAGTGTTGTGATTGCTTGAAGAGATTTCCGAATAGATTAGTGATGGAGATGGTAAAGGTTCACAGTCAATAAGCTAGCATATGTGTACGGAATTGGATCTAATATTTGCAAAGTGAGTTGTATGTTTTTTAGATCAATACTACTATTACTTTCTAACCATTGTATCAGTCAAAATCCTTTTAACAGAGGTTGATCTAACAATCATTTGTATAAATCCTTTGAACAAGGTTGCATTCTAATGGGATGTATGTAAGTCCTATAACAAGGTGCACTTTTAACATAGTGGTTTAAATCCTTTAACTGGGTCACACCTGATAGTGTGTTTGTAACCTTTGACATGGTTGGCTTTTCACAGAGCTCAATTCAGAAGAGTGAAAATAATAGTAACATGTTACAAAGTGGTTTTTCCCTAATTAGGTTTCCACTATAAATCCTAGTGTTAATACTTGTGTGAATGTTTTGGTTTGAACATTTATGTGTTTTACAAGTTAGATACTATTGGATAGTGGACTGCACTGTTATATGTTTTTGTTATGCAATCAGTAATGACCAAGTAGTTGTTGGTTGTGGGATCTGATTTGTTGAAGAGTTTTAAAGTTTGTTTTATACATCTAGACCTAAGAACAACTAATTCACCCCCCCTCTCTTTTGTTCTAAATCATATTAACAATTGGTATCAGAGTTGTTGGTGCTTACATAGAAAAAGTTTAAAGGTACTTGAAGCAAATGATCAGGATGTATAAGAAGGAGGTACCAAAGCTAAATAAGGAGAACTTTCATGCATGGAAAAGTTTGATGAAGTTGCATCTAGCCAGTATTGGTAATTATAAAATTGAGCATGATTATGGTACACCTATTGCACCTCTGACTGCCGAGGAAATGAGAGCTAAACAAGAGCACAACCAAGCAATGTTGGAGATTGCATCTGCCCTAAGTTATCCAGAATTTGAAGACATCAAAGACTGCACTAATGCAAAGAAAATGTGGGACACTCTTGCAAACATCTATGGTGGTGACATAAATGTACTGAGAGCCTAAGAGGTAAATTTGATGAAATGAGAATGCAAGAAGGTGAGAATATTGCACAATATTGAGGTAGAATAAAAGAAGTTGTAAATGCTATTAGAGGAGAAAATGGAACTATTGATGATGAAATTGTAATTGGAAAAGTATTGAGAACTCTATGTCCTATTTATGCCATCAAAATTTTAGCAATTCAGGAATCTAGATGTAACCCTAACAATGCTCTTACTTTGGAAAGTTTGGTTGGTAAGCTTACTAATTTTGAACTTTCTAACTATGATAACTTCACTGTTACTAATGTTGAATCTTCTTTTAAGTCACAAATGGTTTTGAGTAAGTCAAAGAAGGAAAAAGAAAGATGCATCAGTGAGAGTGAAAGTGAAAGTGACACATCTGATGAAGAACTTGAGGATCTAGAAGCTCTTATGGCTAGAAGACTGAAAAGGGGAAAAGGAAAGTATAAAGGTAAACTCCCTATTATATGTTTTTCATGTAATAAAGTTGGTCATATAGCTGCTAGATGTCCTGACAGGGATGATAAGGATGAAGAAAGAGAAAACAAGCATAAAAACAAAAGAGAAGATAGAGGTTACCGAAGGTACATGGACTATAAAGGAAAAGGTAAGAAATCTTGCTATATTGCTGAAGAAGAGACTGACACTTATAGTGATGATTTTGAAATTGAAGTTGTCTATGTTGCAATGAAAGATGAGTTTGATGAGGATGAGAAAACTGCATTGATATCTTATGTGAAAAAAAATGATAAATGGATTATTGACAGTGGTTGTTCACATCACATGACTAGTGACAAGAGTAAGTTTGATACCTTAGATCATTATAAAGGTAGAAGTGTGAAATTTAGTAATGATGCACCATGTTTTGTTAGAGGTAAATGATTGATTAAGCTGACTGATAAGATCACTTGTGAGAATGTTTATTGGGTTGAGGGTATTAACTATAATCTAATGAGTGTTGCACAGCTTAATAGCACTGGCTATCAAGTGGAATTTCATCACAGGAAGGCCAAAATATTTGATGCCACTGGTGAACTGATTGGAAGTGGAGAATAGACAAGAGGTAATTTATTCTATCTAGACCTATCTGAAGAAACATGTATGATTGCACAACTTGATGATATTTGGTTATGGCATAAGTGGCTATGTCATGTTAATTTTGATAATCTGGTAGAAATTAGTAAGAAGAAGAAAGTGAGAGGTCTTCCTAGATTGAAGAAACCTGATAATGTAATGTGCAAAGAATGTCAGTTGGGTAAGATGACAAAGTCTACTTTTAAGAGCAAGACTTTTACTTTTGAGAATACTTTAGATTTGGTTCATACTAACCTTTGTGGACCTATGGGTTTACAAAGCTATTGTGGTGCTAGATATTTTATCCTGTTTGTCGATGATTATACCAGAATGATGACTATAATGTTCTTAACAGAAAAATTTGATGCTTTTCAAATTTTTAAGTGGTAGTTGGCTAAGGTTGAAAAGGAGACTGGTAGGAACCTAAAGTGTCTGAGATTTGACTGAGGTGGAGAATTTATATCTAATGAATTCAATCTATTTTGCAATGATAGAGGGATCAAAAGACAGATGTCTATACCAAGAACTCCTCCATAGAATGATATAGCAGAGAGAAGGAACAGATCTATCATGGATTATGCAAGTACATTAATGATTGAAAATAATGTTGCACAAAAGTACTGGAGAGAAGTTGTAAGTACAACTATTTATACTCTTAACCGAGTACAGATCAAAAAAGGTACAAATCTGACACCTTATGAGCTATGGCATGGGTATGCACCTAATGTAAAGTACTTTAGAATTTTTGGAAGCAAATGCTACATACTAAAGGACAATAGGAATGTACAATTTGATGCTAAAAGTGATGAGGGAATATTCCTAGGCTATTCCACAAAAAATAAAGCTTATAAGTGTTTGAACTCTAACACTAACAAAATTGTGGAAAGTGTGAATGTCAAAGTTGATGAGTATGCAAAGAAAAATGAACCTGACAGCAAAAGAGAACCAAAAGATTACAAATCTTTTATGTATATAGAGGAAGGAGAGGCAAATGGCAAACTTGCACCTGATGCAGAGTCTCAGGTAAGCAATGTCGAGCATTAGGAAAACAATGATGAGAGAGAAGAATAACATGTCGAGTGACAGGAGGTAGTTGTCGAGTATCAAGAAGAGGTTATCGAGCATTCAAAAGATAAATCTAAAAATCTTGTTGGTGAACCTGAAGAGCAAGATGAAAGGAGAGCAAAACCTATTTTGGCACAATATGTAAGGAGACATCACAAGCTTGAACAGATCTGTAGAGACAAAGATACTGGAGTTTTGACTAGAAGCAAGACAAGAGATCCGACATGTTTACTATGTGAATTTGAGCCTAAGACAACAAGGGAGGCATTAGAAAATGAATATTGGATACAAGCAATGAATGAGGAGATAAAACAGATAGAGAAGAATGATACTTGGACTCTACTGACGAGACCAAAAAATAAAAATGTCATTGGAACAAAGTGGGTGTTCCAAAACAAGTTGAATGAGCATGGTCAAATCACAAGAAACAAAGCTAGGCTGGTATGCAAAGGCTATGCACAAGAAGAAGGAATAGATTATGGGGAGACATTTTCCCCTATAGCTAGATTGGAAGGAGTAAGAACCTTACTTGCATATGTTGCCTACAAAGATTTCAAGGTATACCAAATGGATGTTAAGTCTGCATTTTTAAATGGTATATTAGAAGAAGTGTACATTGAACAGTTAGAAGGATTTGTTGATCCAAACAAAAGACACATGGTTTGCAAATTGAATAAAGCATTGTATGGACTAAAGCAAGCTTCTAGAGCATGGTATGAGAGACTGCACAACTACCTGATATAGATTGGATTCTCAAGGACAAATGACACAAGCAATCTATACATGAAAGATGAAGAAGGTAAAGGAATCTTGTTGGCTAAGATTTTTGTAGATGATATTATATTTGGTGGACAAGATGCCTTGTGTAAGAAATTTTCAAATGAAATGTAAACTGAATTTGAAATGAGTATGTTTGGGGGGATCAAATTTTTTGTTGGTTTACAAGTATATCATCTGGAGAAAAGAATTTTCATCACCCATTCTAAATATGTTCATGAGATACTGAAAACCTTTGGTATGGAAGATTCAAGGCCAATAAGTACTCCCATGGCTATTATTATACACTAAGTTTTCACCCTTGTTTCAAGCTCTTTTGGTCTTGATAACTTAGTATAACATGGGAATCATCTCCAGGTTGTGGGACCTATGCTAACTGAGATGAGACCTCCAGGTTCTAGGCTGGTTCCTCTTGGATAATCACCTTAATTTTCTTCTAGATAGGAAAGTAAACTTGAGGGGAAAAGGGATAGAAGGAATGCATGAAAGGGAAATAACTGAAAGAAAACTACCTACTAGGTGATACACCAAAATGAAATGAACATGATACACTGACCAAATCAGCATGAAAGCTCTCAGATCTAACAGAACACAATCTTTCTAAATAGGCTTGCATAAGTGTTTCATAGAGTGGTCTAGACAAAACACACAGACTGTGACTTGCAAGCAAATGTTCTCTTCAGCAAAAGGGCACAGGAATGAGACAGAATGACAGGGGGGCTGAAGTATACCCACAAACTCATTCAAATCAGATCAGACACAATAGTGCACATATAAGCTGAAAGAAAGAAGGGCCCTAGAACTCCAAGATTTCTCTAACAAGGCCAGTATATTACATTCAATAAGAGAAATACAGAAAAGGGAAAGACCAGAGGGTAGAACAAATGCCACGGATAGCCTCTATTGAGTCTAAGATTTCAATGAAAGATCACAAACTGTAAAAGTCAGAGGGTAGAAAGAATGCCATAGATAACTCCTAGAAAGAGAAAAACTCTTTTTACAAAATGTAAACTCTAAGCTTCAAAAAGCTCCAAAAAACATTATATACATCTCCCCAAAAGCACGCAAGTATGAGAAAAAAACCTGATTAGGGTTACATAGATTTTCATAAAATAATCAAACCCTAACTCTATCATATCTGATCATAAATGTATCTCTGAAAGTATCATGGCCGATCAGATATTAGTCCTTGCAAGTCCATCCCATCTCTCTGCAAGTCAGGCTCATCATGAATGCCCAAAATCTGATCCCTATAGATAATTTTGTATTTTGAAGTACAGAAGGCCACAGGTGGCACCAACCTTTAATGCCTCTTCAGCATAAGAACACTGACATGGTACCCTGAGAAATCATATGCGGTGGCTATCAGATCCTCCTCATCATCCTCCCAACTGCAATTGTCCTGAAGACATAAATCCTGAGCTACCTGCACCCGCATTCGACCAACAACAAGAAACTAGCAAGAAAAATATTTAAATTTTGAAAATAATGACTAGCTGATCCAATTTAAAATGTGGCCATCGATATCAATCTTTCCCAGCAAATGAACAGTCCAGATCATCCTTGAAACAGTTGCAAGCCCCTTTGAAAAGTCATCAGCCACATCACCGGTCGGAAGCCAATAAAAAATGAACACCTCAGCAACACGTAGCACATTGGACCCACAACCCACTAAGACCTCATCAAACGGTTGTCGCATGATCACAAGGGCTCAAAAGATTCCTTGCGATCAAGTGACAACCATAGATCTTCATCAACTACCACCTCACTTAAGATACTTGAACCCATTGACAAATGCCAACTATTTTTCCCATAAACCAATAAGAATCAAGCACGTCAAAACACAAGGACCCACCTGACAGAGCCTTGGTGATAAAGCAAGATCAACGGTTGGCATATGATCTCATGGGCTAAGAATATTCCATGTGATCATAAGACAGCCATAGATCTTCATTTAAGACAGCACACCAGGCCCACTCTGACATGGCTCCACATCACAAGCCCTTGACCAATTGAAAATGAACACCTTGGACTACGTGGCAGTGGACCCACTAACAACTGAAATGCTGTATTGAAAGGAAAGATCAACGGTCGGTGCATGATCTCATGAGCTCAGAATATTCCTTCAAATCATGTGCCAACCGTTAGATCTTCCTTCAAACCTTAACCACAGAGTTGAGACTACCAAACAAACTATAACCACTTGCCAAATCGCTTGATGCTAAGGGCTTGACTGCCAGGAATAAGAGATCTTGTGACTACAGTCGCTTAGTCACCGAATAAAAAGGGAATATGCTTCCTGGCTGGGAGATCTCATGAACAGTTAAAAAAAAGAGCACGTGGAAAAAGAAACCCTTAAGAGACCAAAAAGGTAACGGTGAAATATAACAGGCTAAAGGGTTTTTGAGGGTTTCTTGGCTCCAACGGCTAGATTTTTAAATTTAAACTTGCAAACCAGGGAGTCTAGATATTTGCAGAGACCAAAAGAAAAAGGAGAAGACCATGAAAATTTTTAGAGGTTCAAGAGGGTAAAAATGTAGACCCTGGATAGAATCTAGCCTAACCAAATTTGTATGGAATCAGGAAATTTTGGGCAACATTTTGGCAATTCTACTGGATGTTAGCCTGCTAGACATTGATCAGTGACCTTAAGCAATCCATTGGGCACAGGAGTCATCACTTTGAACATAGAACCTCTGACAGAGAGACAGAGCTAGAACCAAAGGAACAAAACCATGCGCAAACACTTCTTGGAAAATAGGGAGACTAAACTAGAAAATAGGGACAAAAAGCAAGAAAACTAGCCTAACCTAAACTAACCAATACAGGAAACCGGTTAAACAAAACCATTCACCAGTTTGTTGAAATAACTACCCTTTCTCCTTAGGGTATTACACTTTTCATATTTGGTGCCAACAAGGGGAAGATAGAACATAAGAATGTATTGAACTACCTGGCATATCAACTCTTGAAATTTGTAGTCCAAACAACTCATCTTGCATAGGGTATAGGTGATGTCCTCCCAGGGAGGCTGATAATACTGATTAGGTCTATGGTTACTAATGAGTGAACCCTTGACATCACCCTCCATTGAATCCTTGAATATGAATGTCCCATTTGACTCCATCTGAGCTAGATATCTGATAGGACACCCCTTTAAGAGCATGAAACTAGGCCTCTCCTGCTCAGTATGCATCTTATGGATATTTTTAGCATGCTGATTAGAATCTTGTCCCACCATGATAGTTTGTCATACCATTTCCTCTTCTTTAGTTAGAGGACCATCTTCTTTATCAGTTGGAACATCTAATAGCTCATCAAGGCTATCAAACTATCCTATATCCTTAACAATCATTGGTCCCTCCTCATGGCTCAGGAAATATGATTCCTTAGATTCATCCTCTACTTTATTGTAGACTGGCTTTTATTCTATAATTGAGACATTTTTGACCTCCGAATCTTGTTCAATGTAAGAAGGCATTTCTTCAAATAAATCAGCTAGGATTTCACCCTCTTCACTTGCTTTTTGATCCCTATCTGGCTACTCTAATTTATCAACATGCAACCAGTCTGCTGGTTCCTCATCATAATCATGAAAAAGTACATCCAAAGGGAAAAATTCATTATCTTTCTAATATCTTGAAATGCTATGAGGGGTAGGGGGTTCTTTAGGAATTGGCTCATAAGGCCTTACCTGTTGTAGGATGGGCTCACTATCACTTCGGAGGTTAAACCCTGTAGGTGTCTCCTTTATTAGAAAAGGATGGATTGACTAGAAATCTAGGATGGGGGTATGAATAGGCTCTAGAAAATCATGGAGCTTAGGTCCTTGTTGACTAGGATTTTGAACTGAAGGAGAAATCCTAAAGCTTGGAATTTCAATAGAAGTGCTAGTGGACTTACCAAGAAAGAAACTTGGAAATTGAGCCTTTTTTACAATAGTCTGGTGTTGTGATTGACCCTCCTAAGATTAAGCCAACAGGGTCCTCAACAATTCATCTTTTTCCCCCAACACTTTTTCATAGTGTTGTTTCTGAACCTCTAGATCTGCTCTAAGATGAACCCCTTGTTTTCTCAATTCTTTGCAAAGAGTTTCTGCATGATGTATCTTTTGAATGTCTTCACACTTCATAGCTACAACAATTGAGATCCTTGCTAGCTCCTTATGCTCTTCCAGCTCCTTTTCTTTCTCTAGATGAAATTCATTGCCTCTATCAAACATGGCTTTTATTAGATTTCTTTGGTCTTGAACCACCTTTTCACAAATATTCTTCTGAACTTCCAACTCTTCATAGGCACCCCTCTAAGCTACCAATGTTCTTTGAAAATCTTCCTCTTTTACAGCTATAGCAGCACTAACTTTAATTAAATTTTCCTTGTAACCTTTATTCTGTGTTGCTAGATTACTTACAAGGGTTGCTTGATTTTGTTGATGTCCTATGATGACCTCTTCATACTGCTTCCATCAAGCATCAAACTGCTCCTTTGCTTGTGTTTGCATATGCCTTTTCTATGTTTCTAACACCTCTTCATAGTGTCCTTTCTATTTTTCTAGCTCCTTTTGATAAATCTTCTTTTGTGCCTCTAACCCTCCAGCAAGCTTGGCTTCATTTCTTTTGTATTGCTCAACCAGATACTTCTTATGGTGTAGCTCTTGTTCATGCATATGAGTCTGATGTGCAAGCTCTTGTTGTTGTATGTCAAATTCTTGTATGCAAAAAAACTCTTCTACAGGCTCAAGGTAGGCATTTTCATGCTGCCAGTATGCTTCAACAAGGGTGGGTGGGTGAAAAGCATGTAGGACTTGCTGAGTATTTGTTGGAAAAGTACCATTCTACATAAAATTAGTAGTAGAACTACCTAGGTAAGGTTGACAAAAAGATATATAAGAAACCTCCCCATTAAAATGAGGATGATAGGCCATTGTAAACACTTGATCCACTCAAAACTAGTAGAATCTTCTCGGAGTCCCCAGATATGCAAAGATGACCTATCAAAGGCTTGAAACTTGCTGATGGCATATCAGAACCAACAAGAAAGCAAAATAACTCTGACCTTGGTCCCATCGGGCATGCCAAAAATGTTATACACTAAGTTTTCACCCTTGTTTCAAGCTCTTTTGGTCTTGATAACTTAGTATAACATGGGAATCATCTCCAGGTTGTGGGACCTATGCTAACTAAGATGAAACCTACAAGTTCTAGGTTGGTTCCTCTTGGATAATCACCTTAATTTTCTTCTAGACAAGAAAGTAAACTTGAGGGGAAAATGGATAGAAGGAATGCATGAAAGGGAAATAACTGAAAGCAAACTACCTACTAGGTGATACACCAAAATGAAATGAACATGATACACTGACCAAATCAGCATGAAAGCTCTCAGATCTAATAGAACACAATCTTTCTAAATAGGCTTGCATAAGTGTTTCACAAAGGGGTTTGGACAAAAGACATGGACTGTGACCTGCAAGCAAATGTTCTCTTCAGCAAAAGGGCACAGGAATGAGATAGAATGACAGGGGGGCTGAAGTATACCCACAAACTCATTCAAATCAGATCAGACACAATAGTGCACATATAAGCTAAAAGAAAGAAGGGCCCTGGAACTCCAAGATTTCTCTAACAAATCCAGTATATTACATTCAATAAGAGAAATACAGATAAGGGAAAGACCAGAGGGTAGAACAAATACCACAGATAGTCTCTATTGAGTCTGAGATTTCAATGAAAGATCACAAACTGTAAAAGTCAGAGGGTAGAAAGAATGCCATAGATAACTCCTAGAAAGAGAAAAACTCTTTTTACAAAATGTAAACTTTGAGCTTCAAAAAGCTCCAAAAAACATTATATACATCTCCCCAAAAGCACGCAAGCAGGAGCAAAAAACCTCATTAGGGTTACATAGATTTTCATAAAATAATCAAACCCTAACTCTATCATATCTGATCATAAATGCATCTCTGAAAGTATCATGGCCGATCAGATATCAATCCTTGCAAGTCCATCCCATCTCTCTACAAGTCAGGCTCATCATGAATGCCCAAAATCTGATCCCTACAGATAATTTTGTATTTTGAAGTACAGAAGGCCATAGGTGGCGCCAACCTTTAATGCCTCTTCAACACAAGAACACTGACACGGTACCCTAAGAAATCATATGCAACAACTATCAGATCCTCCTCATCATCCTCCTAACTGCAACTATCCTGAAGACATAAATCCTGACCTACCCGCAGCCGCATTCGACCAACAACAAGAAACTAGCAAGAAAAATATTTAAATTTTGAAAACAATGGCTAGCTGATCCAATTTAAAATGTGGTCATTGATATCAATCTTTCTCAGCAGATGAATGGCCCAGATCATCCTTGAAATAGTCACAAGCCCCTTTGAAAAGTCATCAGCCACATCATCAGTCAGAAGCCAATAAAAAATGAACACCTCAGCAACATGTAGCACATTAGACCCATGACCCAGTGAGATCTCATCAGACGGTTGTCACATGATCACAAGGGCTCAGAAGATTCCTTGTGATCAAGTGAAAACCATAGATCTTCATCAAATACCACCTCACTTAAGATACTCAGACCCACTAACAAATGCCAACTATTCTTCACATCAACCAATAAGAATCGAGCACGTCAGAACATGAGGACCCACCTGACAGAGCCTTGGTGATAAAGCAAGATCAACAGTTGGTGTATGATCTCATGGGCTAAGAATACTCCATGCAATCATAAGACAACCATAGATCTTCATTTAAGATAGCACACTGGGCCCGCTCTGACATGGCTCCATATCACAAGCCCTCAACCAATTGAAAATGAACACCTCAAACTACATGGCAATGGACCCACTGACAACTAAAATGTTGTATTGAAAGGAAAGATCAATGGTCGGTGCATGATCTCATGAGCTTAGAATATTCCTTCAGATCATGCACCAGCTATTAGATCTTCCTTCAAACCTTAACTGCAAAGCTAAGACCCCCAAACAAACTGTAACTGCTCACCAGATCGCTTGATGCTAAGGGCTTGACCGCTGGGAATAAGAGATCTTGCGACTACAGTCGCTTAGTCACTGAATGAAAAGGGAATATGCTTCCTAACTAGGAGATCTCATCAATAGTTAAAAAGAAAGAGCACGTGGAAAAAGAAACCCTTAAGAGATTGAAAAGGTAACGGTGAAATATAACAGGCTAAAGGGTTTTTGAGGGTTTATTGGCTCCAATGGCTAGATTTTTAAATTTAAACTTACAGACCAGGGAGTCTAGATATTTGCAGAGACCAGAAGAAAAGGTAGAAGACCATGAAAATTTTCAGAGGTTCAACAGGTTAAAAATGCAGACCCTGGATAGAATCCAGCCTAACCAAATTTGTATGGAATCAAGAAATTTTGGGCAATAGCTACTGGACAAAAGTTATCTAAAAATGACGATGTTGCAGAAGTAAACCAGACTTTGGATAGATCCATGATTGGAAAGCTACAATATGTTGTACATAGTAGACTAGATATTACTTTAGCTGTTGGGATTGTGGCAAGATTCAGTGCCAATCCTTAGGAAACTCACATGATGGTTGTCAAAAGGATAATGAGATATTTGAAAGGGACTGCTGACTATGGATTTTACTACAAGAAGCATGAAAAGTTTGAACTGAGAGTGTATACTAATGTTGATTGGGTAGGAAATGTGGATGAAAAAAAGAGTACTAGTGGTGGAGCTTTCTTTCTTGGACAAAAATTAGTTTCCTGGACAAGCAAGAAACAAAATTGCATTTCCTAATCTACTACTGAAGCTGAGTATGTGGTTGTAGTAGTGAACTGTTCAAACTTGGTATGGATAAAGCAATTGTTGGTAGGCATGAAAGAAGAGATCACTGAACCAGTTGTCATCTACTGTGACAACACAAGTGCTATCAACATCTCTAAGAATCTAGTGATGCACACAAGGACCAAACACATCGCCATCAAGTATCATTACTTGAGGGAACTGGTACAAGATAAAGAGGTCTAAATGGAATATATGAATACAAAGGAACAACTAGCAAACATATTCACTAAAGCTTTACCTAAAGAAGCTCATGAATATCTAAGAGGTCAATTAGGGGTTCTTTCCCTAACTAAGGCTGCCTAGTCAAGCTAGGAGCACTACATCAAATGTGCTACAAAGAGTATTTGACAAATTGATGCAGAGACAGGTCACACTTTAGGAGCAGCCTAGAGTTGTGAAAAGTATAGCAAAGCCAAGAATTAGTCATAAGAAAAGATGATAGAGGGAAAAATATTGTTACTGAACTGAAAAATGATATCTACATCTATAGGATGTATGTTTTAGTTGTTTCTTTGGCATTTTTGTCAAAGAGGGAGATGATCATGGATGAATACACATGGTGAGATTTCATGGAAGATCAAGTAAGAGGGAGAGATTCAGTGGATGGTCATACAAGCATGGCTAATTGATTCTATATTAGAATGAAGCTAAGGATATTATAAATATTTTTGATGGATAGATAAGTTTTGGATTGGTTGGTGATTCATGTGTTATTCATATGGTGTTTCCATCAATGCCAAAGAGGGAGATTATTGGAAACTGTAATTGAAGTAATTATTGTATTGTCATTGATGTCAAACCTTAACTAGTAAGACTATTGTTATCTAAGAAAGTAATATATATATTTGATTGTTGTGAAGGGGATAGGCAAGGTTGGTAACAATAGCACCTAAGGAAAGGTTGAGTTATCTTGATACTTCAATGGGTACTTCATTATGTGGCAGAATGATAAGATAATGTATTGCTTATCTAAGTAAGAATAAAGACTAAACTGGTAGGCTTAACCAAGCAAAAGTGAAGAAATCTAGGTTAAGTCGAGTGATGTTAGTGTCGACTGAGCTAGTATATGTCAAGTAAATTCAGTGTTGACCAAACATTAGTTAATTACCGAGGAAGACATTATTAGCCGAAGAAACAATTTTTGAGGTGACCAAGCTTTCTAATGAAGACCGAGGAGTTGAACACTGTATTGACCGAGCACCAGTAATTTACATTTGAGAAAGAATTTTGATTTCCAGCCGACATAGTTGAATTCTTAGATTATGTAAAATGTGTTGACTTTATTTATTGATTGTATGGAAGAATTTAATGCAATGTAAAATGTTTTATTGAAAATCTATTAAGAGATTTGAGATATTTCTAGAAGGATAGACAGAGAACATAAAGTTGGAAGGATTCGATGAATCTGACCTAACCCTAAGATCTACGAAGGAGATTAAGCAAAAAAAGATGTATTGACCTAATTGAGGAAGTATTAAGGAAACCTAAGCATGAGGTTGAATAGAGAAGAGGATGCTAGAAGTATTGTTGATGTTATTGACTGTCTAAGTAGAAAAGGCTGAAGGAGAAGTGTTGTGATTACTTGAAGATATTTTCAAGTAGATCAGTGATGGAGATGGTAAAGGTTCATAGTCAATAAGCTAGCATATGTGTATGGAATTGGATATGATATTTGCAAAGTGAGTTGTATTTTTTCAGATCAATACTACTATTACTTTCTAACCATTGTATCAGTCAAAATCCTTTTAACAGAGGTTGACCTAACAGTCATTTGTATAAATCCTTTGAATAAGGTTGCATTCTAATGGGATGTATGTTAGTCCTATAACAAGGCACACTTTTAACATAGTGGTTTAAATCCTTTAACCTGGTCACACCTGATAGTGTGTTTGTAACCTTTGACAGGGTTGGCTTTTCACAGAGCTCACTTCAGAAGAGTGAAAATAATAGTAACATGTTACAAAGTGGTTTTTCCCTAATTGGGTTTCCACTATAAATCCTAGTGTTAATACATGTGTGAATGTTTTGGTTTGAACATTTCTATGTTTTACAAGTTAGATACTATTGGATAGTGGACTACACTGTTATATGTTTATGTTATGCAATCAGTAATGACCGAGTAGATGTTGGTTGTTGGATCTGATTTGTTAAAGAGTTTTAAAGTTTGTTTTATACATCTAGACCTGAGAACAACTGATTCACCCCCCCCCCCCTCTCTATTGTTCTAAATCATATTAACACTTCTTACATGTTGAAGGTGAATGAGAGAGTTTTTGCTATCATATGTGTTAGAGTAACACTTGATGAAGATAGATTTTTTTTCAAAGGTTCTGAGATATTTGACTCCTGCCTATGAAATCAAGGTTGCAGCCATTGAAGAGATAAGGACAGTGACAAATGTGACAAGATAAAATCTAGTTGGAAAGCTTACAACCTTTGATTTAATTTCAATAAGTAGTGTATTACTGAAGTATGAGATATCCTTCAAATCTACTGTGCCTAGAAGGAACATGAAGATATCATATCCAATGGAGAAACTTGCAAGGAAATTGTCAAGATGGGAACAAGAATTTAAGAATATAGAAGAAGAAGAGAGAGAGCTTGAATAATTGGAAGCCAAGTTTGAAAAGAGAATGTCTTATAAACAAAGAGCTCATGTTGAAAGTAAGTACAAAGGAAAGATGCTCTTTAAATGTTTTTCATTTGGTGAGGTGGGAAATTTTGCATCTAGGTGCCCTACTAGAGCTCCTAAATACAGGTTTGAGCCTAAGCCTAGGGAAAGAAGATGTTATTATGTCCTAGATAATGAAGGTATTACTGATGATGAATCTGATGAAACTGATAAAAATGATGATGAATTTACCTTTACTATTGTTAGGGAAGAAGTTATTGAGTTTGATAATCCTAAGCCTACTAGATTTCTCATTTCTATTAAAGATACAAATCTAGATCTAAAGATTTTATGCCTTCTCTTGTTGCTAATGATGTTGTGGAAGAGAAAGCTCTAGCCACTCAAGTTGTCAAAAGCTGATAAGTGAGTGATTGATAATGGATGCTCTCATCATATGACTAGTGACAAAAGAAAATTCACAAGCTATGAGAAGTATGATGGTGGTGAAATGAAATGGGGTAACAAATCTAGTGGTAAGCTCAAAGGTAGAGGTTCTGCTATTTTGGATGGCATAAACAATACTAATGATATATTGTATGTAGAAGGTTTGAAACACAATATTCTCAGTGTTGGTTAAATAATGGAAAATGGCTATGGTTTGTATTTTAAGAATGACATGTGCAAGATCTTAAATGATTATGGAAGGTAGATTGCTACTGGATCTAAGATAAGAGGTAACATTTTTTTTTTTAGCACCGGTCAAAATACTTGTTCAATTCCTTAGATAGATGAAATTTGGTTATGGCATAAAAGGTTGGATCATGTTAAGTTTGACAATATAGTTGCTATAATTTCTAATTTTGTTGTTAGAGATTTGACTTTAATTAAGAATAATCCTACTAACAAATTTTTGCAAGGAATTCCAATTGGGTAAGAAAACAAGAGCTACTTTTCACTCTAAGAAAGAAACTTCAAATGGATTGTTTGATCTTGTTCATACTAATTTGTGTGACTCTACCAACATTAAAAATTTTCAAGGAGATAGATACTTTATGTTATTAATCAATGATTATTCAAGGATGGTTTGGGTGAGATTCTTGAAAGAAAAGTCATAAGCTTTTGGTAAGTTCAAGGCCTTCAAGTCAATGGTGGAAAATGAGATAGGTCTAAAATTAAAGATGATGAGATCAGACAAAAGTGGAGATTTTACATCATATGATTTTAATGCATTCTATGAGATGCATGTAATCCAGAGATAGTTGTCTACTCCTTGGACTCCACAATAGGATGGTGTAGTTGAATGGAAGAATAGATCGATCCTAGAGACTAGTAGAACCATGATGTTGGAAAGGAATGTTCCATAGATGTTTTGGAGAGAATATGTGAGACTTGTAGTATACACTCTTAATTGAGTGTATATCAAAGATGGAAGTGGTAAGACACCTTATGAACTTTGGTGTGTTTATGTACCTATTGTTAAGTACTTCAAAAAAAATGGTAGTAAATGCTATATAAAGAGAGATGAAGATTTGGGGAAGTTTGATGCAAGGAGTAATGAAGGTATATTCCTTGGATATTCTACTAAAAGAAGATCATATAGGTGCTACAACAAAAGGCTATAGAAATTAATAAGCACAAATGTTAAGGAAAAAGAAATGTTGGAAATCTATTGGAAAGTGTGATATGAGGGGGGGGGGGGGTGAATCAGATATCAACCAATTGATCCATTTTGACATAAACAAACTTGCAAAGTACAAGAATTAAACTTAACACTGTAATAGATCTAATATCCTAATTATCATCCATAAAAATAAACATAACACAATGATTTTGGTTACCTAGAAACCCTTGAAAGGTAAAAATGGGGTGGGGATGACACCCACAAATCTGCACTACTGCAGTATTAAATTTTGCATGTTAGGGCTACAAGTTTGATCACAAAATGTGATCTACCCTATGAGGGGTCTGCTCTATTAAAAGCTTTGAGACTTATACAATCTACCTTGAAAAAATATTTGAAAACTTACAACTAAGTAAGCACTCAGTTAAGAGATTTACTAAGGTTTGTTAAAACCACTTTGTTAAGAGATTTACCCTGATACACCTATTAAAATGTCTCAGTACCTGATCCTTTAGTTTGCACTATTATGTTGATTACAGATCTTCTCCTTACAGTATAGATTTGATATCTTCTATCAAACATGTCTCTGTTATATCCTTCACTTCTTTTCTTTGTTCTGCTCGGTCATTTAACTTTATCTCTGATCATCAAAATACTTCTCTACTCTGAAAGTATATGATCTCCTTCATACTCTTCTCTTCATGATAATTATTACATTTTAGGGTTTGGATCACATCTTATATAGATAATTAACTTTCTCTGAGATTTAAGATCTATGATCTAGATTGTCTCCTTTTGCCTCTTAACATTTCCCTAATTCTAATTGGTTCCATGTGTTACATAGGGATTAATGATTACAATACAAGATCATAATCACCTCCGTGATTTCCTCAACAAATAATAAATGAAATATGAATGTCGGCCAAAATAGTTTACCTAAGTGTTTATGTCATAACAAACACATATGTCAATTCTGGCTTGCTCAGCATTTGATATATCTGACACTTGGCATTCATTGTTCTTTATACCCCAGTGCTCAGCATTGACATCTTTACATAACTTGGTAAAAGCTGACTCGGCTAATACTGAAGTACTCGGTGATAATTATTTTACTCAGTAGTGACTACTGCTCAGTAAATGTACAATACACATGACTCAGCCTATATATGATGACTCGATCATAGTGAGGACTAACCAACATTGCCTAGAAAATGACTAAGTGTAAGACACTAATAGACAACAAAACTTTAGGAATCAACAAGAAAGTCTTGAGAATTTGACCAAATCCAATGAGTTTGTTGTTGGAAATTAAGTCAAAAGTGTTAATATGAGAAAATATTAACTGGTTCTGAATAAAGATCCTTGTATACTAGTTAATGTAAGTGATGAAGATGATGGAGACAAAGATGAAAAAAGGCCTGCAATAAAACAATTGGTAGCAAGGTGTATAAGATTTCATCAAAATGAAAGTATGATCATTGGTGATAGGAATAAAGGAGTTCATACAAGAAGAAGAGTTGCACAAGATCAGATATGCTTGATGTCACATATTGAACCCAAGTATGTAACAAAAGCCTGCAAAAATGATGATTGGGTTGAAGCAATGAAGGAAGAGTTATCATAGATTGAGAAAAATGACACATGTGTTCTTTTTTCAAGGTCTAAATATAGTTAATGGTCAAGGTATGTCAAGGAAGAAATTACAACTACAAATGATCATTTAGAGAAGATCGTGCTTAGAGAAACCAAACTTGAGGCATTTCTTGAAAGAAAAAAATAATAGTGTTAGATATGTGAATAGAGAATTCTCCAAATCTAGTCAAAAAAGGCCCAAAACCAAATGACGAAAGAATAAATAAAAGAATAAGAATAAAGATAAAGAGAAGAAGGATAAAGCCAAGAAGAAAGATAAGGGAAAGAATAATGACAAGGAAAATGGGAAGAAGAAAAATTAGAAGAAGTGCAAGGCTAGGAAGAGGAACAAGAACAAGAAGACTATGGTAAGACACCCTAAACCTAAGAATTTTAGTGGTAGTTGTTTTGATTGTGGGATGTATGGACATAGGGCCTCAAATTGTAGAAAGAATAATCATTCTCCTAGAGGTATGAGAAATAATCATGTCTCTAATATATTCAATGGTGTGAGAAGAAAAAATGATAGTGTCACAAGGAAAATAGGTAGATATCCCTATGCTATGATGAGGAATGATAATAGTAAGTATAAGATTATTATTTGTTTCTAATGTAATATATCTACATAAATTTTTGAACATTTCAGAGAAATACAGGTAAAAGGGTTTGATCCAGTTGAGATGGACAAGAATATGCAAGATAATGATAGAGACATATGAAAAAGGGACAAAGGAAAGGAAACGGAGAAGAAAGATGAAAAGAAACATCTTGAGCAAGAAAAGAAAGGATGTTGTTAGAAAATAGGATAATATCCAAGGAAAGATAGGGTTCCTTAACCCTCCTAATCATAACTAAGATGCAGAAGGGTCACATCAATCCAATATGCTTCAAAGATAAATCTTACAACTAGATTGATATATGGAGGCTGCTACTCAAGGAGAGTAGTACGTATGGCAAGGTAAAAATTTGTTTTATCAAAAGTTGAGTATGTTTGTTGAAGAAAGATAAAAGGAATGCAAAAATTAGGAAATCAAGTTTTTGGCATTTTTTATTTCTTTTTTGAAGTTGGAATATGTTTAGTGGATCAAAGATGTGTGAAGGAGAGAAAAGCTTGACCATGTAGCAGAAATGAAGAAGGAAAAGGAAGTAGACATTGATAAGACAAATAAATTTGCATAAGAGCATATGATACACCTTTGTCATTAATGTCAAAGGGGGAGATAAGTAGATGTGAAAAACAAAGAAAAATACCAGACTAGAAGATTAGTGTAATGCCCCTCCAGGGTACCCATGAGAAATTAACCTAAACATGCTACTAAGTAAATATATAATAATTTTTTTCTTAAGAGTTTAAACAACAAGAATGTATAACAATGCAGAAGCAATACAATATAATTACAAATCATACATACAAGTATAACTCAACACATAGATTACAAATATCAAGGGTTCCTTGATGTAGATTATGTAAACATTAATTAATTATTTTATATTAAATATAATTTACAAATCTCATATGCATATATAAATGATTAAAAAGTAGAACATCGTATAAAAGAAACATAAATACAATTGATACCATAAGGTATACATAACGAACCATCATCTAGTGTAAAAGTTGCAAGGTATGTAATAAAAAATCATATACAAGGTACAAGTACAATATCTTGAAAGATAAGAGCAAGTATCCAATAATGATGGACAATGAAGAATGTAACAGCAACAAGGATCATCCAACACCGATTCAGGAATGTCAGAATCTCAATGATAAAAGAAACACTACCACCCAGCCACGTAGAACCAAAGGTCCACTCCCACCATGTTGAGGATATAATAATAAATCCCACTTGGATATCAAACACCAAAAACTATCACAATACAATAGCTAGGCAAGGTATCCTAAAAGCTCTCTATCTCAAAAAGGTACCACACCAACTACTAAGATAAAACATACTTAACTAGAGATAACCAACACACATAGGACACCTAAGATGCATAAGCAGAAGTGTCATCACATGAGCCAACTCTAAGGTTACCCTGGTAGTCTCTCTAGACCCCCGATGCCCTAGTGACTCTATGCAGTATTAGAAATCCTCTCATATAGATGAGGTACCAACTATGCCATATCCAATCCATGCAAGTGGTAAACATATTCCCACTCCCATCCTATTTAAGACCTAAATCAAGTACTCAAGCATGGGTGAGGCACACATTATCTTATTAATTCATTTTAAACTCTCAATGTCTTTAAGTTATCACTTTATTAACTACCTTGTAAAGGATACCCAAGTAGCCACTTCTAGGCTCTGATGCCTCCAAAACAAGCCACTTCCCATCTATACACTTAGTTGACCTACCTTAATGCTCCATCCAAAATAAAAAAGAGAATAATGAACCCAAACCACAAAATCTTCTCATAAACCATAAACTATGATAATCACCAAAGTAAAATAATGGAGCATAGTAGAGAACAACACATCCTATACAAGGATCAAACAATCCATCTCAATATAGATATTATCAAAGATCATCCATCTCATAATGGATATCTCATCAAAATAATAACAATCCTCATAGTCTTATATCACAAGACCAATGATAAACATAACATCAATGACACCTCTGTTGGAAACTGCAATTGAAGCAATTGTTGTGTTGTCATTGATGTCAAAACCTTAACTGGTAAGACTGTTGCTACTTAGGAAAGTACTATATCTATTTGAGTGTTGCTAAGGGGATAGGCAAGGTTGGTAACAATAGCACCTAAGGAAAGGTTGAGTTATCTTGATATTACAAAGTGTACTTGACTATGTTGTACAATGATGAGACAATGTATTTTTTATCTTAGTAAGATTGAAGACTAAACTAGTAGGCTTGATCGAGCAAAAATGGAGAAATCATGTTCAAGCCGAGTGATGTTAGTGTTGACTGAGTCAATGTATGCCAAGCAAAATTTTAGTGTTGACCGAACATCAGTTAATTGTTGAGAAAGATAGTATAAGCTTGTTGTCTGACTTTCAGTCAATCATTTTTTGGTAATATTGGAGTCATATGGTCATCCCTTGGATAGGAAGTCTTTGCTGAGTTCCCCTTTCTTTGCCTTCATGTTTTAGCCGGGTGGGTTGTTTTCAAGGTCTCATTATTTGGGTAGGTGATAGTTCCCAACCTGGCAAGGATATCATGTTTTCATTGATGATCTTCTCAGATGAAGGATGATTGTGAAGCTGTGTTCTCCAGGCATATACAAGGAACCTAATGGGATTTTTTCTCATGATTGATGCAATTATAGGTTTGGCTTTTGAAATTTCAGAGTTTCACTCTATGGGGTAGTGTATACAATTCAGTTGATAAGGTTTCTTTTGTCTTAATGTGTACATTGGTTATAAAATAGAGCTTGCAAGTGGAAGGCATTTGATTACATTAAAGCTATGCAGATCAAGAAGATATTAAGTTGTGTTTCTAGATGATTACAGAAAAGGTAATCAGAACATCATTATATAATATCTGATATCATTTTACCTAAGGCTTGTGATATTGAAGGCCTCATCTCAAATGATAACCAGTTTTGGAAGGAAATAAATCTCAGTTCATGATTACAGTGGTATATTTCATCTTGTAGTCTTTATTCTCAAAAATGTTTTAGTATAGTCGATCTTTAAGTGCATAATGCAGAGATCTAATGGAGAAGCTGCAAAGTATAATTCTTTGGAGGATCGACAATGTGATTTCTAAATAGGGATATGAGTAATATACTGCGCTAATGAGCAGTGATCAGAAATGCATTGATTTAGTGATTGTGCCTTTGAGGAAGGTCTCGGGTTATGGCTCTAGTTTGAGCTTGAAGACATGCTTTTTCTTTAATTACACTTCAATGATGGTTAGTCTTCATGATATCAACATGCAAGTATAAGGAGAATGGTGATATTACAATCTGTTATTGATGAAGTAATTGCAAAATGCAATCTTTCCTTGGAGTATAACAGTCATGTGATGAAGCCGTGGCTTGTGGCATTATTAAAATACAACTAGCTAATGCCCAGGGTTTTCTTTGGTTGAAATGAATTGAAACAATCATATAATAGCTTTCAAAATGTTTAGATGTTCGAAAGTTAGAAGTTAATATGGTTTGAAGGAAGAAAATTATGGCTGTCGCATGATCGCATAAACCAAATATGAGTTATGCGATCATGCAAAAAGTAAAAAAAGGGGCAGATTAGTGGGCCCTGTTTCTCAGCAGGACCTGAGTTATGACATAGCAAGAACTTCCACATGGCAGTGGGACCCACATACTTTGATAGCGCAGATGTTCCAATGATAAAGTAGTCGCATGATCGCATGGCTTAAAATATTGCTATGCGATCATGCGACAACATAAGTCACTGAAGATGCTTAGCAACTTAGCGGGATATTGAGATGTAGCCGTGGGACCAAAAGAGTTGTAGATACTAAATCAATGGTATTCACTTAGTCACTATGGGAAGGAAGATGCTTTGCAACTTAGCAGGATGTTGACACGTAGCCTGTGGGACCTGAGTCTTAAAGGAACTGTCAGAGATTATATAATCGTGGCCATTCATTTCAAAAGCTACCAGATCAATGGCATAAGTTCAAATCTGAGAATTTTTCAACAGATGCCAAACTCAAATATAGCATCCTCTCAGATTTATTACTGCATATGTCGCATGATCGCAAGAATTAAAACAATATCATGCAATCATGCGATGACATAAACCGGGCAGATGAGAGAAGATAATGAATGGCAAGGAGTCTATACCAAATTATAAGGGGATTGAGGGACATTGTTGTGAAGTTATGAATGACTCAGTGATGAGTTATAATGGCTGAAAAATGGATTGATTTCTATTATGATGATGAGCATATGGATGATTATTGTAAATTGAATGACATGTTTTATATACTTCAACTTAGCATGAAGACAAGTGAAGAGAATGCAAATAGAGGAATCATCGAGCTACTAGAAGAAGTTGGCCAAGTGTCAAAGCAGTTTGATACCATGAACTCAATCATATTGGTTTGATAAAGGTCCATTCAGTTCTTCTTATCGAGTAGGGTCAGATGAAGGGACAAAGTCTTACTAGTTCCTCTTTATTGTATTTTCATAAAACACTTGGCTTCAGTCTGTTCAAATTCTGGAAGTTGAAATGCTTGGCATTCTCATGAAAGCCATATAATGTAATCTCTATAAATACTACCAAAAAAAGTAAATACAAAAGTCGGCAAACTTGGCATTGGAGCAGAGTAATTCTATTTGCTAAGCTTTATTTCATGTTTGTTGTGCTAGTAGTTGTTCATTTGCATTTGAATAGATAGAATAGTTATATGTGAAGCTGTACTTGCTTACTAGATTCCATTTCATGTTGGTAATTGCATTGAAAGTAATTCTATTTACCTTTCATGTATGATTCTTCTCCTATTCATCCAGTTATTTAGATGCATCTGAATAGAAAGTACAATTGTATATGGAACTGTGATTCTTACTTGGATTCCATTTCATGATAGTAATTGCAGCATAAGTAATTCCATTTACTGTCCATGCATAATTCTACTTCTATTCTCCTTAGTAGGATATGCATTCTTATAGTAGATAGATTTAGGTTAGAAGATAGACTTCATGATAATCTGTGATCAACATTCCATTGGGGATTATAGGTTATCCACTCTTATCCCTACCTGAATTGTTTGTGCCTACAAACAATTTCGTTAAAACTCATAAGGAATGATCTGATGATAGATAAAAACATATTCATTGAATATCAAACACAATCAGGGAGCTATACCTGTCAATTCAGAGGGCAGTGATAAATGACTTACACTGACCCATTTGTTGGTGAACATCCTCTTGTTCTCTCACCTTGGGTGTTAAGAAGAGTCAAAGTTTATAAATCTAAAGGGAGGACAAACTGTTAACCAACAGTTTTTGGCAACTCTACTGTGGAGAACTTTAGGGAAAAGAAGAAAATATTGAAGTTTTTCTCAAAATTCAGTTCATTTCCCCTCTCGGCTTTAATTCAATCATAGAATACATGATTAGCAATTATGGCCGTTCCTTGGGGAAATGCTATTGGACCTTTGAATCTTGCAACAAGTCATGATTTACCAAAAGGTTTCAAAAAAAACTTTCCAAGATTCAATGGTGATGGCTCAATATCTGCAGAACAACATCTGAATGCTTTCCATTAGGCATGTAGTGTGGTGGATCCTCAACATGAAGATGTTGCTGTCAGATTGTTTGTAGATAGCCTTATCGGTGATGCTGTAGAATGGTTTCAAGATTTACCTATGGGATGCATTACCGAATGGAATGACATGAAACAAAAGTTTGAAGAAAGGTATAAGACCATTGAAGATGCTCAATTCTTACTATTACAACTAGCTCAAATGAAGAAGGAACCATCTACCTCCATGAGAGATTTCAATGCCAGATTCAATAAACTTATCAGAAGAATACCTATTACCAGTGCACCCACTGGAAATAATCTCAAGACATTTTACATTAGTTCTATGCCTCCAGAACTTTCTTATCAATTAAGAAGAGCTAATGTAATGGATTTGCAAGCTGCTCAAACACTGGCTGAAGAAATGGAAGATGATATGCTAGCCTCTGGGAGATGGAAGAAGGGATTTCATGATGGATTCACAAGTAGTGCAGTCAATACTTCAATCAGTACAGAAGATATGTTGCTGAGATTATCTAATGAAATTAATGCATTAAAAAGACAAATTACTGCTTCAGCTCATTCATCTTATTAGCCTTACCAAGAAGGATTAAAACACCAAGGTAGAAATGAGAATTCACAGAGATTGGCTATTGAAGGTCCTTCTAAAAAATATAATTCTCATGCCTTTCATCTCAGGCAAGAAGAAAAAGAACAAAACTTTGAATATCTAGGAGATAAAGACTATCATACTCCTCATGGTGACTCCGTAAACTTTTATTGTGAGTATGAGACAGATTCTGAAGATGGAGATAATTGTTTTGATACTTTGGAGGAACCTCAGCCAACTATTAAAGATCAAGCCTCTAATAATCAAACTCCTTCTTACAAGGCAGATAAGAGCAATGTTGGATCACCTTGGATAAGTCATCAACATGAAGAAAATGACCAGCAAAAAGAACGTTCCCAACCTATGGAGATTCTTGAAGATCAAGAAGAAAAGGTAAACAAAATTGAAAAAGAAAATGTGTCTATGTTCCCTTTTCCTTGTGTTGATGAAAGTTGTGAAATGGGTGAAAAGAATGAGGATAAAGTTTCAAACTATTTTTCTAAAGATTATCCCAAGGCTGATGGATTATTTAAAAATGAAATTTTTGATGTTATTGAAGAACATAATAGTGTTGATTCTTCTTTCATTATAGCTGGTAAAGATCATATTTTTGAAACATTTTGCTTTGAAAATAATACAATGCTAGATATTTCTGATCAAATATGTGTGGATGAAAAAGATGAAGTATGTTATGATATTTAGCCTACTGAAAATAGTGTTGAAGGGATTAATGCAACAGCAGATTTTGAACATATTGATGAAGTACTACAGCGTCATATGGAAGACAGAGAATTAGATAAAGATTTTCCTAGTCTTGAAACAAAAATTAATCAATTCATGGTGCCAGTCACATATGAATCTTCTTCTATAGTCAATTCAGATATTGAAGTTCTAAATCCAGATGAACATCTTGAAGGTTTGACAATTACAACAAATGAAGAAGATATTTCAATCCTAGAAGAGACCGTGAGTAATAAAGATGCTTTCTGTTTCAGCTCTGGTTTGAGATCAGAAGTTATTATTGGTAGTGCTTGCAAATGGTATGATGATATTTCTCTTCTAAAGGATTTGCAATGTTCTGATTTTGTTAATCTTGATTTGAGCATTAATATCTCTACTAAGGATGATGATAGAGCAAAAAGAGATGATAATGCTGAAAGAGACAGATTGGATTATTTTCTAGTAGTGCATTCAGAATATGTTGAATATTTTCTTCCATCACAAAAGGTTGAATGTATAAGAAAGGATGTACATGAAAGCATAGATGAATCAGAGATCTATAATGAGGCATGGTTGTTCGAAAAGGTCCTATGGGTTATCATGTTGTAAATAGCTTTTGGACTCAAGTTCAATAATGAAGGAGTAGCCAGAGGTTACCAATGTTGTTTCAAATTGGTAGAGCATCTTCCTCTATTCAGAAAAGGTTCATACTTTTCTCTCCCTGTAAATGGCCACATATGAATCTTTCTTTGCTTTTGGTCTTGCTGGTGAGGTCTCCTCACCTTTTGTAAATAGGTTTTCTTTCCAATTTTGATGTGTCTAGTGTAGCCTTTCCTTGCTTTGTTAGTGGTTGTTTTCTCTTGCTTTGTTTCAGTCTGCCCTGCTCCCCTTCGCCCTCCTTGTATGCAGCTGCTCATTGTTCTCTTTGGTCTAGACTCTGCAACCTAATGCATAAGGCACCTATCTCACCAGAGAAGTTGAATTCTTCATGCACCTTGCAGTACATGATCCCCCAGTCAGAGCCAGCTATTGTCTAACTTTCAGTCACCCATTTTTTGGCAATATTGGAATCATATGGTCATCTCCTGGATAGGAAGTCTTTGTCGGGTTCCCCTTTCTTTGCCTTCATGTTTTAGCCAGGTGGGTTGTTTTCAAGGTCTCATTATTTAGGTAGGTGATAGTTCCCAGCCTGGCAAGGATATCATGTTTTCATTGATGATCTTATCAGATGAAGGATGATTGTGAAGCTGTGATCTCCAGGCATATACAAGGGACCTAATGGGAGTTTTTCTCATGATTGATGCAATTATAGGTCTGGCTTTTGAAATTTTAGAGTTTCACTCTATGGGGCAGTGTATACAATCCAGTTGATAAGGTTTCTTTTGTCTTAATGTGTACATTGGTTATAAAGTAGAGCTTGCAAGTGGAAGGCATTTGATTACATTAAAGCTATGCAAATCAAGAAGATATTAAGTTGTGTTTCCAAATGATTGCAGAAAAGGTAATTAGAGCATCATTATATCATATCTAATATCATTTTACCCAAGGCTTGTGATATTGAAGGCCTCATCTCAAATGATAACCAGTTTTGGAAGGAAATAAATCTCAGTTCATGATTACAGTGGTATATTTCATCTTGCAGTCTTTATTCTCAAAAATGTTTTAGTATAGTCGATCTTTAAGTGCATAATGCAGAGATCTAATGGAGAAGCCACAAAGTATAATTCTTTGGAGGATCGACAATGTGAGTTCTAAACAGGGATACGAGTAATATACTACACTGATGAGCAGTGATAAAAAATGCATTGATTTAGTGACTGTGCCTTTGAGGAAGGTCTCGGGTTATGGCTCTGGTTTGAGCTTGAAGACATGCTTTTTCTTTAATTACACTTCAATGATGGTTAGTCTTCATGATATCAACATGCAAGTCTAAGGAGAATGGTGATATTACAATCTGTTATTGATGAAGTAATTGCAAAATGCAATCTTTCCTTGGAGTATAACAGTCATGTGATGAAGCCGTGGCTTGTGGCATTATTGAAATACAACTAGCTAATGCCCAGGGTTTTCTTTGGTTGAAATGAATTGAAACAATCATATAATAGCTTTCAAAATGTTTAGATGTTCGAAAGTTAGAAGTTAATATGGTTTGAAGGAAGAAAATTGTGGCTGTCGCATGATCACATAAACCAAATATGAGTTATGCGATCATGCGAAAAGTTAAAAAAGGGGCAGATTAGTGGGCCCTGTTTCTCAGCGGGACCTAAGTTATGACATAGAGAGAACTTCCATGTGGTAGTGGGACCCATGTACTTTGATAGCGCAGATGCACCAATGATAAAGCGGTCGCATGATCGCATGGATTAAAATATTGCTATGCGATCATGGGACAACATAAGTCACCGAAGATGCTTAGCGACTTAGCGGGATATTGAGACGTAGCCATGGGACCAAAAGAGTTGTAGATACTAAATCAATGGTAGTCGCTTAGTCGCTATGGGAAGGAAGATGCTTTGCAACTTAGCAGGATGTTAACACGTAGCCTATGGGACCTGAGTCTTAAAGGAACTGTCGGAGATGATATAATCGTGGCCATTCATTTCAAAAGCTACGAGATCAATGGCATAAGTTCAAATTTGAGAATTTTTCAATGGATGCCAAACTCAAATATAGAATCCTCTCAGATGTATTACTGCATATGTCACATGATCGCAAGAACTAAAACAATATCATGCGATCATGCGATGACATAAACCGAGCAGATGAGAGAAGATAATGAATGGCAAGGAGTCTGTACCAAATTATAAGGGGATTGAGGGACATTGTATTGAAGTTATGAATGACTCAGTGATGAGTTATAATGGCTGAAAAATGGATTGATTTCTATTATGATGATGAGCATATGGATGATTATTGTAAATCGAATGACACGTTTTATATACTTCAACTTAGCATGAAGACAAAGTGAAGAGAATGCAAACAGAGGAATCATCGAGCTACTGGAAGAAGTTGGCCAAGTGTCAAAGCTGTTTGATACCATGAACTCAATCATATTGGTTTGATAAAGGTCCATTCAGTTCTTCTTATTGAGTAAGGTCAGATGAAGGGACAAAGTCTTACTAGTTCCTCTTTATTGTATTTTCATAAAACACTTGGCTTCAGTCTATTCAAATTCTGGAAGTTGAAATGCTTGGCATTATCATGAAAGCCATATAATGTAATCTCTATAAGTATTGCCAAAAAAAGTAAATACAGAAGTCGGCAAACTTGGCATTGGAGTAGAGTAATTCTATTTGCTAAGCTTTATTTCATGTTTGTTGTGCCAGTAGTTGTTCATTTGCATTTGAATAGATAGAATAGTTATATGTGAAGTTGTACTTGCTTACTAGATTCCGTTACATGTTGGTAATTGCATTGAAAGTAATTCTATTTACCTTTCATGTATTATTCTTCTCCTATTCATCCAGTTATTTAGATGCATTTGAATAGAAAGTACAATTGTATATGGAACTG
The DNA here is from genome assembly GCA_027943335.1 of Chamaecyparis obtusa. Classification (NCBI taxonomy): domain Eukaryota; kingdom Viridiplantae; phylum Streptophyta; class Pinopsida; order Cupressales; family Cupressaceae; genus Chamaecyparis; species Chamaecyparis obtusa. The sequence goes on from BSBK01005669.1 coordinate 1,549,879, forward strand.
TGATTCCTACTTGGATTCCATTTCATGTTAGTAATTGCAGCATAAGTAATTCCATTTACTGTCCATGCATAATTCTGCTTTTATTCTCCTTAGTAGGATATGCATTCTTAGAGTAGATAGATTTAGGTTAGAAGATAGACTTCATGATCATCTGTGATCAACATTCCATTGGGGATTATAGGTTATCCACTCTTATCCCTGCCTAAATTGTTTGTGCCTACAAACAATTTGGTTAAAACTCATAAGGAATAATCTGATGATAGATAAAAACATATTCATTGAATATCAAACACAATCAGGGAGTTGTACCTATCAATTTAGAGGGTAGTGATAGATGACTTACACTGACCCATTTGTTGGTGAACATCCTCTTGTTCTCTCACCTTGGGTGTTAAGAAGAGTCAAAGATTATAAATCTAAAGGGAGGACAAACTATTAACCAACAAAGCTAAGGAAACATTTTTAGTAATGATCGAGCTTTCTACATGAAGACCGAGTAGTTGATCACAGTATTGACCGAGCATCAGTATTTTTATATTTGAAGAGAATTCATATTTGGAGCCGACATTGTTGAATTCTTGGATTATGTAAAATGTGTTGACTTTATTTATTGATTGTTTGAAAGCATTGAATGCACTAAAAAATGTTTTATTGCAAATCTTTAAGAGATTTGAGATGTTTCTAGAAAAGGATTCGAAGAACATAAAGCGGGTAGATTCAATGAATCTAACCTAACCCTAAGATCTACGAAGGAGATTGAGCAACAAAAGATGAGTTAACCTAATTGAGGAAGTATTAAAGGAACCTAAGCATTAGGTATGTGGATGCATGGGTGAACAGAGGATGTTGGAATATCAGTAGATGTTATTGACTGTATAAGCAGAAAAGGCTAAAGGAGAAGTGTGGTGATTGCTTGATGAAAAATTCTAAGTAGATCAGAGATGGAGATGGAAAAGTTTCAAAGTCAGTAAACCAACATTTGTGTACGGAATTGGATCTGATGTTTGCAAAGTGAGTTGTATATTTCTTAGATCAATACTGCTAACCATTATAACAGTCAAAATCCTTTTAACATAGGTTGACCTAACAATCATATGTTTAAATCCTTTGAAAAAGGTTGCATTCTAATGGAATGTATGTAAGTCCTATAACAAGGTTCACTTCTAACAAAGTGATTGAAATCCTTTAACTGGGTCACACCTAACAGTGTGTATTGTAACCTTTGACAGGGTTGGCTTTTAACTGAGCTCACTTCATAAGAGTGAAAATAATAGTAGCATGTTACAAAGTGGTTTTTCCTATATTGGGTTTCCACTATAAATCCTAGCGTCAATGCTTGTGTGAATGTTTTGGTTTAAAAATTTCTATGTTTTACAAGTTAGATACAGCTGGGTAGAGGACTGCAATGTTATATGTTTCTATTATTGAATCAGTATTGACCGAGTTGGTTTTGGTTGTTAGATCTAATTTAAAGAAAAGTTTTTGAAGTTTGTTTTATACATCTGCACCTGAGAACAACTAAATGACCCCCCCTCTTTGTTGTTCTAAATAATATTAACAATTGGTATCAGATTTGTGTTGCTTATTATTGGTGTTTATAGAAATCAAGTTTAAAGGGGCTTGAAGCAAATGATCAGGATGTATAAGGAGGTACCGAAGCTAAATAAGGAAAACTTCCCTACATGGAAAAGCTTGATGAAGTTGCATCTTGCCGGTATTGGTGATTCTAAAAAGTACTACATTGAGAATTATTGTGTCTCACCTGTTGCACCTTTGACTGCCGAAGAAATGAGAGCTAAGCAAGAACATAATCAGGCAATGCTAGAAATTGCATCTGCCCTAAGCTATCCATAATTTGAGGACATTAAGGATTGCACAAGTGCTAAGGAGATGTGGGACACTCTTGCATAAAAGATCTATGGTGGTGACATAAATGTATTGAAAGCTAAGGCCGAGAGTCTCAAAGGTAAGTTTAATGAAATGAGAATGCAAGAAGGTGAGAACATTGCACAATATTGTGGTAGAATAAAAGAAGCTGTGAATGCTATTAGAGGAGCAAGTGGGACTATTGAGGATGAAGCTATAATTGGTAAAGTACTAAGAACTCTACGTCCTATATATGCTATTAAGATCTCAGCTATTCAGGAATCTAGATGTAACTCTACAAATGTGCTTACTTTGGAAAGTTTGGTTGGCAAGTTGACTACTTTTGAACTCTCTAACTATGATAACTTCACTATTGGTAGTATTGGTAATGTTGAATCTGCTTTTAAGTCACAATTAGTTCTAAACAAGCCAAAGAAAGAAAAAGAAAGATGCATCAGTGAAAGTGAAAGTGAAAGTGAAAGTGACAGTGACACTTCTGATGAAGAACTTGAAGATCTAGAAGCTCTTATGGCTAGAAGACTGAGAAGGGGAAAAGGAAAATATAAAGGTAAACTCCCTATTATATGTTTTGCATGCAATAAAGTTGGTCATATAGCTGCTAGATGTCCTGACAGGAATGATAAAGATGAAGAAAGAAAAAGAAAACACAAAGACAGAAGAGATGACAGAAGCTACTGAAGGTACAAAGACTACAAAGGAAAAGGTAAGAAATCTTGTTACATTGTTGAAGAAGAAACTGACACTGATAGTGATGATTTTGAAATTGAGATAGTCTATGTTGCAATGAAAGATGAATCTGATGAGGATGATAAAAATGCATTGATCTCCTATGTGAACAAGAATGAAAAATTGATTATTGATAGTGGTTGTTCACATCACATGACTGGTGACAAGAGTAATTTTGAGACCTTACATCATTATAGAGGTAAAAGTGTAAAATTTGGTAATGATGCACCATGTCCTGCTAGAGGAAAAGGTTTGATTAAACTGACTGATAAGATCTCTTGTGAAAATGCATATTGGGTTGAAGGTCTAAATTATAATTTTCTAAGTGTTGCATAGCTCAATAGCACTGGTTACCGAGTGGAATTTCATCACAAGAAAGCTAAAATATTTGATGCTACTAGTGAACTAATCGGAAGTGGAGAACAGACTAGAGGTAATTTTTTCTATCTTGACCTATCTAAATAAGCATGTATGGTTGCACAACTTGATGACATTTGGTTATGGCAGAAGAGGCTATGTCATGTTAACTTTGATAATCTGGTAGAAATAAGTAAGAAGAAGAAAGTAAAAGGTCTACCTAGATTGAAGAAACCTGAGATTATGATGTGCAAGGAATGCCAATTAGGAAAAATGACAAAGTCAAGTTTTAAGAGAAAATCCTTTACTTCTGATAACATTTTAGATTTGGTTCATACTGACCTTTGTGGACCTATGGGTGTACAAAGTTATTGTGGTGCTAGATATTTTATCTTGTTTGTTGATGATCATACCAGGATGATGCATGTAATGTTTCTAAAAGAAAAATCTGATGCTTTTCAATTCTTTAAGTGATATTTGGCTAAGGTTAAGAAGGAGATAGGTAGGAACTTGAAATGTCTTAGATCTGACTGAGGTGGAGAATTTACATCAAATGAATTCAATTTTTTTTGCAATGAAAGAGGAATCAAGAGACAGATGTCTGCACCTAGAACACCTCCACAGAATGGTATAGCAGAGAGAAGAAATAGATCTATCTTAGATTGTGCAAGGACATTGTTGATTGAAAAGAATGTGGCACAGAAATACTAGAAAGAAGCTATAAGTATAGCTGTCTACACTCTTAACCAGGTATAGATCAAGAAAAGTACAAATCTGACACCCTATGAATTATGGTTGGGCATGCACCGAGTGTTAAATACTTTAGAATCTTTAGAAGAAAGTGCTACATATTAAAAGATAATAGGAATGGAAAGTTTGATGCTAAAATTGATGAAGGCATATTCCTAGGGTATTCCACAAAAAGTAAAGCTTATAAGTGGTTGAACTCTAACACTAACAAAATTTTGGAAAGTGTGAATGTCAAAGTTGATGAGTATGTAGAAAGAAATGAAGTTGACAACAAAAGAGAACCAGAAGATTATAGATCTTTTGTGTATATTGAAGAAGAAGAAGAGGCAATTAACAGACTTGCACCTGATGTCGAGTCTCAAGTAAGCAATGTCGATCGATAGGAAGAGGTTGCCGAGCATCAAGAAAATAGTGCCGAAAGAGAACAAGAACATGCTAAGCGACAAGATAATGCTGTCAAGTATCAGGAAGAGGTTGCTGAGCATTCAGAAGCTAAATCTAAAAATCTTGTTGAGGAACCTGATGAAATAGAGGAGAGAAGAGTTGAACCTATTTTGGAAAAATATGTAAGAAGACATCACAAGCCTAAATAGATAATTGGAGACAAACATACTGGAATTCTGACCAGAAGTAAGACAAAGGATCCAACATGTTTGCTGTGTGAATTTGAACCTAAGTCAACTAGAGAGGCATTAGAAAATGAAGACTGGATACAAGCAATGAATGAAGAAATAGACCAGATAGAGAAGAATGATACTTGAACTCTGGTGCTGAGACCTGAAAACAAAAATGTTATAGGAACAAAGTGGGTGTTCTGGAATAAGTTGAATGAAAAAGGTGAAATAACTAGGAACAAAGCTAGGCTGGTATGCAAAGGCTATGCACAAGAAGAAGGAATAGATTATGGGGAGACATTTTCCCCTATAGCTAGATTGGAAGGAGTAAGAACTCTGCTTGCATATGTTGCTTATAAAGATTTCAGGGTTTATCAAATGGATGTCAAGTCTACATTCTTAAATGGTATACGAGAAGAAGAAGTTTACATAGAACAGTCAGAAGGTTTTATTGATCTAAACAGAACACACATGGTATGCAAACTGAACAAAGCACTATATGGATTAAAACAAGCTCCCAGAGCATGGTATGAGAGATTGCATAACTACTTGATACAGATTGGATTTTCAAGAACAAATGACATAAGCAATCTGTACATGAAAGATGCAGAAGGTAAAGGTATCCTGTTGGCAAAAAGTTTTGTGGATGATATTATTTTTGGTGGACAAGATGCTTTGTGTAAAAGATTTTCAAATGAAATGCAAACTAAATTTAAAATGAGCATGTTTGGTGAGATCAAATTCTTTGTTGGTTTACAAGTATATCAGATGAAGAAAGAAATTTTCATTACACAGTCTAAGTATGTTAATGAAATATTGAAAACTTTTGGGATGGAAGATTCTAGACTAGTGAGTACTCCTATGGCTACTGGACAAAAGTTATCTAAAAATGATGATGCTGTATAAGTGAACCAAACTTTGTAGAGATCCATGATTGGAAAATTACAGTATGTTGTACATAGTAGACCAGATATTGCACTAGTTGTTGGGATTGTGGCAAGATTCTCTGCCAATCCTAAGGAAACACACATGATGGTTGTAAAAAGAATTATGAGATACTTGAAAGGGATTGTTGACTATGGGCTATATTACAAGAAGGATGAAAGATTTGAACTAAGAGTATATACAGATGCTGATTGGGCAGGAAATGTAGATGATAGAATGAGTACTAGTGGTGGAGTTTTCTTTCTTAGACAGAGATTAGTCTCCTAGATGAGCAAGAAACAAAATTCCATTTCTCAATCTACTACTGAAGCTGAGTATGTTGCTGCTGCAGTAAACTGTTCAAATTTGGTATGGATAAAATAATTGTTGGTAGGCATGAAAGAAGAAATCACTAAACCTGTTGTTATTTTCTATGACAACACAAGTGCTATCAACATTTCTAAGAATCCAGTGATGCATACTAAGACCAAGCACATAGCAATCAAGTATCACTACTTGAGAGAATTGGTACAAGATAAAGAAGTCCGAATGGAATATGTGAATAAAAAGGAACAATTAGCAGACATATTCACTAAAGCTTTAACTAAAGAAGCACATGATTATTTGAGAAGTCAATTAGGGGTCCTTCCCCTAACTGAGGCTGCCTAATTAAGCTAGGAGCACTGCATCAAATATACTACAACAGAATATCTGATAGATTGATGCAAAAGATTGTCACACTTTAGGATTGGCCTAGAGTTGTGAAGAAGAGCAAAGACAAGGAATCAGTCATAAGCAAGATGATAGAGGGAGAAACACTGAGCTGCATAGATAATATCTACATCTGATGGATGTATGTTTTAGTTACTGCTTTGGCATTTTTGTCAAAGAGGGAGATAAACTAAGATGATATAATAACACATGACACTGAAAGGGAAAGTAAGGAGATGATGAATTAAAATGAAGGATCAGGATAGAGGGAGATATGGATAATTCTGACGGTCATAGAAGTGAGGCTTATAGATTCTGAATTAGAATGAAGCTAAGGATATTGCAATTTTTTTTTGATGGACAGATAAGTTTTTGGATTGGTTGGTAATCCATGTGTTATTCAAGTGATATCATATGGTGTTGCCATCAATGCTAGAGAGGGAGATTGTTGGAAATTGCAATTGAAGCAATTATTGTGTTGTCATTGATGTCAAAACCTTAACTGGTAAGACTGTTGCTACTTAGGAAAGTACTATATCTATTTGAGTGTTGCTAAGGGGATAGGCAAGGTTGGTAACAATAGCACCTAAGGAAAGGTTGAGTTATCTTGATATTACAAAGTGTACTTGACTATGTTGTACAATGATGAGACAATGTATTGTTTATCTTAGTAAGATTGAAGACTAAACTAGTAGGCTTGACCGAGAAAAAATGGAGAAATCATGTTCAAGCTGAGTGATGTTAGTGTCAACTGAGTCAGTGTATGTCGAGCAAAATTCTAGTGTCGACCAAAAATCAGCTAATTGTCGAGAAAGAGAGTATAAGCCGAAGAAACATTTTTAGTAATGACCGAGCTTTCTACATGAAGATCGAGTAGTTGATCACAGTATTGACCAAGCATCAATATTTTTATATTTGAAGAGAATTCAGATTTGAAGCCAACATTGTTGAATTCTTGGATTATGTAAAATGTGTAGACTTTATTTATTGATTGTTTGAAAGCATTGAATGCACTAAAAAATGTTTTATTGTAAATCTTTAAGAGATTTGAGATGTTTCTAGAAAAGGAGTTGAAGAACATAAAGTGGGTAGATTCAATGAATCTGGCCTAACCCTAAGATCTACGAAGGAGATTGAGCGACAAAAGATGAGTTAACCTAATTAAGGAAGTATTAAAAGAACTTAAGAATTAGGTATGTGGATGCATGGGTGAACAGAGGATGCTAGAAGATCAGTAGATGTTATTGAATGTATAAGAAGAAAAGGCTAAAGGAGAAGTGTGGTGATTGTTTGAAGAAAAGTTTCGAGCAGATCAAAGATGGAGATGGCAAAGTTTCAAAGTTAGTAAACCAGCATTTGTGTATGGAATTGGATCTGATATTTGCAAAGTGAGTTGTATGTTTCTCAGATCAATACTACTGCTACTTTCTAACCATTGTAACAGTCAAAATCCTTTTAACAGAGGTTGACCTAACAGTCACATGTTTAAATCCTTTGAACAAGGTTGCATTCTAATGGAATGTATGTAAGTCCTATAACAAGGCTCACTTCTAACAGAGTGATTGAAATCCTTTAACCGGGTCACACCTAACAATGTGTATTGTAACCTTTGATAGGGTAGGCTTTTAACTAAGCTCACTTTAGAAGAGTGAAAATAATAGTAGCATGTTACAAAATGGTTTTTCCTAGATTGGGTTTCCACTATAAATCCTAGTGTCAATGCTTGTGTGAATGTTTTGGTTTAAACATTTCTATGTTTTACAAATTAGATATAGTTGGGTAGTGGACTGCAATGTTATATGTTTCTATTATTGAATCAGTGATGACCGAGTTGGTTTTGGTTGTTAGATCTGATTTAAAGAAAAGTTTTTTAAGTTTGTTTTATACATCTGGACCTAAGAACAACTGATTCACCCCCCTCTCTGTTGTTTTAAATCATATTAACAACCTCTCTCCAAACATAAAATAACATAACTCACAAAGATAATCATCCTGAATGTAGAACAATCATAGTAGAGAATATAAGGTGACCAAGTAAATCAGACTTAAACATAATAATGGGCATCACCTTTTTGGTCAAATGAAATAAATCTCAAGACACAATGCAACATTTGAGATCACTCATAGACATCACAGAATCATACATGATCCAATGAAGACTTCAAAATGGTTATAGACTCCACATAAAATCAGAGATCAACAAAAAAAAAAACTTCAAAGCCTTTGGTATACAATTTCTAAAAGTCAATGTAATTTTCTCAAATAAATAAACATCAAACAAGACAATAGAATATACCAAGTAGTTAAACCATAACACAAGTCTCAATTGTTTAAAAATAGTCAATTTTGTTTCCTAAAGTTTATTTTGACTTATTAAGAAAACATTCATTTAAAATCTCATATATATATATATATATATATATATATATATTGAAATAAAATCTCCATGCACATCAAAACACCATGTATTTAATAATGAAATAATGTTATTAATTTTCTAAATATAAGTATAAATGAAAACATTAATATTAAAACCAACGTGTAAAAAAATCAATTAATATTTATTTATTTATTAATTAATTTTCTTTATTTGAAATCTAAAAATTAATAAATAATATTTTTTTTAATTTTAAATCTGAAAAATTAATTATATATATATATATATATATATATATATATATATATTTATTTATTTATTTATTTATATATTTATATATAAAGAACCTTTCAAATACATATACTTTTTTTCTCCATTAAAGAAAGCAACTAATTTCCAAGAACCTAGTTTTGCTATTTAATTTCAATTGGAATTTCTTATTCAATTGTTTGATGATTTCAATTTCTATTGTTCTCTCCAATACTTTTTTCAATAATTCAATTAAACCTTATTGGATCTAAATTTCATATTTTTCTAAATCAGTTGTCTTTAGGTTTTCACCTTTAACAACCAAGGATTTTAACCAAAACATAATTTTCTTTTGAATTTAAATACAAGGGTTTCTATAATACTATAAAAGATTATACTTATTTACAAATTAATACATGTATGCTCATATGCATAATATAATACTAGAATTTATTCTCACACAAAAAAACCCAAAAACTTTTCAAATCCAAAACCTCCAACAATAAAACCATAAAAACTTCAGTTCAAAACCCTATAACAATCTGGCAAACACGGAGAAAACAATATTTTCGAAAAGAAGATTTACAAAGGAAAATACAAACCCTACCTCAAATTCAATAGATCTATGACGATACCAATCCAAAATTCAAGCTCCCAAAAATCCAAGCTTTCTAGAAATCTCTTCAACTCCAAATTGCAAGCAAAACCTGTGATCTCCAAATCTATGTCCCCAAAAATGGCTAAAGGGATCTCTCCATATAGAAATACCAACAGACAAGACTCAACATGCAACACACAATCAAGAATTAGAACTCAACTTCGTAACCTTGTTTTTATCGATTTCCTTTATTACATATTTAATTAATTGTAATTGTAATTATATGCACTTTTCTAGTTAACAACTCCTAACTCAACTTTAACTTAATATTCTAATTCAATTTTATTAAGCCAAATGTGCAACTTAAATTGCATATTAATATTTAATTAATCAATTAATATTTTAGCACATTACTAATTATGTAATTTATAATTAAATATTAAATAAATCAATTATGCCTAAAATCTCATATTTGAATTTAATAATTAATTAAATCATTTTATTCCAAACTAGACTTTTAATTAAACAAAGGTATTTAATTAACCCTTAATAATTAAATATCCTTATATTTAATATTGTGATATTTTCAAGGTATAATTATTCTAATATAATAATCAATGTTAATTAATTCTATTTTAATAAATAAATCACGCAACAAAACTCACACGACAACAACAACTAAAAATCAACTAACTCAAAATAACCATCATGCTCAAAGCAAGGGTTCACGAATTCATGTCACCTTGACGAATTCAGATAGGTAGTCAATAAGATACTTGTCTCCTATTTTAGGACAAATGATGGCTTAGGTTGGGATTAGACATGTATGTTATCTCCCCTCTCTTACCATTGAGATATTGTAATAGGGCACCCTCATCTTGATAATTCAGAAAAGTCGATGCCCGATACCTAAAATCCTACAGAAAATATGAGCATGTACATACATGTATAATTATATAATAAATAATGACAGGGATCGAACGATCATGTGGATCTTGCAAGCAAGTAACTCCGACTCTATCCCTTAACCACATCAGGCACATTGTTAGAATTAATCTTTCCTTGGTTGTCACATTTACTAGGATAAACCAAGGTATCCTAAATGTTATTTTCCTTGTAATTTCTTATTCTAGATATTCCTCCTTATGAAGAATCCTACACTTGTCTCACACACTATTGAAATGTGGTATGCATAGAAATGGGAGTTACAATGTAACTCCTTCTTCACATCTCTATTAAAGAGATGGCTCTCCTTCTCTCTACATAAGAGATAATTCTTCTTTTTGAACACTATTGTATGAGCTTGGCTCTCACTCTCTCTCTCATTCTTAGGCATTTTTTGCCCATTCATTATATCACGGGGTTTTTTTATGCTTTTCCCCCTTCAAAATATTGTCTCCTTCATTTTTTTGCTCTTTGGTGAATGCTCCTAGTTTTGTGTTAATTCATGGTAAAACTTCTTACTCCTTGCTCACTGAATTAAACAATTTCTTGTCTTTCTTCATTTTGTTATTATTTTAACATGGTATCAGAGCAAGTTGGTTTAATCATGTTTTGAGTGTGTAGGTAAAGAAGCTACCATATCTTGGTGCACTCCAAATTCGAAGATGTTGTATAGAGAGAATTGAATCTCATTTCTTTAGTTAAGATTCTCCATTTAATTTCCTTATCTTCGAGATTTTTCAGTATAAGTTCTTTGTTATATTTCCCTTCTGCGCTTCATTCCTTTATTATATTTCATTTCTCTTTGCAAATAGTTTATAATTATCGGTTCATTTATATTGTTTCTAAATTTTGGTTCATGCATTACTAATTTAGTTTCTAAATTTTTTTGCCATCTCTCTTAATAATCTCATATATATCGGTTCTTACATTTTTTAATCATTGCATTGATATTTCGGTTGCATGCATTTTTTTTTCCTAATCATTTAGCTTCTTTAAATGCACTGATAATATCCTTTGCATGCACTTTTTTTCCAGTTCTCTCTGTGGTTTTTTTCTTGTCTTAATCTAATTTCCATTTTTTCTTCTTTACATTTGTTCCATATTCTATATTTTTTGTCTCGGTTTCATTATAGCAGTACCTATTAGCATTTTTTTTAACCGAAGAGACATAACTTGATTAGTCTTTGTGCCACTACAATCTTAAAAAATGAATGTTGTAACCAACTTCCTCTCCTATAGTCACTTCCATTTCTAAACAGACATTGCTGCCACTCTACGGGGTTGAGTGCAGGCAATCTGCTTACAGTTGGAGTTGTAACCTGCCTCTGCCACAAACTATGGAATCTGTGTAGTCTTGCCTCTGCCTGTCTCTCCCACCAAAATCATGGTCTAATTTTTCTCCATCGTTTCGAGAAACTCAGCCTTTTTCTAATCTGTTAGTTTATTCTCTTTTTTTTGTTTCATGTATTAAAAGGATAAGTGTGAGTTTATTTAAGGCATCAATTTTGTTCTAACATCATAGCTATTTTTTTTTAATCTGGTTGTAGTATTAATAGGTTATTAGCTCAAATGCTAAGGGTTTTAGGTTTCTGTAGTTAGATTCAAAACATTTTTTATTCCAGATTACTAATCACCACTGACTCTTTGCAAGTAAATGGGCTTCAATAGATTTAATTTTTTTTTCTCATTATTTTAATTGTTTAAATCCGCTTCCTAGATCATTAGCATCCATTTGGATTATTAGTTCTGTAAGCATTCCATTCTTTGGTCTGATTAACATTTGTTTTGCAGGATTGTGTTACCTTTCATTATTAACAGGATTATTTAGTTTATTTCTCTCTTTGTCTCCTCTTTGCATGTTTAAGTGTATAACTTTCTCTTTGCATGCAAGAGATTCTTGTCATTATCTGTTAATCAATAACAACTTAACAAAGATTTGTTAACTCTTAAGTGTTCTTGGTTTCAGTTTTACCTCTGGTAGTTGGATTTTCCTTGCATGCCTTCTTGGCGTAAGCTTATATAGCTTTCTATTGTTGCATGCAAGTGTATATAGTTTCTTTTGCATGTGTTTGATCTACATGCCTAGTTTTTCGGCTTCTCTCACAGTGCTCTTGCTTTAAAAGTTTCCTTCTGGGTTCTGTTAAGGGTTTACATTTATTTATCTCAAGTTTAGGTGTTCTTTACATCAAATCTTTGTATTTAACTATGACCACCCTGATGCTAGAAATAAAGTTAACTAGTATAAATTATCATGCATGGAAAATGCACATGACCTTCATCTTTAGATTCATACATATTTTAGATATTGCAACTAATGCCAGTTCAAAACCAACAGCCTCTGCTCCTCAAGCTGACCAAATTACTTGGCAGACTAAAAATGAGGAAGCACTTGATTTAATCGGGATCTCCTTAAGTCTTGATTTGTATGTCTTAATTTCTACTTGTACAGAAGCCCATCAAGCTTGGGACATCCTAAAAAATACCTATGACAGTGCAGACGAGACTCAAAAAATCCAGCTTCAAGACCAACTTGAAGACCTCAGGTATACTGACGTCAACTCTGTTGATGATTTCTTGCTCAATTTTGATTCAATTAAAGTTTTAATAACTAGTTTACAAGTTCCTCTCTCTGATTTAAGGATAATCCACATAATTATTCGTAAATGTTTGCCTAGATAGTTCCAACAATTTATTACAAATATTTATTCTCAGTTAGCTATTCTTTCTTTAGCATCTCAATTAACTTATGTCATCTTTCAAAATATGTTGCATCAAGAGGAATCAAAATTGATTCAATTTGGTATAATTAAAACTCACGAACATGCCCATGTCTCTAAAATTTACAATAACAATAGATCTTCTAACACTAATCAAAATAACCAAAATTATCAAAGATCAAACAATACTAATAATTCAAATAATAACTCAGGCCAACAATTTAATGATGATTACAATTCTAGGCTTTACAATAACTATCATAATAGTAATCATTCAAATAGGCCACATTGTACCTATTGCGGTAAAGATGGTCACTCAATACATAATTGTTTTAAGAAACAAAAGGATGATCAACCTAATTCTCAAAACTACTCAAATGGAAAATCTAATGGAAATCAATCTTGTTTTTCTTTTACTGTCTAAATTAATGTTTCTAAACCACTTGAATGGATTATTGATAATGGTGCATCTCAACATGTTACATCTCATAAGGAAGTCTTTGATTCTTTGCAACCTAATTCTATGAATATTCCTATTTCTTTAGCTGATAATTATTGCTGTCAAGTTGAAGGAACTGGTAATGTTTTTGTTCTAAATGGTAAATTACATGATGTGCTTTATGTTCTTGATTTGAAAGCTAACCTTATTTCTGTTCCACAATTATGTCAAGATTATAAGGTTGAGTTTCATAAAAATATTTGTCATATCATTGATCCCAATACTGATCAAATAGTTGCTAATGCTAAATTGGATGATGATAATCTCTTTAAATTTTATCAATTTGTCTCTCCTAGATATTCATTACTCACTACTGTTGATTTTCACATTTGGCATGAGAGGCTAGGACATTTAAATTCTGATTATATCTCATTAATGCAAAAAGAAAATATGGTAGATGGGCTACCTAAGTTTACTCCTAAGTTTGATTGCAATGGATGTATGAGTGGTAAAATGCATAGAGAATATTTTCCCCATAAATCATCTTGGAGAGCTAATAATAAGTTAGTTCTCATTCATAGTGATCTTTTAGGTCCTATGGAAAATACTTCTATTTCAGGCTCTAAATATGCTTTAACTTTTGTTGATGATTATTCTTGTAGAACTTGGATTTATTTCTTACATAGTAAAGATCAAGTCCTTGATATTTTTGTTGAATTTCATGTTTGTGTGGAAAGACAAAGTGGTTGTAAAATTTAGATTCTTAGGACTGATAATGGTACTGAATATGTTAATCATGCTTTCCATTCTTACTTAAGATCTGTTGGTATCAAACATGAGCTTACCGTTCCTTATACACCAGAACAAAATGGTGTGGTAGAACGGAAGCATAGAACAATAGTAGAAATGGCTAGATGTTTTTTACATGCTAGAAATATGGATTATAAATTTTGGGTTGAAGCCATGGCATGTGCCACCTATATTCTTAATAGAACTCTTACTAAAGCCCTACCAAATAAAACTCCTAAAGAAGCTTGGTCAGAAAGAAAACCCAATTTGTCTCATTTACGGATTTTTGGCTCCGCTGCTTATGTTCACACACCTAAACAGAAAAGGAAAAAGTTAGATCCTAAATCCTCACCTCATTTATTTGTTGGCTATTCTGAGAACACTAAAGGTTATAGATTTTATGATCCTCTTACTAATAAATTTCAGATAGCTCGAGATGTTTGCATTGCTGAAAATGGTGTCCATGACTGTTCTCAAATTTTAGATTCTGATTTTAGTCACAACAACATAGTTCTTATGGAGGACCAACCTCCATCTCTCAACCCTATTCCTCACATTTCTGCTCCTAATGTTTCTGTTCCTTTTCTTTTTGCTCCTAACACTAAGGATAATACTAATACTCTTCAAAAGGATAATGATGCACATAAAGATAGTAATGATACTCCTAAAGATTTTGTTCCTTCTAGTAGTATCAGTGATGATGATGATGATGGTAATAATCTATTTACTCCTCCTAGTAATATTTTGGTTAATTCTAGGAGAAATCCTAAATGGTTTAAATATTTACTTAATGAAGGTGATGATTATATTTCTAGAATGGGTGGACTTAAACCTAGAAGGTTAAACTACTACAATTATGCTCTTATGACTTCTCTCTCTAAATCTAATGAACCGCAAACCTTTGATCAAGCTAAAAATCAACCTCATTGGAAAATGGCTATGCAAGAAGAATATGACTCTTTGATTTCTAATAACACTTGGGATCTTGTTCCTTTACCTCATGGTAAAAAATTGGTTTCCTGTAAATGGTTATATAAAACTAAGTTAAATTCTAATATGAAATTAGTAAATTTAAGGCTAGACTAGTTGCAGGTGGCTTCTCTCAAATTGAAGGATTAGACTATAATGAAACCTTTGCTCCTATTGCAAAAATGTCTACCATTAAAGTTGTTTTAGCTTTAGCCTCTAAAATGAATTGGCCTATTCACCAAATGGATGTTAAAAGTGCTTTTTTGAATGGTGGTTTGCATGAAGAAATATACATGTCTCAACCTCTTGGTTTTATTCAACAAGGTAATGAACATTTAGTATGTAAACTCAAGAAGTCTATTTATGGTTTAAAAAAATCTCGTAGAGAATGGTACTCTAAAATCAATTCTTTCTTCATTTCTCAAGGTTTTGATAGAAGTAAAAATGATCCAAACTTGTATATCAAGCATACTGAAAATGACATTGTTATTATTATCTTATATGTTGATGATTTAATCCTTACCTCTAGCTCTACTCCTTTACTTTCTGAAATTAAATTTTAACTCAATCAAAACTTTCAAATGACATATTTAGGCATCTTGCACTACTTATTAGGCATGCAAATTTGGAAAACTTCTAAAGGTATATTTGTTTCACAATCTAAGTATGCTCAAGATCTCTTACAAAGATTTGATATGACTAATGCTAATGATGTCTCTATTCCTTGTGAATTAGGAACTAAGTTAATGATAGATATGCAATCTCCATTCATAGATGCTACTCCTTATAGAGAACTTGTAGGTAGTTTAAATTATCTAACTCTCACTACACCTGATCTATCTTTTAGTGTTGGTTTAGTTTCAAGATTCATGTCCAAACCTCAACAAAAACACTTCAAAATTGCTAAAAGAATATTACGATACATTAAAGGTACTATTAACTTAGGATTATTTTATGATGCAAATGTTGATTTTTCTTTAAAAGGCTTTACTGATTCAAATATAGGTGGAGACCCCAATGATGGGAAACCTACTTTTGGGTATTGTTTTTCTCTTGGTTCAGGTGCTATATCTTGGAAAAGTAAAAAAGATCAATCTATTTCTCTATGTTCTATTGAAGCTGAATATAAAAGTTGTACTCATGCCTCTAAAGAAGCTTTATGGCTTAGAAGAATACTTGAAGATTTGGGTCTACCTCAATAAGAACCTACACCATTGTATTATGACAATCAAAGTGCAATAGCCTTGGCAAAGAATCCAGCTTACCATGCAAAATCAAAGCACATTTCACTCCACCACCACTTCATTAGAGAGCACATTGTAGAAAAGAAAGTCTCCCTCATCTTTTGCAGAGGAGAAGATCAAGTTGCAGATATCTTGACAAAGCCTCTTTCTAGAGAGAAATTCTAGATTCATTGTACAAATTTGGGTTTAAAACCCTTTGATTGTAAACCCCCAAGTAAAAATTAAAGGGGGGTGTTAGAATTAATCTTTCCTTGGTTGTCACATTTACTAGGATAAACCAAGGTATCCTAAATGTTATTTTCCTTGTAATTTCTTATTATAGATATTCCTCCTTATGAGGAATCCTACACTTGTCTTACACACTATTGAAATGTGGCATGCATAGAAATGGGAGTTACAATGTAACTCCTTCCTCACATCTCTATTAAAGAGATGGCTCTCCTTCTCTCTACATAAGAGATAATTCTTCTTCTTGAACACTATTGTATGAGCTTGGCTCTCTCTCTCTCTCTCTCTCTCTCTCTCTCTCTCTCTCTCTCTCTCTCTCTCTCTCTCTCATTGTTAGGTATTTTTTTCCCATTCATTATATCACGGGGGTTTTTTATGCTTTTCCCCCTTCAAAATATTGTCTCCTTCGTTGCTTTGCTCTTTGGTGAATGCTCCTAGTTTTTTGTTAATTCATGGTAAAACTTCTTACTCCTTGCTCATTGAATTAAACAATTTCTTATCTCTCTTTATTTTATTATTATTTTAACACACATCAAATAGAAATATAAAACATACACATAATCCATACACATATGGGTATGGGGTTAGTAAATCCATAATTATAAATGACTGATGAACTACAACTGATTTAGAACCTAATTGAAGATCTATGATTAGAGATCACCGAGTTGCTGATTAGATATGTAATATGATTAAATCAGTAATATGTTATCATTGATGTCAATTAGTTTGACAACACTTATCTTGTAAGTTACATACCCAAACATCTATAGAAAAGGAGTAGGAGAGATGAAGAACAGAAATATCTACACGAGGAAGATGCATATGACAGATGAGGATAAGGAATACATTGGGTAACTTGTTGATGAGTCTATGACCTTATGTTATTGACTTAATTATGTTTCATTCATCTATGATGAGGAAAAGAGCTGAAAGATACAAGGCAATGTGGTTGGTTGATGAAGCATCACAGCATACACCAAGTAGTGTAGTGTATAGCGAGCACAATATAAACCAAGCTTGTGTTCACCGACACATTTCTTTATTAACAAAGAAAGAGAAAGGAACTAAATGATTAGTTTAGTTGATAAGATTGATGAGCTGTAAAGTACCGCATGATAGGAGATGTTGATAAAGTTTGTTACGAAGATCGACGAATAACAAAATTCAAGGAAGATCTAAAGGATGAAATCAAAATTTGTTACTGACACATCAGCTGAGAAAGGTTTAAGCAGCAAAATGGACGAAGGAGATCAAGCGGGCAAAATCTAATGGAGGAGAAGAAAATGGTTTACTTGTATATTTAAGAGACTAGGGTTTCATTATGAAACTCATGTCGAAAGGAGACTGTAGAATTATCGCATGAACAAGCTTCATGTATGCCTAATCAAACTAATTAAGGAGAACTGAACTACAAAGTTTATCGAGTGTTAGAAAGCTATTATCGAGCGATAGTAAGTCATTGATTATTGTTGATACAGAATTGATATATTGATCAGAGGATTTAAATGAGCATAATATAGATCTGAACATCTGCAATTGAAGTTGTATTGTAATCAGATCACCTACTGTTACAGTTTAACCATTGTATACAGACAAATCTCTTAACAGAGTGGACTAGGAAAGTCTTAAATGTATCATTCATAGAATGAACATTGTTATCTTGTCAACCCCATAATGAATGTTGGTTGGATGATAACGGTTGGTCTAAAATCCTCTAAAAAGGTCACACCTCACAGTGTGTTTGTAACCTTTAACAGGGTTGGGTCTTCACCAACCTCACTTCAGAAGAGTGAACAATTTTTGGGTTGTCGGTCCCAGGTGGTTTTTCCCTTCACAGGGTTTCCACGTTAAATCTTTCATGTTATGTGTTATGTTAGAGTAAAGTATTAATTATATTAATTAACTTTACTCCCTTCTTAAGATGTAACACTTTTATTTTTAGTTGTTTATATTTAAACACACATGCACTAGTTGATTTAAACTTATGCACTAGTTGTTTTAAATATAAACTTGCATGCATTAGTCTTGTAATAAATTAACTAATTATTACATGCACTAGGATTTGCCTTTCAAGGCTTTTGATCTCCTTTATAAGGATGATCCATTGTACATTTAATTCATTCATTATTTGAGGATATTTTCTTCTTCATATTTTTGAGTCAAACCTTTGGCCTCTTCTTGTCTCTCCTTCCTTGTAACAAGTTTTTGTATGCAGGTGATCTTCGAGTTTTGTGGATTTGTATTGCTCAAATCCTACACGGTATCAAAGCCTAATCTACTACAGCTTGTTCATGTTTGAAGGATTCAGATTAGGGCTTTTTTGGTTATTTTTTTTATTAAAATTAGGGGGTCCCTAAATTTTAGTGCACTTTGAGCTCAAACAGACCTCACCGTTGAGCTCACAGTGCCCAAAAACCCCTATTTTGATATAAGGCACATCCAATTTGGACAACTTTGCATTTTGGTGCATTTTTTTTTGGTACCAGACAGCTTGACACACTTTCTGATGTAGTATTTGTACGGACAAGCACATTTTCTGAGGCAAAAATTCTCTGTATTTGGCATGCAAATCAAGGCAAAAATTTTGTTGTTCGGTACGCAAATTAAGATCAAAAGATTTTGTCATGCAAATCAAGACAAAATCCAAAAATGTCTGGCATGGATCCCGAGGCGTGCATGCAATTTTGGATATTTTTTTATTTTTTTTTCATTTTGGGCGGCGACAGCCATTTGGCCATCAAATTTAAGCCAGTGCATGCAGTTTTAGCCCCTGGTCATATGGTGACCAAGGGCCCAAAATTTTAGCCTAAAGGGGCTTGCATGCTATGATAGCCATTTGGCCATCAATTTGAAGCCCGTGAAGTGCTGACGTCAGCACATTTAGACACCATTTGGGCCCTCTAACGTAGCAGTTGGTATTTTGCTCATAACTTGAGTATACAGTGTTGAAATTTGGCAAATGAGATATTGTTGGACAGCTGATTCCGAGCTCTTTCTAGATCTAGAATTTATATTTTTTGGTTTTATTTTTCTGATGGTGTTTTTCTCTGTCAAAGCCAAATCTTCAAGTTTTCACTCCGGGAGCTCTATCTTGCACATCCGGTCTTCATTTTCAAAAAATGATATATCATTGGAAAGCCTTTTCAGAGATATTTTCAGTGCTATGAGTCATTTTTCCAAATTTTGCTCCAGGTTCATTTTATTTAGATTCTTTCTTTTTTGCAGTCTGGTGGATATCTTGGTTGTCTCAGGTCCTAGGATCTCTTCCCTTTAAGGGATGGCTCTTCTTTGGTTGTTCTTTTGTTTCAGAAGCCTTCACTCTTCTTTGAGTAGTGTATACTTTACTTTTGTAGCATTTTTTTATGCACACGCACTGAGATAAAGTATCATTCTATTGCATGTATGAGATCTTGCACATGTTCATGCTCTTTGTACTCACACTCCATTATAAAGTGCCATGGGGGGGTTTGATGTTTGCCTTTGTTTTCCATCTACCTTTTTCAAGTGAGTGTTCCTTCCACGACATTAGCCTTAGGGTATCTTTATTTGTGTTTGTATGTACCTTCGATGTTCCTGGTTCTTCATGATGCAGTTCTTATTGGCACTCTTTTTAGTGTACTTGTTATTACTCCCTTGTCAATAGTATGGGGGGGTTTCTACTATTGGTTCTACTGCTTCCTTGGTTTGATAGTGTGAGCTATGTATTCAATATTTGATTCTATGTACTAGGTGGTTGCAGTGGCTGGGTACCTGTGCATTCCGATGAGATGGATCATTTACCATATGGACACTCTTTTCTTTCATATTTTTTGGATGCACTCTTCCATCTTTGATTGATCAGCTCTTCAGACTTTTGGTGTTTATGTCATCTGTATCTTCGAGTTCAGGTGTTTGCCTTTGTTTGCCTCCTGATTCAAGTAGTGTTATTTGAGGGCACTCATGCAGATTACAGTCTTCTTTACCTGGTCATATTTATGTGGAGGATCTTTATATCAGCAGTTACTTCTTGACAGAGTTTGCATCTTCTTGCTTCAGTCATGTTCTACATGTTCATTCTTGTTCCTATTTTTTGGAACATTCCTAGTTTTGGAGGCTTCTTCAGTCCTTCAGATTAGTTTTTGTCTCTTTTTGGAGTAGAGTTTTTCCCATGTGGTTTTCTCTATTTCTCCACTTTATAGAGACTCTTTTTTGTACATGGGTACCTCATCAGGCCATGTTGTCGGGACCCATTTTCTACTTTCAGCATTGTAGTTTCCTTTGCTTTCTTCTTGCATTGTTGCTCATCTTAAGGGGGGTGTTAGAGTAAAGTATTAATTATATTAATTAACTTTACTCCCTTCCTAAGACGTCAACACTTTTATTTTTAGTTGTTTATATTTAAACACACATGCACTAGTTGATTTAAACTTATGCACTAGTTGTTTTAAATATAAACTTGCATGCATTAGTCTTGTAATAATTTAACTAATTATTACATGCACTAGGGTTTGCCTTTAAAGTCTTTTGATCTCCTTTATAAGGATGATCCATTGTACATTTAATTCATTCATTATTTGAGGATATTTTCTTCTTCATAGTTTTGAGTCAAACATTTGCCCTCTTCTTGTCTCTACTTCCTTGTAACAGGTTTTTGTATGCAGGTGATCTTCGGGTTTTGTGGATTTGTATTGCTCAAATCCTACATGTTCATTTTGGTGATTGTTTATTATCATACTCTACATATTACATGTTGGATTTGATCGGTAATCATTATATGTTATTGACTGGTAATTGGTAAAAGCACAGACAGTATAGTATTTTATCTTACCGAGCTGCAGAAGTTTAAATAAATTGTTTTGGATTATACATTTTGATTTGGGACTATGGATAACTAATTCACCCCCCTCTTAGTTATTCTAATAATTGGTATCAGAGCCAGGTTGTTTGGAACAGAGTTTTAAGGACTTCAGCACAAAGGTCTCAAAATATTTAAGAGGGAAGTGTCAAAGCTAAACAAAGATAACTTCACAATATGGCAAAGTCGAATGAAGCTTCATATATCTGGGATTGGGAATTATGCCCTAGATCTAATGGAGAATGGATACCTTGCACCGCCGATTGGTCCCTTAACCCTTGATCAACTAAGAGACAGGCATGAACATAATGTTACTATGATGGAGATTGTTGCTTCCTATTCAAATGCTGAATTTGTAGACATCAAGAACTGTACTACTACTAAGCAGATGTGGGATAAAATTGCTCAAATTTATATTGGTGATGCAAATGTCAAGAGAGAAAGAGTAGAAAGCTTAAGAGGAAGATTCGATGACATGAAGATGAAAGAAGGTGAAAACATTGTGCAGTACACAAACATAATAAAGGAGGTAGTTCACACTATTAGAGCATCAGATGGATTTATTTATGAAGACAATGTGGTAAGCAAATTTCTAAAGACCTTATTGCCTATCTATGCCATCAGAATATCTACAATTCATGAAAATAGGTCAGCACCTAATAGCACACTCACTCTTGATAATCTGATTGGAAAGCTTACAACATTTGAACTGAATAATTATGATAATAGTGTTGTATCAAATTTTGAATTTGCTTTCATGACTTCTCTGAAGATTGGTAAGTCTAGTAGAAGAAATAATAAGGATGATAGTGATAGCAATACTGATGATGAGATTGATGAACTTGAAGCTCTTATGGCCAAGAGGTTGCCTAAAGGAAAAGGAAGATATAGAGGCAAGTTACCTCTAGCATGCTTTAACTGTAAAGAAGTTGGTCACATTGTTGCTAGATGTCCACACAAGAAAGATGATGATAGAACCAAAGAATTATATGAAGGAAGCTATGGGAGAAGATACAACAGAGGCTACCGACACTAAAATAGAGACAACTGAGACAATAATGATAAAGGCAAGAAGGTATACTACATTGTTGAGGAAGAAGATATCACTGATACTGACATTGATGATGATGTGGAGGTAGTATTTGTGGCAATGAAGGATGATTCAGAAGAAGATGAAAGCTATGTAGAGACAACACTTATCTCTGAGGTTAATAAAAAGATACATGGATCATAGATAGTGGTTGTACACATCACATGACTGGTGATGAAGAAAAATTTCATTATCTTGAAGAATACAATGGAGGATCTGTAAGAATGGGTAATGATGCACCCTGGATGGTAAGAGTTAAAGGATCCTTAATGATAAATGATAGATTAAAATTTGAAAATTCTTATTGGGTAAAAGGATTAAACTATAATTTTCTAAGTGTGGCACAATTGAACAATTCAGGCCACCGAGTTTCTTTTGAGAGAAAAAAGGTGAAGATATTTGATGATGGAGGAAGACTTGTTGGAACTGGTACACAATCCAGAGGTAATCTATTTTATCTTGATAATGATCAGTCTTCTTATTTAATGATGAAAGATGAAGATGCATGGTTGTGGCATAAGAGGTTATGCCATGTGAATTTTGATAACATGATTAAGATCAGTAAAAAGAAAAGAGTTAGAGGTCTACCTAACTTGTCAAAGCCTGATCATGTTATGTGTCATGAATGTCAGAAAGGTAAATGACTAAATCTAGTTTCAAAAGAAAAGATTATTCAACAAAGAAGATACTTGAGTTGGTTCATACCGACCTATGTAGTCCTATGAGAACTCAGAGTTATTATGGAGACAGATATTTTATTCTTTTTGTTGATGATTATACTAGGTTGATGACTGTCATATTTTTAAAAGAAAAATCAGAGGCATTCTAGATGTTCAAGTGGTATAAAGCAAAAGTAGAAAAAGAGACTGGTAAATAATTGAAATGCTTAAGATCTGATAGAGGAGGTGAATTTATCTCTGATGAATTTACTAATTTTTATAATGAGCATAGTATTAAAAGACAGGTCTCTGCACCGAGGACACCACAACAAAATGGCATTGTTGAAAGGAGGAATAGGTTAATTGTTGACTATGCAAGGACATTAATGATAGAAAAGAATGTTGCAGAGACATACTAGAGAGAAGCTATCAGCATAGCTATTTATGTTCTGAACCAAGTGCAACTAAAGAAGGACACTAATAAGACACCCTATGAGTTATGGTTTGGACACAAACCCACTGTAATTTATTTCAAGATTTTTGGAAGAAAATGTTTTATTTTGAAAAATGAAAGAAATGGAAATTTTGACTCAAAAGGTGATGAAGGGATATTTCTAGGATATTCTAGTAAAAGTAAAGCATACAAGTGTCTGAACAGAGTTACTAATAAAATGATTGAAAGTACTAATGTTTGAGTTAATGAGTTTGATGATAAGAATGCAAAGGAAAGTAGAAAGGAACCTGAGGACTATAGTAGATTCACTTACATTGAACAACCTAAGTACCTATCGACGCAGCAGACAATGACAATCGGTCAGTAGGAAAACAATACCGAGGAACAAGACAAAAAAATCGATGAGCAGGAAGGACCTACTGAGCAAGCAAATGAACCTGCATAGGATGAAAAAGAAAGAAGAAATTGGATACTAGCAAGTTTTGTTAGAAGACATCATCCTGAGACACAAATCATTAGAGATAGACAAGCTGGCATGCAAACAAGGAGTAAGACAAGACAAGGTACATGTCTAGTTTGTGAATATGATCCGAAGAATGTAAATGTTGCATTAGAAAATGATGAATGGGTTAATGCAATGAAAGAGGAAATAGAACAGATAGAGAAGAATAAAACCTAGACCGTAGTACCCACACCTAAAGATAAGAATGTTATCGGTACTAAGTGGATATTCAGAAATAAGCAAAATGAAAATGGAGAGGTAACAAAAAATAAAGCTAGATTGGTATGCAAGGGATATGCACAGGAGGAAGGAATTGATTATGGTGAAACATTTGTACCTATTGCTATATTAGAAGGAGTCAAAATGTTACTTGCATATGCTACACACAAAAAGTTCAAAGTTTATCAAATGGATGTCAAGTCAGCATTTTTGAATGGAACACTTGAAGAAGAAGTCTACATAGAACAACCAGAAGGGTTTGTTGATCCAGACAAGAAAGATATGGTATGTACATTACATAAAGCTTTATATGGTCTGAAGTAAGCACTAAGAGCCTGGTATGAGAGGCTGCATACTTATTTGTTAAGTATTGGATTTGTTAGAACAAGTGAGAATAGTAATTTAAATATGAAAGGAGATACTGATGATACTATTCTTATTGCTGAAATATTTGTGGATGACATTATATTTGGAGGAAAAGATCAAATCTATAAGGCATTGGCTGATGAAATGAGAAGTGAATTTGAAATTTCTATGTTTGGAGAGATTAAGTTCTTTCTAGGACTACAAGTGATTTAGCAGAGTGATGGTATATTCATCACATAATCCAAATATATCAAGGAAGTATTGAAGACATTTGGCATGGAAGATGCTAAACCTATGCGAACACCGATGGCTACTAGATGTAAACTGACTATGGAAGATAAAACTACAGAAGTGAACCAGACACTGTACTGATCTATGATTGGTAAGTTAATGTATGTAGTGCATAGTAGACTAGACATAGCACATGTTGTGGGAGTTGTTGCAATAATTTTTGTAAATCCTAGGGAGTCACACATGATTGCTACAAAGAGAATCTTAAGATACCTGAAGAAAATAGAAGATTATGGATTATGGTATTCTAAGGAAGACAAATTTAAACTTAGAGTCTATACTGACATTGATTGGGCTGGAAATGTGGATGACAAAAAAAGTACCACCGAAGGAGCATTTTTCTTTGGTGAAAGACTTGTTACATGGACAAGTAAGAAGCAGACTTGCATTTCTTAGTCTACAACTAAAGCTACAAACTGTTTAAATATTGCATATATTAAGCAAGTGTTGGAAGGTATGAATGAGGTAATCACTGAGCCAGTGATTATATATTGTGACAACACCAGTTCAATAAACATTTCAAAGAATCTAGTGATACATTCTAAAACAAAGCATATATCTATTAAGTATCACTAATTAAGAGAACAAGTACAGGGGAAGCAAGTGAAGCTAGAATTTGTTACATCTAAAGAATAACTTATAGACATATTTACAAAGCCTCTACCGAAGGACACATTTGAATACTTGAGGACTAGACTTGGGGTTTGTCCCTTGTCTACCGGTCACTAATGTGATCTGGATGTTGCATTAGCCTAATCTTATTAGAAGATCATTCATGTTGTGAAAATTTTGGAGAACTGGAACAGATTGGCATATCAATATATAGAGATACAGAGTATGCACCGAACAACAGAGAGTTACATGGCTACTACAGAGCTGTATGTTTATTTGTTTCTTTGGCATTGTTGTCAAAGGGAGAGATAAAAAAATATGAAACAATATGCACCAATGAGAACACTGAAACATATATCTAAGGAAGAAACAAATTGAAAGAAAGGGAGAGCACTGAAGATCAAATACTGAGAACAAAAGAAGGAATTCGAGAGCTGAAAAGATCATATTTGCATAATGTCAAAGTTGAATTGATAATGTTGTTGAGTAACGTAGTGATTAAACATATTAAGCTAGGGAGAGCTTGTACAACATTTGTTCACAGAGTTGTAGAATACATATTTGGTATGTGTATGGTATATTTCATATTTCTTGAGTTTCCATCAATGCCAAAGGGAGAGATTGATGAACTACAATTGATTTAGAACCTAATTGAAGATCTATGATTAGAGATCACTGAGTTGCTGATTAGATATGTAATATGATTAAATCAATTTTATGTTGTCATTGATGTCAATTAGTTTGACAACACTTATCTTTTAAGTTACATACCCAAACATCTGTAGAAAAGGAGTAGGAGATATGAAGAACATAAATATCTACATGAGGAAGATGCATATGATAGATGAGGAAAAGGAATACATTGGGTAAATTTTTGATGAGTCTATGACCTTATGTTATTGACTTGATTATGTTCCATTCATCTATGATGAGAAAAAGAGTTGAAAGACACAAGGCAGTGTGGTCAGTTGATGAAGCATCACAGTATACACCAAGCAGTGTAGTGTATACTGAGCACAGTATAAACTAAGCTTGTGCTCACCGACACATTTCTTTTTTAACTGAGCAAGAGAAAGGAACTAAATGATTAGTTTAGCCAATAAGATTGATGAGCTATAAAGTACCTCGTGATAGGAGATGTTGATAAAGTTTGTTACGAAGATCAACGACTAACAAAATTTAAAGAATATCTAAGGGATGGAATCAAAATGTGTTACTGACACATCAACCGAGAAAGGTTTAAGCGGTAAAATGGATGAAGGAGATCAAGCAGCAAAATCTAATGGAGGAGAAGAAAATGGTTTACTTGTCTATTTAAGAGACTAGGGTTTCGTTATGAAACTCATGCTGGAAGGAGACTACTGAATTATCACATGAATAAGCTTCATGTATGCCTGATTAAAATGGTTAAGGAGAACCAAATTGTAGAGTTTACTGAGTGTTAGAAAGCTATTACTGAGTGATAATAAGTCATTGATTATTGTTGATACAGAATTGATATATTGATCAGAGGATTTAAATGAGCATAATATAGATCTGAACATCTAGAATTGAAGTTGTATTGTAATCAGATCACCTACTGTTATAGTTTAACCATTTTATATAGACAAATCTCTTAATAGAGTGGACTAGGAGAATCTTAAATGTATCATTCATAGAATGAACATTGTTATCCTATCAACCCCATAGTGAATGCTGGTTGGATGATAACGATTGGTCTAAAATCCTCTAACAAGGTCACACCTTATAGTGTGTTTATAACCTTTAACAGGGTTGGGTCTTCATCGACCTCACTTCAGAAAAGTGAACAATTTTTGGGTTGCCGGTCCCATGTGGTTTTTTCCTTCATAGGGTTTCCACATTAAATCTTTTGTGTTATGTGTTCATTGTGGTGATTGTTTGTTATCATACTCTACATATTACATGTTAAATTTGATCGGTAATCATTATATGTTATTAACTGGTAATCGGCAAAAGCACAGATAGTATAGTATTTTATGTTACCGAGCTGCAAAAGTTTAAGTAAATTGTTTTGGATTATACATTTTGATTTGGGACTGTGGATAACTGATTCACCCCCCTCTTAGTTATTTTAACAATGACATCATAACATATAGAAAATCAGAGTATGGGAGGGGCATTACAATTTGTTGAGCATCATTTTTACACAAGACAATGACTACAAATTTGGATGTATGAATTCCCCTCTTGGAAGAACAGTCTTGGAGAGGCTGCAAAAATAATATTAAATGAATGATCTTTTTGTATATTTTTAGAATTTATAAATGAACTGTGATTTCCTAACATGCAAATTTAAATTACCTTACTGAGATTGATTATCTTAAAAGCACGGAAAAGAGTATGCTAACTAGAATTGAATTAAATTGTAGAAAGTAAACCTAATGGACATGAACCATCATTTCATAACCTTGCAAATTAAATTACCACAAAGATGGAGAAAACCTAAAAAACATAGATTTGAATAACTCACAACCTGGTTTTGCAGATGCAACCATCAATGGAAATAAATGCAGATGTAAGATTTGTCAAAATTCATCATATCCTGAACCCGCTATGAATGTATGCTCACATGAGACAAATTTATCTTGAAGGCACTGAAGAATAATCTCCCTAATAATTTGTCACAAAAAGATAATGCAACAATGATAAACACCAGATTAAAAGATTTGAAGATCAAAATCACAATACAATCAATTGGCTCTTTGAAGCAAAAGAATGAGCAAACACACAATCATGAACTTCACAAAGATAGCATAAAAATATCACACCATGATTGAAGCACCAATAACATATAATTGTATTGCAAAAACAATTGACCACAATTACATTGTTCATTTACAATTTATATAACTTCACCTTTTAGGAAAACAAGAAATTTGTAGCTAGGGTTTTGGTTATGCACAAAACTAGAAATAAATCTAAATCTAAAGCTTACTAAAATGAAACTACTCCTAAAGCAACCCAAAACTACCTAACACGGATCCAATCCACGTGCATTGAGAAATCAAGGCCAAATAAGCTTCAGAAAATTAAAAAATCCATGTTGGAGTTCCACCATTTTTCCATTAAACTCTTCTTCAGAACTTGGAGTTCTCCTTTAAAATATTCATGACAACCCCTCTTTGAGAATCCAACTAACTGATATCCCCAAGGCTAGCAAAAATGACCCAAAACATGCAACCAATCTAACTCGGAATCAACTCTTGAAGACTAACTAAAAATTTTTTATGGAAATGACCTAGAAATTTCGGACCCTAACCCTTACTCTAAAAAAATGACACTTGTAAAATGACAGTCAAAACTTCCTACTTGGCAAAATTTTGGACTTTCAAAGTCCAAAAGACCGAAAATCTTGAACTGGAAAATTGGCTAAGTGTCAAAATCTCCTTAGTGCAAGAATTGACTAAGTCCAAAACTGAACACTTAATCAATGGGAAGGATTTCTGGATGAACCTTGTGTAGCCTCTCCACTATTTCTTGTACTTCTTAAAAACTTGCCATTTGGATATTCCCAAGGCATTATTGTTGCTTTTCTCTGAAGGCGACCAATTTTGTAGCAAAAGATTGGATCTCTTCCTCTCATGCCAGTATTCTCAGCATACCCTCCTTTTGATAAAACATTTGTTGGCGGTCCTCCTTTATTTTCATGCCATTCAAAATTTCATAAACTAATGTACAACATCCTTTAATGGGTACATCATCTGATTGTCATCATCATTGTACAAATCAAGATCCATTCCTTCAAAAAAAAATTGCAATTCCTCAACCCAAACCATTCCTTCATCCCGCTTCTTATTTACTTTGTCCAAACACTTTTGATAGACTTTCAATGCTTGAGCTATGTCTTTTATCCATGCTTCAAAATTGTCCAACTCAGACCCCTCATAAACCTTCACCAAAATTTGGAAATGTTGCTTCCTTATTATTTTAAGGTCTTTGAGAACCTTTTTCCATTGCGCTATTTGTGCCTCCAATCATTCCTCATTGTCAATCATATCCTACAATTTGGTGAGTTCCTAAAGATTACCTCTGAATGGTCTCAAAAATTTTCTTAAGGTAGCCCTTGTGAACTCCTCAAAATTGACCTTCTATTCCAAACAAGCATGAACAAAAGAATGTGGTATATCTGCTAGTAACTCAGGGGCAGCCATCTTTTCTAAGATAGCCTGTAATTAGGCCTCTAGATTATTGAGGTCAATAGGACTTGTTATCTTGAGAATGAACCTTTTCATGGCTTCATTTTTTTCTCTTAAACCTTCATCTTTTCCTCATCCTTGTCCATGAAACCCAAGGCATTCTTCAATCCTAGTGTGGCCAAAAAATGTCTTCCCTCCCTCATCGGTTCACCTAGGTCAACTTATTCAAAAATATAGTCTTTGGGAGTTATTTTTGCCATACTAGTATCAATTTTTGGTACCGCCACTTATGCCTTACACCGGCCCCTGTGATCCTGAGTAACATATGAAAGTGTTATGTCCTGGGCACTATATTCTCCTTGATGGAAATCTTGACCTAGTACAACCATGTCAGTGTCTTCTTCCTCGGATTACACCCTTATCATTGGTTTTATTTCTTTGGTAAACCAGGTTGGCTTGGTGAATATCATTATTGGCTCATATGGTGCTATAAAAATAGGAGTGGGCAAAGGAAAATATGGTGGATGATGCAGGGGCATTCTAGGGTACTTGGTGAATCTGCATGGTGGTGTGTTATTTTGGTTCAGTGGTACTCGGTTGCAGCTTTAACCGATGGTCTCATTTATTGAAGGAACCTTGGTCACTAAAGGAACTCATAGGATTTGAGCAATACAAATCCACAAAACCCGAAGATCACCTACATACAAAAACCTGTTACAAGGAAGTAGAGACAAGAAGAGGGAAAGGGTTTGAATCAGAATATTGAAGAATAAAATATCCTCAAATAATGAATGAATTAAATGTACAATGGATCATCCTTATAAAGGAGATCAAAATCCTTGAAAGGAAAACCCTATTGCATGTAATAATCAGTTTAACTATTACATGACTGATGCATGAGTTTAGAACAACTAGTGCATGTGCTTTTAACTAAAGCAAAAGGAAGTTGACATCTTAAGAAGGGAGTAAAGATTAATTAACATAATTAATACTTTACTCTAACACCCCCCCTTAAGATGAGAAATGATGCATCTACAAATAATGCAAGAAGAAAGCAAATGGGTCCTGGCAACAAGGCCTGATGAGGTACCCAACACAACCAAATCTCTGTAAAATGGAGAAATAGAGAAAACCCAATGGGAAAAAACCCTACTCCAAAAAGAGATAGAAAAATGCAAAAAATGAAATGGCTCAAGAGACTCTCTCAAAACCATAAGTACAACCAGCCCCCCCATGAGAGAGGGGTGAGACACCAAAGCCCCCCCAGAATGATGGAACCCCTGTGGAAATGATCGAACCAATACAACTCCAATGCGGAAGAAATAAAGACACGGAACAAGGAAACCCCTAAATGAGAGGTGAAATTGGAAGGCCTCACTGATGCTCAAATGAGAAAACATGAGGATCCTGAAAGGGAATCCCCAATGTAGGTGTACTGTCATGAAAGAGGAGATGAACGTCCTCTATAGAATCCTCAATAAGTGCACCTAGTGGCTCAATGAATGGAGCTAGAGGGTCAGGTAGTGCTGAAGAGAAAAGACCTCAACAGGATGTGGTGTGGCAGTCATAACAGTGATCTCAGGAACAATACAAAAGTTCAAGCGACCTAACTGCACCACATGAGGCTCTCGCAAAAGAGGAGAGTTGTGCTCTGATAATGGAGATGGTGGACCAAAGTGTGAGAAGGTGTAGAGATAGGTGGAATGATCAACTATCCCTATAGCAATAATGCCTCCTGTCGCACTATCCTAAATGAAGACTGAATCTGCAGTGAACTCAACTATCTTCCCTGATCCATTGTGTGTAATTTGATAAATTGAGAGAAGGTTTACAAACAAAGATGGAACATATAATACATCATTGAATGTGTCATCCTGAATGCCTACTGAACCTTTCCCGCAGACTGTCAGGACAGTGTTATTCCCCATGAGAATATGATGGGAGAAGCATCAACAGTAGAGAAGACCCCTTGTGAAGATGCCATATGGTGAGAAGCACCTGAATCTAGTATCCAAGGGACCTGTGAAGGGGATGCAATGGATGCTCATAATGCATGACCCTATCCAAATGTCAAAGATGTGGAAGAAGACTAAAAATTAGACCCCTGTGAGGTAGAAGAGGATGGAGAGGAAATAGTGCTCTTCTGAAGAAGAGCTTGCAAATCTACAATCTGTTTCTCATAGCCATCAAATTTCTTCTAAAAATAATGTGACTCATCATGAGGTCCCTTCTGACAATAGGAACATGTAGTTTTCTCAGTCTTCTATTTCTCCTTCTTAGAAGAAGATGGTGGGCCAGTAGAGTGCTGAGAAGAGGAATCTAATATCTGCTTCTTCTTTTCTTTCAATGGTTGGGCAACCAATGCTTGGTTCTTTGATCTTGTTAGAGAGTCCAACTGAGTAAGCTTGGCCTACTCTCTAGTCAAATGATCATAGAACACCTCAAAAGTGGGCATGGTGAATGTAGGTCCCAAAGCGTTCATGGTAGAATGAAAGGTAGAAGAGAAGATCTGAAAGTTTCCCCGAAGTTTAGACAAAATTAGATAAATGCATTCTTTATCAGTCTTTCACTTTCCACATCCATGTAACAAAGATCTCTATTCTTTGAACTTCATCAGAAAGTCCTCAATAGAGGGAAAAGAATCAGGTACAAGAGAGGTAAGCTTTGCCTCAATCTGAAGTGCTCTGAACTCATTGATGGTACCAAATAATGTCTCAAATTTAGTCCACATTTGTAGAGGGGTAGTGCACCCATCAAGATGAAACTGCAAGCTATTTGATACCTATAAATAAATCAACCCCATAGCCTCATCCATCTTGTTTTGATGTTGCATGATCTCAAAGGGCCTCTGTAATACTGGTTGCACTACATCTAGACAAGACCAGAGCCCTTTTGAATGGAGAAGTCGTGTCATCAGGGTTTTCCATGTGTGATAATTATGTGGGGTCAGAAGTTCTAGACAAGAAGAGGTCTTGGCCATATTTTTTAGAAGGGGTTTTGTTTTGATAAATATCTGGTTTAACTGATAGAAACAAGAAAATAACACCCCCCCCCACAAGCCAAATATCGAACCCCTAAGCCTAGAATGATATGCTTTATCAAGAGAAGAGCAAAAAAGCTTCAGATCTGAATCATGTGTACCTTGAAAATTTTTGATGAAAATAGGTAGAAATCTAGATGGTGCTTGAGAAGATCTTTCCGGCGCTTCTTCGAGATAAAAAAATGGAGCTAATTTGAGCAAATTAGCCCCCTCAGAATGCAAAAAAGATAAGCTGGATTTGATAGAAAAAATAGCAAGATAAATGACAAAAAATAGTAGATCAACCTCCATGAGAGCCTCAAGATTGGAACTAGCTTTTCGGAGATATCTTGTTTGTTGAAAAACGATGCCTGGAGCTCCCAGAAAGCCAATTTTAGTGAAAGAGGCTCCAAAGACAAAAAAAAAATTCAATTTTTTTTTTTTTTGTTGGTGAAAAAAAATTGTTGGCCCCTGGTCACATGCACTAGCACTAAGGGGCCTGTTGATGGCCATCTGGGTTCACCACTAGTAGTCTGGGCTAGCCACTGGCGATTAGGCGTTGGCGGTTAGCGGAGCTGTCGAGCGTGGCGGAGCGGTTGGAGGGCGGCGAAGCGACCGGAGCAACCGAGGTGGGCAGTGGCGAAGCAGCCGAGGGCGGAGTGACCGAGGTGGGTAGTGGCCACTAGGTGGTGTGAGGGTGGCCACTAGGTAGTGCCCCTAATAAAAAAAAATTATTTTTTTAAAAAAAATGATCGTACCTTCCTCAGTCCGCGTGCCAGGGTCATACGGGCCTAGTATGACAAAAAAAATTGCCTCAAATGGCAACTTGTCCAAAATCAATAAGCCTTATATGGATTCTGACTATCTCAGGCCTTCCAAACATAATCATGAGGTCTGTTTGGGCCAAAAGTGCTCCAAAAAATATTGATCACCTCGGGATCTGTGTCAAGGCCGATTGCAAAAAAAATTTCTCACAGATCCAAATTTGACAAATTTTATATGGATCTTGGGGTTCTTGGACACTCTAAACGCAACTATGAGGTTTGTTTGAAGCCAAGATTACTAGAAAAATAGGTCCACCCCCCCCCCCCCCTAGATTCAATAAAAAACCAAAAAGGCCCTCATCTGAAATAGATGAATTTCTAATCTTTGAATCCTTCAAACGCGAACAAGCTATAGTAGATTAGGCTCTGATAACAAAGGCATGGAACAAGGAAACCCCTGAATGAGAGGTGAAACTAGAAGGCCTAACTGATTCTCAAATGAGAAAACATGAGGATCCTGAAGGGGAATCCCCAATGTAGGTGGTGTGACAAGTGTGCTAACACTGTCATGAAACCTCTTCTGCTTGGTGGAACTTGTGCTCGACAATGCCTATGTTGCTCGATGATGCCTGTGTTGCTTGACGATGCCTAGCATGGTTGGTTGTTTCACTGGTGCTTGGTTGTTTCTCTGGTGCTTGGTAGTTCTAGTTACTGATTGGAGTTCTTGACGATCTGGCTGGCCAACTTGGTGCATTTATTGTTGGTATCTTTTTTTGTATTCTCCTATGTAGATCTAGAGGTTGACATGGAGAATTAAATGTTTGTAAGGCTATTTGAGAGCCGACTATTGTTGCATTTAATATTTGTTTGTAATAGGAGCCAACTTGGCTTAGGATTTAATTATTTCATCCAGCCGACTTGTGGCTGAAGATTAGTATTTAAGGAGTGTTTGGGGTAATTGTTTAGGGAGTTAGTGAAAGAAGATTGATAGAGTTAGATCTGGATCTTGCGAGATCTTGAAGATCAAATAGTTATCTAATAGTTTGTAATAGCAGAGTTAGTGGTTGCATGCTTGGAGATGAGGAGATTGCTTGGAGGTTTACAAGCTCAAGTTCAGATCTGCCTTCATGTTTCCATCAGTTACTGATTTGTTTCAGAGCTGGAATAGCTAGGAGATTGCAGAATTGTTTCTTGATTGTAATTGGCCATAATCTGGAAGGCCTTACAGTCGGGAATGTTAATGAAAATTTAGTTGAAAACATTGTCTTGTTGAGTAATTCTGCATTGTGGTGTTTTGCTTCTTGTGAGGACTATCCTTAATTAGATCCTCCTTACCTGTCCTGCGTCAAGTGGTATCAGAGGTTGAAGATCTTGAGTGTGTAAACCAGTTGAGGTTGTTTGCACCAGGACCTTATTGGTGACTTATTGCTTTGGGTTTTCAAAAATCTTGAAGGATGTCTCTAAGAAGATTGGACCCTAGAGCGATTGCAGATCTTTATGATGCTGTAGAATCAAAGATTACAAAGAAGGTTAAAGTTGATTTCAGATCTGAGATGGAATTGATGGAGAATGACATGATTAATGAGGTCAAGAGAGCTATTGCTAGTATGCCAAGGAATCTTCATACTAATGATGGTTATGAGGAAGCTATTGAAGACTTTGAAGCTGTTGGATCTAGTGGTGATGACCGGAGAGACAGATCTGGTGAAGACATAATTGGTCGGTTACATAGACCTAGAGCTCAGTTAAGTACTAGTTACCAAATGGAATTTTCTACTTTCTTTGGTACTTTGAGACCCGAGGGCTTGATTGATTGGATTGGTGAATTATAAGACTTCTTTGAGCTTGAATAAATTGAAGATCCTCTTCGAGTAAGATTGGCACAGACTAAGTTGAAAGGACATGCTGCTCTTTGGTGGAAAGAATTACAAAGAGATAGAGAAGATGAAGGTGAAATGAAGATCAATCAGTGGAGGTTGATGGTGACTAAATTGAAATCTAAGTTCATACCTGTTGACCATGAGCTTGACTCATTTAAGAAGTTGTTGAATCTGAAGCAAAAAGATTTGACTATGGAATACTATACCGAGGAGTTTTATAAGTTGACTATTCGGTTTGGACAGAGAGAACTTGGTAAAGAAAAGGTAGCTTGGTATGTGAATTGTTTGAGATTTAATATTCAGGATGAGCTTGGTATGCTGAATATTGATTTGATTGAATATGCTTATTAGTATTCTCTGAAGACAGAAGATAAGTTGAAAAGGAGACAACATAGTAATCCCTAAGTGAAGGAAAAGATTGATCTCTCGATGAAAGATAAACCAACTATTGAAGATAAACCAAAACCTATGGAATTGAAAAGGAAGATAGGTAGAGTTATCTTTAAGGGTACTTGTTATAATTGTGGTGAAGAAGGACACCATTCTTTTGAGTGTACACAGAAGAAGCTTGGTGATTGATGAACTATTGTGGTAAATGAGAACATTCAGAATGAGCCTGAATCTAAGAAATTACTAGTTCAACGAACATTGCTCGGTACAAAGGAGGAACCTTGTCAGAGGAGTAACTTGTTTAGAACTCAGTGCAAGTCTAGAGGTAAACTTTGTGATGTAATTGTTGATAGTGGTAGTACTGATAACCTTGTTGTTGAGGACATGGTTCAGAAACTTGGTTTGAATAGAATGAAACATCCTCATCCTTATAGGATTGGCTGGTTACAAAATGTTCATGCTCTAGAAGTGAAGGAGCAGTGATTTGTTGATTTTCAAATTGGCCAGTATAAGGATCTAGTGTTGTGTGATATTGTGGAGATGAATAGTTGTGATATATTGCTTGGTAGACCTTGGCAATATGATTTTAGAGCTATGTATGATTGTGTCAAGAATGTGTTTACTGTTGAGAAGGATGACAAGAAGTTTTCCCTGATGCCTTTGCTGGATACAACACTTGGTAGGAGTCTGAGTATTGGTAGTCGAGTTGAGTTGGTAGATCCTGAGAGGAATGATGATCAGTATGGAGAACAAGCCTTTGTATTATCAAGGAAAGACTTGAAGAGATACAGGAAACAGAAGTGGAAGAGTATGCAAGTTGAAAAGTTTGAGGACATATATGTGAAGAACCAGATTGGGGTTTATGTGCTGAATCTCGGAAGATGTTCTTCCAGCCTATGAGAACATCTTTTCAAACCTGGGGTGTCTAATGCTAGGGCATTCTAGGGTACTTGGTGAATCTACATGGTGGTGTGTTGTTTTGGTTATGTGTTACTTGGTTGCAACTTTAACCAATGGTCTCGATTATTGAAGGAACCTCGGTCGCTGAAGGAATTTGATGAAACCTCTTGTGATCGGTGGAACTTATGCTCGATGATGCCTATGTTGCTCGGTGTTTCTTGGCCTGGTTAGTTGTTTCACTGGTGCTCGATTATTTCTCTAGCGCTCAGTAGTTCTAGTTACTGATCAGAGTTCTTAAGGATTTGGTTGGCCGACTTGGTGCATTTATTGTTGGTATCTTTTGTTGTATTCTCCTATGTAGATCTAGAGGCTGAAATGGAGAATTAAATGTTTGTAAGGCTATTTGAGAGCTGACCATTGTTGCATTTAATATTTGTTTGTAATAGGAGCTGACTTGGCTTAGGAGTTAATTATTTCATCTAGTCGACTTGTGGCTGAAGATTAGTATTTAAGGAGTGTTTGGGGTAGTTGTTTAGGGAGTCAGTGAAAGAAGATTGATAGAGTTAGATCTAGATCCTGCGAGATCTTGAAGATCATACTGTTATCTGATAGTTTTTAATAGCAAAGCTAGTGGTTGCATGCTTGGAGACAAGGAGATTACTTGGAGGCTTGCGAGATCAAGTTTAGATTTGCCTTAGTGTTTCCATCAGTTGTTGATTTGTTTCAGAGCTGGAATAGCTAGGATATTGTAGAACTAATTCTTGATTATAATTGGCCATAACTCGGAAGGCCTTACAGGAAGGCATGTTAATGAAAATTTAGTTGAAAACATTGTCTTGTTGAGTAATTCCACATTATGGTGTTTGGCTGCTTGTGAGGACTGTCCTTAATTAGATCCTCCTTACCTGTCCTATGTCAGTGGAGGAGTAGGAGCCTTCATTGGAGGTCGAGTTGGAGTAGAAATTTGTGTAGGAAGCTACACTTGGAATTTGAATTGGAGGATTTTGAAGTGGAGGAGCAACTGGAATTTGAATTGGAATTGGTATTTGAGGTGGAATCAAAGGCAGAGAAACTTCACTCTCATTTTCCAAGGGAACTTTAATTGAAGGTTCTTCTTGGTTTAACTCTTTCTCCCACTATTTTGACACATCTTACAGCTATTATTTATCTACCTCCATTGGTTCTTTTGTTGTCTGAGTTATAGGTGGTTCCAGTTATTCTCCAGCAGCTAGTCCTTCAGTCATTTTCTCAATAGTGGGGGTAGTAAACTGAGATGGGGGAGGAGAAAATGTGAAAGGAAATTGTTCTTTGAAAATAGTTCTTGAAGTATGCGTTGGTTGTTCTGACATTTTTTCTTTGAAATGATAGAGGTTCTCAAAATCTAAAATTTAGAATTCATCATCAATAAGGGTCTCCTGTGGATCTATTTCTTCTTCCTTGACACTGTGTCTGTATTAATTGGGGGTCTCTACCTTTAAACTCTCTTTACTCTTGTAGTTTCTCTTGATCGAGTTCTTTGAGCTAGGGGTACCTCATCTTCCTTTATTTCCTCCAAATCTTGCACTTCTTCCTCTTCTTGCATAGTTTCTTGTTAGAAAGTAAAGTCTGCCAAGATAACTAAGAAGGGGGATGAATCAGTTATCAGATAAAAACAACTTATAATACCATTATCATATTTCAACCATGTAACCAATATAAACAACAACCATAGAAAGATAAACATACACAATAACACAAGATATGTTGACTAGGGAACTTCTTGAGCACAGAGTAAACCCTGATTGGGATGGTACCCAAGAAAGATGTACTAATATGAAAATTCCTTGTGAGAGGATGGAATTTGTTAGGAGCCTTATGAAATTCATTCAATACATATCAATCTCTATTAGGAGACTTTGAATTCCTGTTAAAAGATTCTAACCCAGTTAAGATTTATGGAAGGCAGAAGGACCCATTATCCAAACAACTTCAAGGGAAAGATCACTGAACTCATTGTCCAACTGATCTTTGTATTATCCAAACAAAATAATACCAACAATTACTAATCTCAGTAACTTATCTTCACTCCTTTGACTATGCTAGAACCACACCAACTGTTCCACCAGATCTACTTAATTCACATATCCTCTTACAATATCATATCATTTCTCATTCTACACTTCTTTTTCTTTCTTATATGTCAAATCAAGGAAAATAATCCTTCCTTTATACCTCACTCAAATAATTTACAATAGAGTCAGCCAAATGGCTTAACCATTACAAAAATATAAATCATTACACGTTACATAATATTTCATAACCACATAAAACTATCAGCTTCCAAACTAAATAATTCTTCACATGTGTGACCTCTAACTATGTTGTCTCATCCAGGTCACCTCTAAAATGTCATCAACCTTTGTTCAACTTCGCATGTCTAGATTCTATCCCAATTAGGAGATATAATCTAGCTATCACAAACTGCTTCTCAGGAACACTGTCTGAATACTGTTTCCACTAAATTACACATAACTTTCATGAATAATTGAATTTACATATATGCTCTTAAACATAATCTCAGGACATAATATAGAATCAATCCTTAAATCCACATAGCTTGATCTACAATTCTCCATGTGCGCTAATACAAACATTGTCTGCTTCTCTGCTATTATCCAGTAAACCAATGTGTTGACATCAATGAAAAACATAGTCATGAATGCAATATACAACAGCTACAGAATGACTTCAAATATGCCCCCATAGGACATACTCAACATTAATTCCTAACAATATCTCCCATTGGCATTGATGGAAAAATATATGAAAAACATCCAAATTCCTTGAATACCAAACTACAACACTGATATTCCGCATTATCTTTTCAAATTCTCTTCATCAATCAAATCAATCAATTATCAAATGTATCCTTCTCCTTAGTACTTCACTTTTTCAAATCACCAAGTGTTTTTTATTTACTATCCTTCTCCCCCATTGATATCAATGACAAAGAAAGCATCAATATGTCAATCCAAAAGCTTGAATGTCAAAAGACGCTATTCAAAAAATACATTCACAAGAGTCCTTCATAAATCAGCTCAAAAGCACACATACTCCCCCATAGAGGAAGTATCAACATACAGTCCAGAACAAATAGAGCTCATATACCACTGGACTGATGCAACTTTCTGCATCACTACTCAAAAGTAGGTTGGGGCATAGCCCCAAGCATACTTATCAAATACTCAAATGTATCCTTAGGTAAAGGATCTGTAAATATATCTGCAATCTACTCTTTTATACTGATATACTCAAGTTTGACTTCTTTTTCTACAACATTTTCTCTTACAACATGATACTTGAATTCTATATGCTTTGTTTTAGAATGCAACATAGGGTTCTTCGACATACTTACTGTACTAGTGTTATCACAGTATATGATAACATGCTCATTGAACTTAATTCCAATATCCTTCAACATTTGTTTCATCCATATTATATGATTACAATTATTTGTTTTTGCTACATATTCTGCTTTTGTTGTGCTCTGTGAAATACAATTTTATTTCTTGCTTAGCCAAGAAACCAATCTTCCTCCAAGAAAAAATGTTCCACCACTTGTACTCTTTTTTTCATCAACACTACCTCTCTAATTTGCATATGTATATGCACACAAGGTAAGGTCATCCGGTTTATCATACCATAACCCATAGTTAATTGTGCCTTTTGTTAGGAATGAATGTTGAATATGTCCTATGGGGGAGTATTCAGAATCATTTTGTAGCAGTTGTATGTTGCATTCATGACTGTGATTGTCATTGATGTCAACATAGTGATCTACTAGAGATTAGCAGAGAAGCAGACAAGGTTTGAATTAGCGGACGTGGAGTATTACAGATCAACCTATAAAAATTTGAGGACTTATTCTATATTATGTCCTGAGATCATAGTCAAGAGTGCGTATGAAAAATCAATTATACATGACAGTTATGTGTAATTTAGTGGAAGCGGTATTCAGATAGTGTTCTTCAGAAGCGGCTTGTGATAACTAGATTATCTCTCCTAATCGGAATAGAATCTAGGCATGTAAAGTTATATAGTTGATGAAGACATTTTGGTGGTGACCTGGATGAGACAACATGGTTTGAAGTTGCACGAGTTAAGATTTATTTTATTTTGAAGCTGACATTTTTAATGTAATTATGGAATATTATGTACCGTGTGAAGGTTTATATTTTGTAATTGGTTAAGCCTTGTTAGCCGACTCATTTGTAATTATTTGAGTATGGTATAAAGGAAGGATTGTTTTCCTTAATTGTAATATGTGATATAGATATAAATTATGAAAGTGAGCAGTATCTGTTGATGTTGATATTGTAAGAGGATATGTGAATTGCAGAGATCTGGTATTGAGATATGGTGAAATAGTTGGTGTGGTTTGGCACAGGTAGAGGAGAAAAGATAAGTTGTTGAGATCAGTAATTGTTGGTATTATTCCATTAGGATAATACAAAGATTAGTTGGATAGTGCGTTCAGTGATCTTTCCCTTGAATTTGTTTGGATAGTGAGTCCTTCTATCTTCCATAAATCTTAACCGGGTTAGAATCTTTTAACACGGATTCAAAGTATCCTAACAAGGACTCATATGTATTGAACATATTTCATAAGGCTCCTAAAAGAGTCCATCCTCTCACAAGGAATTTTCATAGTAGTACATCTTTTGTGGGCATCA
Organism: Chamaecyparis obtusa; assembly: GCA_027943335.1. Taxonomy (NCBI): domain Eukaryota; kingdom Viridiplantae; phylum Streptophyta; class Pinopsida; order Cupressales; family Cupressaceae; genus Chamaecyparis; species Chamaecyparis obtusa. The sequence continues at coordinate 1,591,255 of BSBK01005669.1, forward strand.
TTCCCACCAGGGTTTACTCTCTGATTCAGAGGTTCCCTAGTCAACGTATCTTGTGTTATTGTTGTTGTGTATGTTTATCTTTCTCTAGTTGTTGCTTATATTGATTGCATGGTTGAAATATGATAATGGTGGTAAAATTTGTAGTTATCTGATAACTAATTCACCCCCCCTCTTAGTTATCTTGGTGGAATTTACTTTCTAACAATTGGTATTAGAGTGGCAGGTCCTTGAAGGAAAAGTTCAATGACTTAAGGAGATCTATGGCGACTCATTTCAGGAAAGAAATCCCTAAGTTTGATGGAGTAAACTATGAAAGCTGAAAAGAGAAGATGAAGACACATTTGCTATGTTTAGGACCAGGATACTAGTTAACTGCAAAGAATGAGAAGACAAAATTGAAGAATGTACTAATATGAAAAGAGATCTATTCATGTGTAACATACTTGCTAGAGAAACACTTTTGTCAGCTCTTTCAGAGAATGAATACAATCAAGTAAAAACTCTAAGGACATATGATAAAATTTGGTTAGCTTTAAAATCTACTTGTGAACGTGATGTGCATTCAATGAGAGTCAAATTACAGAATTGGATATGTTCATTTGAAGATATAAAAATGATGGCAGATGAATCTGTTAGAAGTTATATTGGTAGGATATCATAGATTATTGCAAGTATCAAAGCTTGTGAAGGAAACAAGACTGAGGATGAAGTGATATGGAAGATCTTAAAGACATTGACCCCTATATTTAAAGCAGACAATGCAGATGATTGAAAAAGTTATAACTTGTACTGAGAAGTTTACCAGAGAAACTCTTCTTGGAAGATTAGAAACAGCGGAGATAAGCTTAAGACAGTCAAAAGATCTACCTAGAATTGAGATAGCATTTAGGGTGCTTAGTGTTCACCCTACTTTGTCAAGAAGTATTAGTGTCAGTGGAGATTATGCCATTTGTAGCAGATCTAAGATTGAAGAAGATAGAAAGATTGAGGAAGGAATTGCCTTGCTTGTGAAAAGAGAACCTGAAGGTAAGACAATCTTTAAATGTTGGACTTGTCAAGAATATGGTCATTTTGCATCTAAATGCCCTAAGAGACTAAATAAATATAAGAAGAACTTTAAACCTAGAAGATCTAAATAATGTTCCTATGCTAATGATGAAGAACTTGAAGCTAGTATCGAGAAATTCTTAAGTGAAAGTGATCATGAGAATGATGATATAGGATTTGTAGCAATAAAAGAAGAAAACTCTGAAACTAAAGTTAGAGAAGAAAAATCTTTAGTTTCCCAAGTAGAAAAGAAAACTAATTGGATTATAGATAGTGGTTATTCATATCATATGACTGGAGATATGAATAAATTTATAAATTTTAACAACTATGATGGAGGAATTGTTAGAGTTGGAAATAATGCACCTTGCTTGATAAAAGGAATAGGATATATTACTCTTGATGGAAAGACTCACACTGATGATGTTTATTTTGTGAATGGATTGAAACATAATCTTTTGAGTATTGAATAGTTAGTTGATAAGGGATATCAAGTTTGGTTTACTGAGAAAAGTTGTGTGATCAAGGATAAGGATGGTAATTTAATTGGAAATGGATCAAGAACCAGAGGTAATGTATTTCAGTTGAATCCTGCTAAGATGACATGTTTGATTACTAAAATTTATGACAATTGGTTATGGCACAGAAGGTTTTGTCACCTAAACTTTGATAACATTGTGAAAGTAAGTACTACATTTGCAGTAAGACATTTGCCTAAGATTATGAAACCTACTAACATGATTTGTAAAGAATGTGTTATGGCCAAGCAGAAGAGAATTTCATTTCCTAGTAAGAAGTTCACAACAACAGCAAAGTTGGAAATTATTCATAGATATTTGAGCGGTCCCATAAGGACTAGAGGATTCTATGGTGAAAGGTATTTTATGATTCTTGTTGATGACTTTACTAGAATGATGTGGATTGCATTTCTTAAAGAAAAATATGAAGCATTTGACAAATTTAAATTAATTAAGAACAAAGTTGAGAATGAATCTAGATTGATGATTAAATGTTTAAGGTCTGATAGAGGTGGATAATTTACTTCAAAGGAATTTAATGCTTTTTGTGAAGTGAATGGTATTAAGAGACAACTTTCAACCCCTAGAACACCTGAACAAAATGGTATTGTAGAAAGGAGGAATAGATCAATAACTAAAGCAGCAAGAGCTATGCTATTTGAAAATGATTTGGCAAAGACATTCTGGAGAGAAGTAGTGAATATAGTAGTATATACAATGAATAGAGTATAAATTAGAGAAAACACAAATAAAACACCTTATGAATTATGGTTTGGACATGCGCCATCAGTTAAGTATTTCAAAATTTTTGGAATTGTTATATTAAGAGAGATGATGACATTGGTAAGTTTGATCCCATAAGTGATGAAGGTATATTTCTTGGTTATTCATTGAAAAGAAAAGCTTATAGATGTTTCAATAAAATAACTAAGACTATTGTTGAGAGCGCAAATGTTAAAATTGATGAGAAGTTCAAAATTAAGGAAAGAATGTTTGATTATGAATCAAATGAAGAAGTTCATCCTATAATTGATCAAGAAAATGTTGAGTTATTTTATGAAACTGATAGTGACTTGTAGAATGAGAGTTAAATTGAGGAGATAAGAGAAGAACCTAGAGCATAACATTGAGTTGAAGCAAGAATTGAGACAGTGATGCCTAATAAGAATCTAGCAAGAAATCACCCTATTGATCAAATTATTGGAAGCATAGAAAAAGGAGTTCTGAAAAGGAATAAGGTATAGGAAGAACTATGTTTGATTTCTCAATTTGAACCTAAAACTAGTAATGAATCTTGTAAAGATGAAAATTGGATTAAAGAAATGAAGGAAGAACTAGATCAAATTGAAAAGAGCAAGACTTGGAATTTGGTCCCTAGACCTAAAGATAAAAATGTTATAGGAACTAAATGGGTATTCAGGAATAAGATGAATGAACAAGGAGAATTTTTAAGGAACAAAGCAAGATTGGTATGTAAAGGATACTCACACCAAGAAGGAATTGATTATGAAGAGACTTTTGCACCAGTTGCAAGAATTGAAGTGGTAAGAATGTTTTTGGCTTATGCAGCTTATAAAAAATTCAAAGTGTATCAGATGGATGTGAAGTCAATATTTATGAATGGAGAATTGGAAGAAGAAGTCTACATTGAGCAGCCTGAAGGTATTCCCTTGACTCATGAAGGAGATATGGTATATAAATTAAACAAAGCTTTATATGGACTAAAACAAGCACCTACAACATGGTATGCAAGATTAGATAAATATTTGATAAAATTGGGATTTGATAAAGGCACAACATATAGTAATTTATATCTAAAAGAGATTGAGAATGCCTTATTGATTGTAGTTATCTTTATTGATTATATTATCTTTGGAGGTGAAGATGAAGCTAATGATAAATTTTTTGATTAAATGAAGACAAAATTTGAAATGAGCATGATTGGTGAGATGAAATATTTTTTAGGATTATAGCTAGCACAAAACAGTGATGGTATTTTCTTATGTCAAGCAAAGTATCTGAAAGACTTGTTACAGAGATTTGGAATGGAAAATTGTAAGCTTGTTGGCACACCTATGGTAACTGGTCATAAGTTATCTAGCATAGATGAAACTCCTGTAGTTGAACAAAAGAAGTACAGATCCATGGTTGGAGGATTGTAGTATCTAACTCATACAAGACCAAACATATCACATGTAGTTGGAATTGTAGCGAGATTTCAAGTTGATCCTAAAGAGTCACATAATGCAGCAGTAAAAAGAATATTTAGATATTTGAAAGGCATGATTGACTATGGATTATGGTATGAAAAATCAAATGACTTTACCCTATTTGCATATACAAATGCAGATTGGGGAGGTAGCATTGATGAAAAAAAGAGCACAAGTGGTGGAGCATTTTTTCTTGGAGGAAGATTAGTTTCATGGCTAAGTAAGAAACATAATTGTATTTATTAGAGCATAGCAGAAGTAGAATATGTAGCAACAACAAACAATTGTAATTGGATAATATGGATGAAACAAATGTTGAAGGATATTGGAATCAAATTTGATGATCCTATTATCATACATTGTGATAACACCGGTACAATAAGTATGTCAAAGAATTGAGTGTTGCATTCTAAGACAAAGCATATAGAAATTAAGTATCATCTTGTAAGAGAGAAAGTTGCAAAGAAAGAAATCAGACTTTAGTATATAAGTACAAAAGAGCAGATTGCAGATATATTTACAAAGCCCTTACCTAAAGATACATTTAAGTATTTGAGAGGTATGCTTGGGGTTATGCCGCAACCTACTCTTGAGAAGTGATGCAGATAGTTGCATCAATCCAGTGGTATATGAGCTTTGTCTTTTCTAGACTTTATGTTGATACTTCCTCTATGGGGGAGTATGTGTGTTTTGAGCTAAGTCATAAAGGACTCTTGTGAATGTATTTTCTGAACAATGTCTTTGGACATTGACATTTTTAAATAGATTGAAATAGTTATGCTTTATTTTTCATTGATGTCAATGGGGGAGAATAATTGAATGAAAAACATTTGGTGATTTTATTGATGAAGAGGACTTGAAAATATTTCAGAGCAGTAGTGTTGCAATTTGGTATTTATGGAACCTGGATATTTTTCATCTATGTTGCCATCAATGCCAATGGGGGAGATTGTTAGGAATGAATGATGAATATGTCCTATGGGAGAGTATTCAGAGTCATTCTATAGTAGTTGTATGTTGCATTCATGACTATGATTTTCATTGAAGTAAACATAGTGACCTACTGGAGATTAGCAAAGAAGAAGACAGTGTTTGAATTAGTGCACGTGGAGTATTGCAGATCAAGCTATGCAAAGTTGAGGACTTATTCTATATTATGTCCTGAGATCATGGTTAATAGCATGTATGAAAATTCAATTATACATGATAGTTATGTGTAATTTAGTGGAAGTGGTATTTAGACAGCGTTCCTGAGAAGCGGCCTGTGATAACTAGATTATATCTCCTAATCAGGATAGAATCTAGGCATGTGAAGTTATAGAGTTGATGAAAAAAAATTGTGGTGACATGGATGAGACAACATGGTATGAGGTCGTATGAGTGAATATTTATTTTGTTTTCAAGCTGACAATTTTTATGTAATTATGGAATATTATGTACCGTGTGAAGGTTTATATTTTGTAATTGGTTAAGCCTTGTTGGCCGAATCATTTGTAATTATTTGAGTATGGTATAAAGGAAGGATTTTTTCCTTAATTTTAATATGTGATATAGATATGAATTATGGAAGTGAGAAATATATGTTGATGTTGATATTGTAAGAGGATATGCGAATTGTAGAGATTTGGTGAAGCAATTTGTATGGTTTTCAACAGGCAGAGGAGAAAAGATAAGTTGTTGAGATCAATAATTATTGGTATTATTCTATTTAGATAATATATAGATCAGTTGGATAGTGTGTTCAGTGATCTTTCCCTTGAAGCTATTTGGACAATGGGTCCTTCTATCTTCCATAACTCTTAACCGGGTTAGAATCATTTAACAAGGATTCAAAGTCTCCTAACAGGGACTCATATGTACTGAACTTCTTTCATAAGGCTCTTAACAGAGTCCATCTTCTCATAAAGAATTTTTATATTAGTACATATTTTGTGGGCATCATTCCCACCGAGGTTTACTCTCTGATCAAGAGGTTCCCTAGTCAACATATCTTGTGTTATTGTTGTTGTGTATGTTTATCTTTCTATGGTTGTTGCTTATATTGATTACATGGCTGAAATCTGATAATGGTGGTAAAATTTGTAGTTATCTGATAACTGGTTCACCCCCTCCCCTCTCATTTACCTTGGTGGACTTTACTTTCTAACACCGTTCAAATACCAAAATATTCTTTTTACTGCTACATAATGTGACTCTTTAGGATCAGCTTGAAATCTTGCAATAATTTCAACTGCATGTGATATATCTGGTCTTATATGAGTTAAATACTGTAATCGTCTAATTATTGATTTGTAATTCTTTTATTCAATAGTAGGAGTTTCATCTATGCTAGATAACTTATGACTAGTTACCATAGGTGTGCCAACATGCTTACAATTTTCCATTCCAAATCTTTGCAACAAGTCTTTTAGATATTTTGTTTAACATAAGAAAACACCATCACTGTTTTGTGTTATTTGTAATCCTAAAAAATATTTGATCTCACCAATCATGCTCATTTCAAATTCGGTCTTCATTTCATCAGCAAATTTATCACTAGCTTCATATTCTCCTCCAAAGATAATATCATCAACAAAGATCATAAAATACCTTTCACCATAGAATCCTCTAGTCCTTGTGGGCCCGCTCAAATTTGTAAGACCAATTTCAAATTTTGCTGCTGTGGTGAACTTCTTACTGGGAAAAGAACTTATTTTTTGCTTAGCCATAACACATTCTTTGCATATCATGTTAGTAGGTTCCATAATATTAGGGAAATCTCTTACTACAAATGTAGTACTTACTTTCACAATGTTATCAAAATTTATGTGACAAAACCTTTTGTGTCATAACCAACCATCATCAATCTTAGTAATCAAACATGTCTTCTCAGTAGGATTCAACTGAAATACATTACCTCTGGTTCTTGATCCCATTCCAATCATATTACCATGCTCATCCTTGATCACACAAGTCTTCTCAGTAAACCAAACTTGATATCCCTTATCAACTAACTGTCCAACACTTAAAAGATTATGTTTCAATCCATCCAGAAAGTAAACATCATCAGTGTTAATCTTTCCATCAAGAGTAATAGATCTTATTCCTTTTATCAAGCAAGGTGCATTGTTTCCAACTCTAACCATTCCTCAACCATAGTTGCTAAAATTTATAAATATCTTCATATCTCTAGTCATATGAAGTGAACAACCACTATCTATGATCTAATCAATTTTATTTTCTACTCAAGAAACTAAATCTTTTTCTTCTCTAACTTCAGTTTTAGAGTTTTCTTCTTTTATTGCTACAAATCCTATTTCATCACTTTCATTTTTACTTTCACTTAAGATTTTTTCAATGCTAGCCTCAAATTCTTCATCATTAGCATAGTAACATTCTTTAGACCTTCTAGGTTTAAATTTACCTTATATTTCTTCACTCTCTTAGGGAATTTAGATGTTAAATGACCATATTCTTGACATGTCCAATATTTAGAGATTTTCTTACCTTCGGGTTCTCTTTTCACAAGAAAGGCAATTCCTTCCTCAATCTTTCCTTCTTCAATCTTAGATATGTTGCAATTGGCATAATCTCCAATGATACTTGTACTTCTTGACAAAGTAGGGTGAACACTAAGTGTGTTGAATGCTATCTCAATTCTAGGTAGATCTCATGACTATCTCAAGCCTATCTTTGTTGCTTCTAATCTTCCAAAAAGATTTTCTCTGGTAAAATTTTTAGTACAAGGTATAACTTGTTCAATCATATGTGTTGTCTACTTAAACACAACGGTAAGTGTCTTTAAGATCTTCCATTTTACTTCATCTTCAATTTTGTTTCCTTCGGAAGCTTTGATACCTGCAACAATCTCCGATATCCTACCAATATAACTTCTAACAGATTCATCTTCCATCATCTTTGCATCTTGAAATAAACATATCTAATTTTGTAAACTGATTCTCTTTACATGTACATCACCTTCAAAAGTATATTGTAAAGATAACCAAATTTTATAAGATGTCCTTAGAGTTTTTACCTGACTATATTCATTCTCTAGAAGAGCTGACAAAAGTGCTTTGTTGGCAAGTATGTTACACATGAATAGATATCTTTCCTTATCAGTGAAATATTCAACTTTTTCTTCTTTAATGATAGTCTTATGATTCTTTGTGATCAACCAATATCTTGTTCCTAAACATAGCAGATGTGTCTTCATCTTTTCTTTCCAGTTGTCATAGTAAAATCCATTAAACTTAGGGCTTTCTTTCCTGAAATGAGTCGCCATAGATCTGCTTAAGTCGTTAAACTTTTCCTTCAAGGATCTGTTGCTCTGATACCAATTGTTAGAAAGTAAAGTCCACCAAGATAACTAAGAGGGGGGGGGGGGGCTGAATCAGTTATCAGATAAAAAAACTTATAATACCATTATCATATTTCAACCATGTAACCAATATAAACAACCATAGAAAGATAAACATACATAATAACACAAGATATGTTGACTAGGGAACCTCTTGATCAGAGAGTAAACCTCAGTGGGGATGGTACCCGCAAAAGATTTACTAATATGAAAATTCCTTTTGAGAGGATGGACTATGTTAGGAGCCTTATGAAATACATTCAGTACATATCAGTCCCTATTAGGAGACTTTGAATCCCTATTAAAAGATTCAAACCCAGTTAAGAGTTATGGAAGGCAGAAGGACCCACTATACCAATAATTACTAATCTCAACAACTTATCTTCACTCCTTTGACTATGCCAAAACCATACCAACTGTTCCACCAGATCTCAATACCAGATCTACTTAATTCACATATCCTCTTACAATATCATATCATTTTTTATGCAGGAGCATCTTGGGTCCTTGGCAATCCTGTGTCACCAAAAACATTTTGGACTTTGTCTATGTTGCTTGGTTTCTTCTTTGACTGAGTTGGTTGGTAGTTGGTCAATTTCCTTTGGTTATCAAGTGTGGTCAATTATCTCCTAGGCAATCAGTTATTTCACTGGCGCTCGGTGATGCTTGTTTGTTGCTCGGTCATCCTTACTTACCAAGTAGTATCTTTTGATTTCATGTTGAGCCAACTTATGCATTTATGTTGGGTCATGGATTTAATGTTGGAATCCATCATTGGGAAGCATGTGGTCCCAGATCTGATCATTCCTTCTGTTGATTGTGGATCTAAAGGGTGACTCAGTTCAGTAGACTCTTGTATAAATGTAGTTGTTTGGTTGTAGTTTAGCAAGGCAATTTTAGTAGAAGATAGAAGATAGTGAGATTAGAGATTGTTGGAAGATCCTCACATGTTTTAGGACTTCTATAATTCATTTTAATATTGGCCCTAACCATGAAGGCCTTATAGCCCCGCATGTATGATTATGTTTGATGAAAATTAATGAAAGATCATGTATTCTCTCTCTCACTGTTGTGTGTTGTTGCTTCCGTGTATTGTTGAGAAGGCTTGGATCATTAGGGTGTGCCATTGTTTTGCCCCTATTAACTCTACCCTTGCATTAGGTGTTATCAAAGCGAGGTGAGATCTTGATCTAAGTCTACGGATCTAGGTTTGTAGGTTCCTCTTGAAGCCCTAGTTGATTGTTGTGGGGTAGCAGATTACGATCTAACCTGCAATTACAGAGGGTTGTCAAGATGGTTCATGGGAGGCAAGATGCAGATCCAGGATTGGAAGATATGCTAAGTCATATTGCTGCTAGGTTAGAAGTTGTTGAAACATCCCAGAGAAGAGGTAGACATCTTGAAGATGTTAGTGATGATGAAGTTGAGGAAGAACAGGTGAATGCAAAACCTGCACCTGTTATGGATCAAGGAGAAGAAATATTTTTGAAGGCTTTGACAAGTCTGAAGTCTATACCACATTTCAATCCTCCTGAGTATGGTGGAAATCTAGATTTTGATGAATTGGTGGACTGGATCACCAAGATGGAAAAGTATTTTGAGTATGAAAACATTCCTGAAGACAAGAAAGTGAAGATTGCAAGCACAAAGTTGAAAAGTCATGCATCCTTATGGTGGGAACATCTGCAATTGGATAGGAAGAAGAAAGGAAAAGAAAAAATAAAGGTATGGAATAAAATGGTGAATAAGTTGAAAGGAAAGTTCTTACCTTGTGATTATCAAATTAACCTAGTTCAGCGAAAGCAAAGTTTGAGGCAGAAAGATAGCTCGGTAAAAGAGTATACTGAGGAATTCTATAGATTAGATATCAGATCTGGACATAATGAAGATGATGTGGAAAGAATTGGTAGATACCTGAATGGTTTGAGAGTTTCCATCCAAGAGGAAATTAGTTTGGTCAAGTTGGAGAGCATTGAAGAGGCTTATCAATTTGCATTGAAGGCCAAGGAGAAATTGAACAAAAAACATGAGCAAAGACAAAGAGGTCGAGGTGGTAGATTCCCTAGAGGAAGAGGTAGATCTAATGGTGAAAATGGTAGATCTAAACTAGAAAAGATAAATATGGATAAAGGCAAGACCAAGTGGAAAGGTGAAAGTTCATCTAGAGGTAGAGGCAGTAACTACCGAGGTGGTTATAACAAAGGAAGTTTCTGAGGAACTTGTTACAATTATGGAGAAGAAGGACATAGATCTTTTGAATGTACACATGCTAGTAAGAAGGCTAGTAGCAGTAGAAATGCTTTGGTGCAAGAAGAGTCACCGAATGAACCTGAGAAGGAAAATAACTTGATGGTAAGGAGAGCACTATGGAATGAAAGCAAAAAGGAAGATCCGGTAAGGAAAAGTTTGTTCAAGACCAGATGTAGAGTTTTTGACAAAGTTTGGAAGGTAATCATTGACAGTGGTAGCTCAGAGAATCTGGCATCTGAAGAGATGGTCACAAAGTTATAGTTGGAAAGGTTGGTACATCTGAAGCCCTATCAGATTTCATGGATCAAAGATGAGCATACACTCCTGGTAAGTGAACAATGTTATGTAAATTTGAAGATTGGAAAGTACTATGATAAGGTGTCATGTGATATCATGCCTATGGATTTTTGTCATATTTTGTTGGGTAGACCTTGGCAATATGATAGACATGCTATATATGATGGAAGATTGCATAAGTATACTATTGTGGTTGATGGAAAGTAAAAAATCTTGTACCTTTGATGGAAGAACCTATTAGTAATGTTTTCACATCTGTGAAAGTTTGTTTGATGGAAGGAAGAAAGTTTTTTAACTCTTTGAAAAAGAATGATGTATGTTTTTCTATGATTCCTAACAAACTAAGTAAGAAAATAGATGATAATGTTCCTGAGGAGATCGATAAGTTACTCATCAAGTACAGTGATATCATTTTTGATAATGTACCTGATGTTTTGCCACTGAAAAGAAGCATTGATCATTGTATGGATCTAATCCTTAGAGCTAGTTTATCGAACAAGGCACCTCATCAGTTGACACCTACCAAGAATTGAGAATTGAACCAACAAATTCAAGAGTTGCTGGAGAAAGGTTTGATCAGAGAAATTTTGAGTCCTTGTGCAATACCTATTATATTGGCACTAAAAAAGAATGGAGAATGGCGAATGTGTACTGATTCCAGAGAAATCAATAAGATAATAGTGAAGTATAGGTTCCCTATACCGAGAATGGATGACATAATGGACAGTTTGACTGGAGTAAATTATTTCACCAAAATTGATTTGAAAAGTGGGTATCATCATATCAGAATCAGAGAAGGTGATGAGTGGAAGACTGCTTTCAAGACAAAAGAAGGTTTGCATGAGTGGTTGGTTATGCCTTTTGGTTTAACTAATGCACCAAGTACTTTTATGAGGCTAATGAATGAAGTTTTAAAGAAATTCTTGGGTAAGTTTGTGATTGTATATCTTGATGATATTCTGATATTCAGTAAGACCAGAGAAGAACATTTGTTGCATGTTAGACAAGTTTTTCAAAGATTGAAAGAAGAAAAGTTGATGATAAATCTGAAAAAGTGTTCATTCATGAAAGAAGAGATTGTGTATTTGAGATTTGTGATCTCAGCTGATGGTTTGAAGATGGACCTTGAAAAGGTTGAAACTATTTTGAATTGGCCTACACCTGTGAATGCTAGTTAGGTAACATCATTTCATGGTTTGACAAGTTTTTACCTAAAGTTCATAAGGAATTTTAGTTCAATTTGTAATGCTATGACTGAGACTATGAGAGGAGACAAAAGGGAATTCAAGTGGACACATGGAGCTGATAAAAGTTTTGAGACTCTGAAGCAGAAGGTTTTTGAATTACCTATTTTGGCATTACCTAATTTCAGTAAGGTATTTCAAGTGGAATTTGATGCAAGTGGAAGTGCAATTAGAGCCGTGTTGAGTCAAGAAGGTAAACTTGTTGCTTTCTTTAGTGAAAAGTTGAATGATGCTAGAAGGAAATATTATGTGTATGATCAAGAATTCTATGCTATTGTTCAAGCACTGAAGAAATGGAGACATTATTTGATACCGAGTGAATTTGTGTTGTATATTGATCATAAGGCTTTACAATATTTGGGTAGTCTGAATAAGTTGAATTAGAGACATATGAAATGGGTTGAGTATTTGCAGAGTTATACATTTGTGATAAAGCATAAGAGTGGAGTCACTAACCAAGTTGCTAATGCATTGAGTAGAAGAAGATCTTTGATGACCGAGATGAAATTTGAAGTTCTTGGTTTTGATGAGATGAGAGATCCATATGAGTTTGACCCTTATTTTTCTAAGCCATGGAGAAAGTGCAAAGCACTTATTCAAGATCAACAAGATACTAAGTGGGATGAATATTTTATTTAGGAAGGTATGTTGTTTAAAGGTATTTAGTTGTGTATACCAAGAGGAATAATGAGAACTAATTTGATAAAGGAGAAACATAGTAGTGGTTTGGCTAGACATTTTGGTATTGATCTAAAACATGGAATTTGCTTAAGGAGAAATACTATTGGTTGTAGTTGTATAAAGATGTTCAGAAATTTGTGAAAAGTTGTGGAATTTGTCAAGTTGCAAAAGGAGTAAGTCAGAATACTAGATTGTATGTACCAATTGTTGTACCTGAGAAACCTTGGATTGACATCAGTATGGACTTTGTTCTTGGCTTACCGAATATGGTAAGAGGTAATGATTCTATATTTGTTGTTGTGGATAGATTTTCTAAGATGGCACATTTTATACCTTGTAGAAAGACATCAAATGCAGTACATGTAGCAGATATTTTCTTTAAGGAAATTTTTAGATTGCATGGATTATCGAGGAGTATTATCTCTGACCGAGATAGTAAATTTGTTGGATACTTTTGGAAGACCCTTTGGAATAAATTTGGCACTGAGTTGAAATATAGTTCTACATTTCACCTACAAACTGATGGATGGACTGAAGTTGTGAACAAAAGTTTGGGAAATCTTTTGAGTTGTTTAGTTGGAGACACACCGAGTAATTGGGATTCTATATTGGCACAAGAAGAGTTTGCATACAATAATCCAGTGAATAGGAGCACTGGAAAGACACCATTTGAGATTGTGAATGGCACATAGCCAAGAGGTATATCTGATTTGAAAAACATTGCTGATGAAAGTAAGAGAAGTGTTGAAGGAGTGAAATTTGTTGAGTACATGAAGACATTGCATGAAGATGTGAAACTAAAGCTGGAAGGAAGTAATTAGAAATACAAAGACAGAGCTGATATATCAAGGAGACACAAAAATTTTGATGTTCATGATGAAGTGATGGTTCATTTGAAGAAAGGCCAATTTCCTATTGCAACATATGGGAAGCTGAAGATGAAAAAGTTTGGACCTTGCAAGATTTTGAGGAAATTTGACATTGGAAATGCATATGAGATTGAGTTACCTGATGACATGGACATATCACTGATTTTCAACATTGATGATCTGTATGAGTATCATGAACCTGATGAAGAAGTGATAGTACCGATAGAGTATCCTAAGAAACAAAATGAAGAAGTTGAGCAAATCCTGAAGCAAAGAGTTGGCAAAAGTACAAGAGGAAAACAATATATGAAATATCTAGTACAGTGGAACAATAAACCGATGGAAGACAGTTCATGGATTTCATAGTTTGATTTGGATGTAGCTCAGATCATACCTACCAAATGATTCAGAGAATCATTTCAAAATAACCCCAGGCATCTGATGCAGGAGCATCTTGGGTCCTTGGCAATCCTGTGTCACCAAAAACATTTTGGAGTTTGTCTGTGTTTCTCAGTTTCTTCTTTGATAGAGTTAGTCAGTTTGCTTTGGTTACCAAGTGTGGTCAGTTATCTCCTGGGCAATCGGTTATTTCACTGGCGCTCGGTGATGCTTGTTTGTTGCTTGGTCATCCTTGCTTATGGAGTAGTGTCTTTCGAGTTCTATTGATCTGACTTGTGCATTTATGTTGGGTCATGGATTTAATTTTGGAATCCATCATTGGGAAGCGTGTGGTCCCAAATCTAACCATTCCTTTCATTGATTATGGATCTAAAGGCCGACTTAGTTTGGTAGACTCTTGTATAAATATAGTTGTTTGGTTGTAGTTTAGCAAGGCAGTTTTAGTAGAAGATATAAGATAGTGAGATTAGAGATTGTTGGCAGATCCTCACATGTTTGAGGACTTATGTAATTCATTGTAATATCGGCCCTAATCAGGAAGGCCTTACATCCTAGCATGTATGATTCTGTTTGATGAAAATTAATGAAAGATCCTGCATTATCTCTCTCACTATTGTGTGTTTTTGCTTCTGTGTATTGTTGAGCATGCTTGGATCATTAGGGTGTGCCATTGTTTGGCCCCTATTGACTCCGCCCTTGCATCAATTTCTTATTCCACACTTCTTTTTCTTTCTTATATGTCAATCAAGGAAAAGAATCCTTCCATTATACCTCACTCAAATAATTTACAATAGAGTAGGCCAACTAGGCTTAACCACTACAAAATATAAATCATTACATGTTACATAATATTTCATAACCACATAAAATTTTTGGCTTCCAAACTAAATAATTATTCACACATGAAACCTTTGACTGTGTTGTCTCATCTAGGTCACCTTCAAAATTTCATCAACCTCTGTTCAACTTCGCATATCTAGATTCTATCCCAATTAGGAGATATAATCCAGCTATCACAAACTGCTTCTCAGGAACACTGTTTGAATACTCTTTCCACTAAATTAAACATAACTGTCATGAATAATTGAATTTCTATATGCGCTCTTAAACATAATCCAGGACATAATATAGAATCATTCCTTAACTCCACATATATTGATATGCAATTCTCCACATGCGCTAATACAAACATTGTATGCTTCTTTGCTATTTTCCAGTAAACCAATGTGTTGACATCAATGACAAACATAGTCATGAATGCAACATACAAATGCTACAAAATGACTCTGAATACTCCCCCATAGGACATATTCAATATTCATTCCTAACATTTATAACTAACGATATGCAAAAGATCTTTTCCTTTTGTACACCTTCCCCTTTTCTACCTCAGTTGCTCTGGGCCCTGTGATCTTTATTTTTGGTGACCTTTGTGTAATATAGGATTTTTCTTGAATATGAGAGGATGGATCATTAGGTGGACTAATACTCCCTATTATCCAGGTCTTAACTGGATTTGCCTTTGGATTTGACCGATAAACTATTGTCTGTCTATGCGTATAAACTATCTTAGTCCTTTGAGGAGAAACTCCCTTAAATTGAGGCATCAAAACCTTTTCTCCCTTTTTCTTCTTCTCTTTAGAAGGTGGGATGATTTTTTGCTTCATTAGCATAGGATCTATTTTGAATGGTCTTTTGATCCATTCTTTGGACATTTTGATTACATGTTGAGCCTTGAAGTCTATATCATCATTCTCTTATTTGTCCACTTCAAAATTCAATATGGCCCTTATGTAAATCTTATCTTGATTATACAATGGGTACAAAACATCCTTAGAATCTACATCCCATATTTTAGGTGTGATATGGAGAAGTGGGGAATCTTTTTCATCTCTAGAATCATCTAGCAATACTCACAAATCTTGACCTTGTAGTCATCTTTGTAATTCATCCAATGATCTTCGAAGTGCAACTCATGGATGTAATTCCTTCCCATAATGTGGATGTAAGTGCCTATGGGGTCAAACTTGGTCCTAATTAAGTTGAAATGTTGCAATGGGCATTCATCCCACTCATACACCAAGGATTTCAACACTTTCATATCTTGGAGAGAGTGTGGATTGATGGAAATGGAAAAATACCAACAATGCTTCTTCTTATCCTTGATATGCCCATAAAAATCAAAGAGTTTCCTGACCATCTCTAATAAGAGTATTTGGTCTGATGGATATCATGCCAGATTCTTTGGAGTCAATGTACTCCCAGCTAATCTTATGTAGGTGAAAGTCTTGAATTGAATGTAATACACTCCTAGGGTCTTGACTTTGGCAGCTGCCTCCTCTGAGAATCTCTTTGCATAGTCACCTTCAATAGAGCATATGATTGTGAAGAAAAATGCATCATTAACAATTATGTACTCTGATCTAGCTTCCCCTAGGTGTTCCTTCCTCATGAGCTATGGGTATATGATGAAAGGCCAAGCATTGGGTTGACTCATCATTCCTACCTTAACCAAGCCTGGATAGACTACTCTGGCAGTAAGTAGATACATGACATATGAAGTCTCACATATAAATGGGGACCATTATTTATTATGATCAATTACCTATCCAGATTATCATTGAGGATAGTAGCCCAATCAAACCTTTCCCTCCTTCCTTTTATCTTCTCTATCAATAGAATCATCCAAGGCTCAAGATGGATAGACTTCGCCAGGTCGTATAGTATGCTTATTATAGTAACAATAACTTGGATGCCATCCTTTGGGTACCCCCTTCTCATGTCTACTTTGTCTAGTTTTCTCTTTGGAAGAGATTGTGTTAGGTAATCTCGATTGATAATCTCATAAGCCAATTGAGTTTCTTTGTTGAAGAATTGCATGCCTTTGTCGATGGAGAAGGAGTAAAATCTCTACTCCTTTAGGAAGGTGAAAAACATCTTCAATATTATCTGGTCTCAGGTCCAAAACTACTTCAATCATTGTATTCTTCACTAATCTTTCATCTCGCACGTAATGTTGTGCAAGGCTTATGATCAAGTTTGAGGAAAGGATAGATATCAGGTGTGTTACTGCATTGACCAGGTTGGAGTATATGGAGGTACAATCTTCTGACCTATCTTCTACTTGGGTGCACCTCACTAGAAATTCATTCCAGATTACCTTTTTGATATCAATGTCTATTATTTCACTATGAAGATTCCCCACCTTAGATAGATCATGGTACCCTTTGAATTGGAACTTCATGTATGGTGATGCAATCTTCTCTGACATTATGCAAAGAAAAAAAGAAGGCACTAATCAAGAAAGACCACACTAAAACTATCAAAGTTAAGCTATAAGCAATTAAAACTCTAGATAAAACAAAACTAGAATCCAGAAACCACTAAAAAGCCTTGAAATCCAATTTAGGGGTTTGGAAGGCTCAGAGTCTGAAGGGAACATCGACCTCTGACAACTAAAAAATGGCAAAGAAGGAACCAGATAGTGCTTCCTAAAAGACCTATAGAGTTTTAGTATTTTGGAGGGATGTGATTGCCTCATGTCTTCGAAGTCTAAAACACCAAACACCTAAAAGTGTATGTCCAAGTATCAAACGTCAAAGTTCTGAAACACTGAAAAGGAGTTGTTTGATTTGGGGAAGGAAATCCAAGTTTTCAGCATTCCAGACGTCAGATTCTTACATGATTTGTCAGCGTTAGAAACTCTGAAGGTGCAAAATGGAAATGTTAAAAAGGACAAGGCTTGGGGGAACTTTAGAAACTTTAGAAGCCAAAGCTCCAAAATGTGGGAAAACACTCAAAATGAAAATCGAGAAGGGAAAATCCTACCTACACCTTGAAATGACAAGATTTATGATGAATTCAAACACAATCACGCCTTAACCCCCTGAAATGAAGCACAAATGACCAAGACAAGGGCAAGACATAAAGGATGACAAGAAAAAAAAACCTACCCTAAACCGACTAAAAACAAAAACCTAACCTAAAACCACGAAGGAGAAAACCAAGAAACAACAAACCCTAAACAATAAACAAACCAAAACCATACCTCAAAGGTGATGAAAGGTAAGGATGCCCAAATGAGAGTTGAAGCAATCATCATGAAAGAAGATAAAAAAATGCTTAAAAGGCTACACTCGAAGTCACTCCGCAATCACAAGGAAATAGAAGATGCAAATGAAGAAAAACCCGTCTTAAGCAAAACATATAGACCCTTCAGCAAAAATGATGTCAACCATCTTCTTCGCACCATTAGAGATTCAGGGTTTCAGAGATCCGATGGACATCAAACATCTAACAACCTAAAAGTATGAAAGTCTGACCCCTTTTCTCATAGGCTCTGGGATTTCAGACTTTCAAAGGTCCGAAAATCTTGTAATTTTGAAACTCTGAAAAGCAAAAGTAAGATTGATCAGAGTGAAAGGTTTCAAGTTTTTTGCATTCTCAGAGGTTAGAGAACCTCAAAAGTGTGAAAGGGTAAATGCAAAAAAATGGGACTTCCCTTCTCTGAAGAAAGGTTTTGGAAGGGGAAACAAACAAACAAGGAGACAAGAAAAGGAAAAAGGGCCCCGAGGAGCACAAGAGAGCAAAGGCAAAAGAAAAAAGAAAAAGAAGGGGGGGCCCTGGCCAAGCGGCCAAATGAGGGAGCATAGTTGTGGAACCACAACACAATTAGAAAGAGAAGACCAGAGAAGCAAGTTAGAAAAAGAAGAAAATCAAATGAAAGAAGCAATTTTGTATACTTTCACATAACAAAGAAGATATTTGACAAGAAGAGTGATGGACATTAAAGGGGGGAAATAGATGAAGAGAAGAGAATGTAATCATATTAAAACCAAGGAGGATATGTTCTCAAGGGGAGGAGAAGTTACAAAGAAGAGATAATGAAGAAAAAAATAGTTAGTGAGACTCTGAAAGATAATGATGTATTGTGGTTACTGTTGGTTTATAATTACATTAATATATTTTATTGTTATTCCCATCACATATTTCCATAAATATCAAAGGGGGAGATTGTTGGAAATTTTTATATGTTTTCATTAATTTAAAAATGTCTACTATAATATTTTTTATGCCTACTATGTTGTTTGGATGTCTAGTATGGAGATCATATAGTTTTGATATTTGTTGTGAAGTTTGGTTGATAGATATGTAGTTTTTCCAGTAACACAAAATGTTCATATGAATGGTGGAAGAAGGTTACTAAATATTAGGAGTCACACACCTCATGGGATGATGTAGAGGTTGTCTACATGCTTCATTTAAAGTTTTAGTTGCTGACATGATGTTTTGATCAAGTTGTGGTGTTACAAATAAAGGCCAGTTATTCTATTGATTACCAATATTACAGATTTAAAGAGATTGTTTTTGCAAAGTGTTGTAGATGAGAAATTTGGTTGTGCAGCTAGGAATGTATTAAGGACATGGAAATGTGTCTACCATTCAAATGGTTTGTGATTCTAATGATCCACGAGGCAGTTATAAGTATTTTAGTGGGGGATGATAGTGTTCTAAAAAGTTTATCATAAGATGCGAGAAGATCCAAGATTACAATGTGTTTGTTTGTTTGAGGTTAATGATGCCTTAGGATTATATTAAATTATGTGTCTGATGGTTTGGCATTTTTTTTTATCAAGGTGACTGAGTTTAATGAATCTAAGTTATGTTTTTATGATCTTAGCCGACATGATAAGGAAAGATTATAACATAGTTTATGAAAGGTCATTAAAATATTTTAGGGTTATGATTATGATCTTGAGATGTTATTTATGGATCTAAGGGATGTTTAGAAAGCACAAAGAGGTCCTGATGGTTGATTTTGGCACTAGGAGATGGATAATTAGGGATTAGGTTTTACTGACCTAGTTCTTGATAAATATGGTGGATTAGGGATTGTTTGGTGTGTCATGAGTATATGCTAGTGTTTTCTGAGATTACAGAAGCATGTGTATGATAGTGAATCATTTATACAAATCTAATGAGGTTTAAATTTCTTTTGTGTGGTGTGGAAGAAAGAATTATAGTAAGATCTAACTGTACTAGAAAGGAACTAACTGAGGCATAGTGAGATACTACTATACAGCTCAAAAATTATTAGATTAGTGTCTAAGAAGTGTGTGTGTGTGTGTGTGTAAGTTAGTGATTCTTTTGAATTGTAATTTTAATTCATTATGACTTTCTTAGGGTGGTTTCCCAAGGTAAATTGATTAGTGAAGTCTATCCCATGTGCCTAAATTCAAGTGCATTCCTCATATTATAATAAGCTATACTTCTAACAAGGTATCACTCTTATTGTCAGTATTAGCCCCACTGTAGTTTTCACCCTAGTTTGGGTTTCAAAGATAAAAATCTTTATGTTGTGTGGCGTGTTGTTTTCTGATTTGCACTTACATGCTTTACATATTGCAAATTATTAATAAGGGTTTAATAAATTAAGGGTTTTTTGATTGAAGAGTTTAAGGGTTTGAAAGTTAAGTGTTTTGGTAGCAACTGATTCACCAATCTCTTAGTTGATTGCTTCCTATTTCCAACAATTCATTTGTCCTAATCTCACTAATTGAACCCTAGATCTACATTGATTATCCTCATGATTGTAACTGTGACACACATAGCAATTTCCATGAAAGATATTGTTCAATGTTTCATTCCTCTTAACTAAATTAGACACTTGACATCTTAACTAATTTTCTTTATGACCAAACTTATGACAACTAAAGCATTGAATTTTTATTTTTTTCTTGATCTTGCACTCAACAACTTTATGACCAAAATTATTGCATGTGAAATAGTAACCATTAAAATATAAATACCTTTGAGCATTTTATTTCCTTGTCAGATGCCTTCTTGTAGATGATCTCAAATTCCTGACTTTTCTTGTTGCCTTAGACTTTGCTTCTTCTTCGACTACCTTTTTTTTATCTTTGTCCTTTAGATTTAAGTACTCACCGATGAACCATAATCCTTCCTTATCCTTGTGACTCTTTTTTAGGGCTAAAATTTGGTCCAGAATAAAACTACTTTCATAACCTTTGCTTCATATCTCAACTTCTTCAATTCCAGTTCCAACTTCTTCTTCTTTTTGAACTCTTCGGTGTTCTTCCAATCTTCCATTTTTTTCTTGAAATATTCCTTTAGAAACTCCTCAACAATTTTACTATCACTTAGCTACTTTTCTAGATCCACCACCTTTTCATTTGATTCCTTTAGTTCTTGACTATCTTCCATGTGCCTTGCTTTGAACTTCTATATTTGATTCCTCAATTTAGAGATACATGCATTGAATTCCTTAAGATTTTCTTTTAATTTTGCATTCTCTGATTGGGTACTCTCAATATCACTCATTATGATATGCAAATCCTCATCAGAATAGTACTCTCCTTCCATCTTTTCAAACATCCTAGATCTCCCTCAAGCAGTTAAGATCTATCTACAAGGGACCAAGCTCTGGTACCAATTGTTGAACATGATAAATAACTGGGGGGTGAATCAATTATTCCAAAACACTTTCTTAAAACTTTACTGAATCGATAAAAGCATAAACCATTTAGATAATTAGAAATATTATAAAAAATTAAAATAATAAGAGAAAATAAACACCATAACACCTTATATAATGTAGAAACCCAAGATGGGAAAAACCATAAAGAAGATAATTCTTATTAAATTAAGCATTGTTTAAGGTGATTTTTAAAGAGGGCTCACTGTTGATTTGTTCAATACTATTTGTCTCACTGTCGATCAGGCTAAATACCCTTATACAAAAGATGTATTATAAAAAGATGTCTTAAAAACAAAATATGAACTAATGAGATTGCATCTCAAAATGCATGAAATAGTTCTAGCTAGTAGCACAATTATCACCGTCATCAGTAGATCTAGTTATAGATATTCTTCCAATGCATTTCAATATGATCCTCTAAAATTTAGTATGTATGACTTCTCCTTGATGTCATATCTATCTTTTACAAACCTATATTCTACTTACATACAATACCACCAAGAATACACTCATGGATATTTATGTCCACTTCACCACCTTCAACCCTATTTAAACACACACCTTGGATACAAAATTATTTAATTTTCTATATAAACATCTGATAATACATCCATAAATCATATTGGTCATAATATAAAATATATTATAATTATATTCAATACGCTACCACCAAACCTAACTATAGGTCATACATAAGAAGTCTTCACATCACATTACCACAAGACCTAAATAAAGGTCACACTTAAGATACATACATTTCATATCACATTTATCAAAAGATAATTAAATTCTAGAATTGTCAGAGCACCACAACCAAGTCCATAACTTGATCAAGAATTTTTTTTGAACCAACTAATGGATAAAACCTGTCCAAAATGGAACATAACCATTATACCAAAAACATATGATGAAATGTAAGAATGTCCAAGTAGCAGGGATACCCAAAAAAACTCTAAAACTCACCAGTCAAAAAATACAATCCAAATATTTATGCTACAATGATCACCAAAAAATATAGATGTACCAAGGAGATATATTATAGTAATAGAAACAAGTACATTCAACAACATAACCCAAAATTACATGTATTGAATCTATTCTAAATATAACCGAAGCACTAATGTCTAGTCAACAACAAACATACATCCAACCGATACTACCAACAACCAATCAATGTAGATATACAATTGATATAAAGATTTTGACATCAATGGAAACAATGCCAACATATTTTCAATGTGTTCAACAAAAAAGTCTCAACTCTTGTAATTGTTCCAAAGAAAAGGAGAAAGTGGAGATTCTGCGTTGACTGATAAGAGATCAATTTAGCAAAAAGGAAGGATGATTTCCCCCCTCCTTTTATTGATCATGTATTAGAATCTCTAGTAGGTAGGAAGTATTTCTCATTTCTAGATGGATTTATTGGTTAAAATCATGTAATAAATGCATCTGAGGACCATAACAAGACTTTTTTTACTTGTCCTTGGGGACACATATTCATATGAGGTTTTACACTTTGGTCTTTGCAATACTCCTACTACCTTGTAGAGAGAAGTCCTTAGTATATTTTTAGATCTAACACATGAATGCATGGAAGTTTATATGGTTTATTTCACTGCTTATGGTGATACCTATTATAAAGCATTGGAAGATCTAAAGAAGTGTTACAAAGGTGTCAAGACCACAGTCTTTTATTAAGAAATGAAAAATGTTATATGATGTAAGGAGTAGTGCTAATCTATTATGTCTCCCAGTAAAGTATATAAGTCGACCCAATAAAAATTGTGGTGAATAATATTTTTCTTGTTCCAACCAAACAAAAGGATCTTCAAAGTTTACTAGGGCATGTTGACTACTGTAGTAGATTCATCAATTACTTCAACAAGATTGTTGTCCTACTAACCAAAGATCCAAAAATTGATTAGATTGATGATTACAATAAATTTAAAAAAAAACTTAAAGATTTTTTGACTAAAGCACTTGAGTACTAAGAGGACCAAAATTTAACTCACAATTCCACATTCATACTAATGCTTCATATTGTTGGGATATTATTTGGATAGAAAGAATACACTATTAAATGTGTTATCTATTATGTCAATAAGAACCTATAAATAATTAACCTTAACTCTACAATCATACAAAAGGAAATATTGAAAATAATCTAGTCCATCAATCAATTTAGGAAAATTATATAACTACATATTAGGTATTTGTGCATACTAATCATGCAACAATAAGGTATTGATGAATACATCTATTGTTAGTGGAATATTAGTTAGATGACTACTTTTATTGTAATAATTTGATATCAATATAATAGATAAACAAAGAAGAGACAATGTTGTTGTAAACTTCCTCTCCAAGTTGACTAATGCATGAGAACATCCAGTCATAGATGATTCCTTCCTTGAAAATAGCTTCTTTCCCTACAAGTCCACACTATATGGTATGCAGATATTGAAAGTTATTTTGCATTAAAAAAACTCCATCATATTTATCTCTAAGGGAAAAATATCATCTAGCAAAGAGGATATTCTAACACTCATTGATATATAGACATATCTTCTATATCACAATGAAAAATTCTATGAGAAGGTCCATTGAAGAGGCTGAGATACATGACATTCTTCATGCTTGTCATGGTGAGACACATAGGGGCCACTTTAAAACCAAAATAATTTCTATCAAGGTACTAAATAAAAATTATTATTGGCCATCTTGTACAAGGATTTAGTTGAGTACACAAGGAATTAAGATATATCTCAAAAAATGGGGAGACCTCCTAGATTTGATTAAATACCCTTATGCCCTCAGTTGATAGTAACACCATTTGATAAGTAAGCTCAATAAACTATATTAGCCTAATAGATCAACCTTCAAACAAAAAATAATATGTCTTAGTATGCAATTAATACTTAACAAAATTGATGCAAGTAAGATAAATGAAGCATGCAAGGAATAACAAGGTGGAATATTTTCTTTATAAATAAATCTTTACACAATATGAGGTCCCTAGGAGAATTGTCTTAAATCAAAGTCCTTAGTTCACCTTGACATTAATGAAATATAATTTGTGACACATGAAATCAACACCTTATCACCTATAGTCTAATGGGTACATGGAAGTGACTAATAGAGAAACAGATGCCATCCTAACTAAAATAATGTCTATGTAAGAAGGATTGGTATTATAGAATCCTAGAAGATATTTGGGATTATGGAACTACTTAGAGGGAAACAACAAGCTTCAACCCATTTGAGATGTTGTATGGTAAGGATTTTTTCCTCCTTATATAATTTGAACACAAAACACTAAGAAAAGAGATAGAAATCAAATTGTAATTACCATAATCTCAAAAGCAAAATATTTACAGTCTCAATGTCATAGATGAGTTTAGAAAGGAGGTACTCCACCAAAAAGATTTGATCCAAAAAGAAAGGATGAATGGTATGATATATTTATCTAGACAATTCTCTTTGAGATAGGTGATCGAGCTTTACTCTATGAATCAAGATATACATATCATCAAGGAAAGTTTCAAATGAGGTGGGAGGGTCCATATTTAAACTAATATGATTATTTTATAATGGGTTTTTTAAGCATTAAACAATTGACGCAATGAGATTCTCATTGTTGGAAAATGGTCAACAACTTAGATTATATAAGAATTCTGTTAAAAATGATTTTCTCAAGAAGATTGATAAGAAAAGACTATCAAAATCTTTGATAACATCTACACCTACTATGTGTACCTATATCAAAGGAACATGGAATTTTAGAATAAATTGTAGCGTAGATAGTCCATATAATAAAGTATTTTTTGGGAACACTTTTCATCTCTAAAAAAATCTATTTTAGATTAGGTTTCTCATTAACCATATCAGAGGGACCTAAACCCGCAACAATATAATGAGACCTATTACAAGTTAGCACATGATAATGCACTTTATTCAACCCTAGAAGATTCACATATACTCTTCTTTTAATGATAAGGCATGAGTTTCATTAAAAAAATTACTTTTTCCCAACTCACTAATTGAAAGCTATGAAATCATGCCACCCATTTTAAACATGCATGTGTGGAAGATACACCACATAACTATGGTCACATAAATGAGTTTCACTAATAGCATAGTCATCATCAAGTGGTACATACTTTCATCACATTTTTTGTCAATTTCAAATTTTATACACATTGTCTAATTATGATAGTATCAAATATCAAATCACATTCATTAAAAAAATGTATCCAAGTTTGGATATGTATCTTAAATCACCTCCCTTAAGAAAGAGTCTCCAATTTAGAGGTGGAAACTTCTCATAGTGGATAATAAGTATTTGCAAAATTTAAGGAGGTGAACAATATAGAAAGGAAGTGTCGAGTTAGCATAATCATTCAAATCATCATTTAATTTGTTGGAGAAAACTATGAGATGGGTTAGAATATCATATTCCTACTAGGTAGAGGAAAACCTTATATTGGATCCATGGGGACACACTGAGGGTAAATTTCTCATAGAAAAATAATATCTATAGTGGAAAGGAATACCCTCATAACTAATATGAATCAAGGGATGCTAATTTCCTGACAGAAAATCTTGACCAACAAAGCCTTTGACAAATAAATACCTACAAGGATACTGTTAGGAATAAGGTGTCTTAAACTTGGATAATTCCTATTCTTATTATTTGTTTTGTAAAATGTATTTCTTGCAAATAATGTAATTAAGTGTGAGTGTACATGTCTAGTTGGCATGTTGATGTGTCACTCCACTTGATGTGTCAGCATCTTGAATTGTGTGTAAGGAGATCATGGCTGAAATGGTTATCATGGATTCCTATGACATGTAAGAGCTATGTCTGGAAGATTCAATGATGGGTGAAGACATGCAAGACATGTGGCAACTGATAAAGTTGAGTACTGTACACTCTTCCCCAATCGTGGGGTAAAAAAATTTTAGGGTTCCTATTTTCTTAGAGAATTGTAAAACCCTAATACGGCTATCTTTGGAAGTTGCCCTAAAAAGGGAAGTGCATGATATAAGCATTTTTTAGGGTTACGAAGAGAGGTGAAGTAAGTGTATTGTTGGAACATTTTTATGTTGCCGCGATTTGTCTTCAAGAGTCAAAAATCTTCTGAAGAACTTGCATTACAAGTGTATTGTAAACTATAATAGTTTTGATAAATACATTGTGTAGGTTTTGGAGTGCTGGGGTTTTTACCGAAAAGTTTTCCCCAAGGTAAATCTTTGTGTCATTCTCTATTTTCTATATGCATGGTATATGGCTGCAATATCATTGTTAAAGTAGTTAATGAATCTAAAATTGTAAGGATTTAAAAGAATTTACTGATGCAGGAGCATCCTGGGTGTAAGAGCAATCTTGCATCACCCAAAAATATTTCTATTTTTGTATTCAATAAGGGCTATCTTGTGCAGAGTTGCTATTTATGGAAACTTGCTAATTTTAGTAAGTTGGTCTTACGATCTTGGAATGTCTGATTTTACATATGGAGGTTCATCTCAGTCATATCAGCCTGCCAGCAAAGTTTCATGGCTAGATTAGGTCTAGTTTTGAAGATATCGAAGATTTTCGGTATTGGCAGCAAGGTACAGAAACTTTGAACTCATTTTTGAAGGCTTTAGAGGCCTCGGATGAGGTTGAAAAATTAGGTGACAAGCACATTGTGCTAGTCAAGCCTGTAGAGCGCTTTGTGGCATTTCCAAAATGGGGTTATAATAGTCAATCGGGTCAACTGGTGATGACTTATGGTCTTCGGAAGTCGGGCCACCTGAAATGGTGGAAAATAATTTTTCTTCAAAATTTTTGTTCGGGTTTCAAAAGTTATTTTGAGCCGACTTTGATGTAATAAATTGTAAAATAAAATAATTCTAAGTTTGGTCGGCCCTAAGGGCTAAATTTCTAGAACCTTCTCGGGCGGTGGAAATTGCCTATATAAAGAAGGCCCGTAGTGTTGTCTAGGGCGGTTCTGGGTAGAAGATCTAGGTATTGATTTGAGGCTTTGTCCTGCATAATATTGTAAGGGAATGCCCATGTGGCTTTGCATATTGTAATTCTGAAAGTTTGTAATTCCACATTTGTGGAGATAATAAGAAGCCAATTTTCTGTTCTTGCATATTATTGTTGTTGTTTCTCTATTTCTGTTATGTGCTTGTGGTATTAAGGGGAGCACCCTTCATCATTTACACAATACTTTCCTTTAGAGATTAGTGTAAGAAGTTGTTTCCGCACCTGATTTTCCTTACAGATACATGTGTTGGACTACAAAGAGGGGGGCTAAATTAGTAATCCCTGGTCACAAATACCTTAATAACTTTTCACTGATTAAATCGATAGTAGCTCGGTAATAACACAGTTCACTATTTAACAAAAATAATAAATAAACTATAGTAATCAATAAATCATTCACAACATGTAACACCAATATTTAATGTGGAAACCCACCTTTGGGAAAAACCATTGTGGGAATTGTCACCCACTAAGAAAATACTCTTCTAAAGTATGCCCAATTAAGAGCCAATCTAGTTAAATATTACAATACACACTGTTAGGTGTGACTCGGTTAAGGGATTTACCTCAGATCTATTATGATCTTCACCCTATTAGGAGTGGCCTTGTTAGAGGGCTTTAAACACTCTTTAGAATGTCACCTTTCTCAAGGATTTTACAATAAGACTATTAATTCCACTCTGTTAAGAGATTTCTCTATTACAAATGCTAATAAGCAATAGTAATAAAATTGACCTGTAGATTTGCAACTATATTTTCATATCAAATCCTGTGTTCTCTCTTCAATCTTCACTTGAATTCTTCATCATCCACTGGCATCAACACTTCATCAAATCCTTCTTTTCCCACTCAAAATATCTTTGTTCCTTCTTCTTTTCAATAGTTGGTAACCCTTCAACTATTCAGTTTTCTAGTCATTTGTTCATACAAGATCATCCTTTATATAGACAATTTTTGCCTCTTAATCTCATCTATTACATTTTCCTTTAATAAATCTTAACCATTCATTTTATTATACCTTGAATCTAGATCTCGGTAACATGTTTCCTTTTCACCTAGGAACTTGAAATTTTCTTGAAACTTGTTCTATCTCCTTTACCACTTAGATCTTGTTGTAGATCTTCATCTTGAATTTTCATAACCATAGATCTCTTATAACTAACTTTCCTCATCATCATCATCATCCAACTCAACATAGCTAATCATTAAATGTCGATTCAATCCTTATTTAATATCTTTTCCTTGCTCGATGCTCTTCCTTTAGAATTTCGGTTACATTGCTTGGCGCCTAAACCTTTCTTCATTGTTTGGTGTCTTGAGTTCCCTTTTCTTTACCAAGTGACCTATCTTTTTACCTTTACCTTAACAAGTGAGTTTACCTTCTTAGTAGCCAAAACAACTTAACTTACCAAGTTGTCAAATCTTTATCACCATGCTTTACATACTTAACATAATCATATGTTAGGTAGAAAACAATTATATCAATATAATCTAATCATTGTCTGATCTGTATTAGTTACACATTTAAGTTCTAAAAATTTTCAACTTCTCATTTCTTCTTCTCCTTAACTCATTCATCTTATATCATTACTAAATGATATGGAAACATAATATAAATCAAAAATCAATTGCTTGACATTAATGACAAGAAAATAACTAATCTAACCTTTCTAATATCATCGTGTATTCCTTTGATCTTGGTTGGTCTTCATCATCAACTCCATCAAATAATCAATCATCAACATTATTATCAGTTATGGTAACAATATCCCTCTTTGGCATTGATAGAAACACTAACAAATTTAGTGTTCAATTGATGATGGTATCCTTCACTATCATTCATATATTGTACTCCCTCTGAGTAGTAAATTCTCCTTTTTTGATCTTCCATTTGTAGTCTTTCTCTTTCTGTCAGCAACACTTTACATTCTCTTATTCATCTCCATTCATCTCCCTGCTATACTCATCTTCCTCTATGATAATCCGTACTCAATTATTGTTCTCCCTCTTTTAGTAATCATCTCCTTCTTACATAAATTGACTTATTCAACTGTACTTCTAATATTTTCATTATTCACCCTCTTATATGTTCATCTATTCTTCAATAATATTCTCCCTCTTTGACAAGAATGCCAAAGAAACATAAATTTCTCAGAGTATACCTCATATGTATAGATTTTCCATTATAGTCATAAAAAACCTTCACACCTTCAGGATTCACCTAAAGAGTGAAATACTAGCATCAACTCACAAGATAGATATTCTATTGAGTCCTTGAATTGATGCAGCATGCATCTTTCCTTAATGTAATTTGGATAGGGGAAGAACCCCTAACTTACCTCAAAGATACTCAAAAGCATCCTTTGGTAATGGTTTAGTAAATATGTCAACTATCTGTTCTTTAGAATTCACATACTCCAATGTCGCATGCTTATCCTGTACTTTCTCTCTCAAGTAGTGATACTTAATAGATATAGGTTTTGTCTTGGATGCATCACATGGTTCTTAGATATATTAATAACACTGGAATTATCACAATAAACAGTAATCATGCATACCTTCCAATAGTTGTTTGACCCATACAATGTTACAATAATTCATAGTTGTTGCCACATACTCAGCTTCAATAGTAGATTGTGAAATACAACTATGTTTCTAGCTTGACCATGTCACTAGCCTTTCTCCTAAAAATAAAGCTCTGCCACTAGTGATTTTTTTGTCATCAATATTTCTTGCTCAATCAACATTAGTATATACCTTAAGATAAAAATTTCCTCTTTTGTGTATAATAGACCGAAATCTTCAGTCCCTTTCAAATATCTTAATATCCTCTAAACTACAAATAAATGTGTTTCCTTGGGATTTGTTGAAAACCTTTCAACAATACCAACTGAATGTGCAATGTCAGGCCTACTATGTACAACATATTATCGCTTACCAATCATAGATCGGTAAAGTGCTTCATTCACTTCCTTAGTATCATCTTCTTTTCATAATTTACAACTAGTAGCCATCGGTGTTCCAACCAGTTTAGATTCTTCCATATTGAATGTTTTCAGGATCTCCTTGATATACTTAGATTAAGTAATGTAGATCCCATCCTTAACTTGTTGAATTTGAAGTCCAATAAAAAATTTGATCTCTCCTATCATAGACATCTCAAATTCCTTTCTCATCTCCTTAGCAAATGCATTAGACATTATCTCATTACCACCAAATATAATGTCATCAACAAATATTTCAACAATTAGAATTTCATCAGAATTGTCACATTTCAAATACAAATTATTGTTATCACTAGTCCTTTCAAATCCAATCTTAACTAAATAAGAGTGTATCCTTTTATACCATGCTCGAAGAGCCTGCTTCGATCCATATAAAACTTTTTGTAGTTTGCAGACCATATTCTCATTGCTTTTGTCAACAAATCCATCATGTTGTTCAATGTAGACTTATTCTTCGAGAATTCCATTCAAAAATGCAGATTTAACATCAATTTGATAAACTTTGAATCCTTTGTAAGAAGCATATGCAAGCAATATTCTTACACCTTCTAATCTAACAATGGGTTCAAAAGTCTCACCATAGTCAATACCTTATTCTTGTGCATACCCTTTGCAGACTAATCTAGCTTTATTTCTAGTCACATCTCCTTTCTCATTAAGTTTATTTCTGAAAATCCACTTTGTTCCAATCACATTCTTATCCTTAGGTCTCTGTACTAGTGACCATGTGTTATTCTTTTCAAATTGATCTATTTCTTCTTTCATTGCATTCATCCAATCTTCATTTTCTAGTGCATCCTTTACTAATCTAGGCTCAAATTCAGAAATCAAACATGTGTTATCTTTTAACTTACTTCTTTTCATGACTCATGAATTCTTGTCTCCAATAATTCTACTTGATGAGTGTTGTCTTCTCCCATACTTTGCTAATTCAAGTTCGGTATAATGTTCTTCTGTATTTTCATCTCTCGGTGGAGTCTCATCTTGTTCATTAGTTCCTTCTTGTTGCTACTCGGTTGTATCAACCAAATTACCATCTTGTACATAAACAAATCTTTTATAATCCTCAAGTTCCTTTTTTCTATCCTCTTCATTATTTTCTGCAAATTCAACTCTTACATTTGTACTTTCAACTATTTTGTTAGAATCCTTGATTAAACATTTATATGCTTTACTCTTTGATGAGTAACCAAGAAATATTCCTTCATCTCCTTTAGAATCAAACTTTCCATTTATAGAGTCTTTTATTATATAATACCTACTTCCAAAAAAATTCAAGTAACTTACATTCAGTGTGTGTCCAAACCATAATTCATAGAGTGTCTTGTTGGTACCGTTCTTCAACTATATTCGGTTGAGAGTGTAAACTGCAGTACTTATAGCTTCTCTCCATAATGTTTGTGCAACCTTTTTATCAATCAATGAAGTTCTAGTACAATCAACAATAGATCTATTTCTTCTCTTAGCTATCCCATTTTGTTGTGGAGTCCTTGGTGCAGACACTTGTCTTTTAATTCTATGTTCATTACAAAAGAAGGTAAATTCATCAGAGATAAATTCACCTCCTCTATCATATCTCAAAAACTTCATCTACTTACCTATTTCTTTCTCAACTCTTGCCTTGTACCACTTAAACATTTGAAATGCATCATATTTTTCTTTTAGAAACATTACAACCACCATTCTTGAATAATCATCAACAAACAAAATTAAGTATAGATCTCCATAATAGCTTTGAACTTTCATAGGACCACAAAGGTCAGTGTGAACCAATTCCAAAATACCATTTGTAGAATAAGATTTACTTATAAAAATTGATTTGGTCATCTTACCAACTTGACATTCTTTACACATAGCTTTATTAGGTTTGCTTAATCTTGGTAGTCCTATGGCTCTACTCTTCTTACTCACTTTGATCAAGTTATCAAAATTCACATGACCCAGTCTCTTATGCCATAACCATACATCTTCAATTTTAACAAATAAGAAACTCTTTGCATCAGTATCAAGATAAAATAAATTACATCTTGACTATCCTCCTATTGTAATTAGATCTCCATCAACACCATAGATCTTCACTTTTTTATTTTGAAATTCCAGTCGGTGGCCAATATTGTTTAGTTGTGCAACACTCAACAAATTATAGTTTAGTCCTCTAACCCAATATGCATCATTACATTTCATCTTCTCATTTAACACAATAGATCATTTACCTTTCATAGAACATGGAGCATCATTGCCAAATCTGGAAAATCCTCCATCATACTCTTCTAGGTTCTCAAATTTATCAATATCATCAGTCATATGATGTGAATAACCACTATCAATAATCCAAGGGTATAGTTTACTTAAATGAGACACACATGTTTTCTCATCTTCATACTTTTCTTCATCTGATTCTTCCTTTACTACAAAAAAGACAAGTTCATACCCTTCCTCGGTATCATCATATTCATCATCAATTATACCTTCCTCAGGTAGGTAGAAAGACTTCTTTCCTTTGTCCTTAAAATATTTGAATCTTAGGTGTTGGTTGTCTCTTTTATCATTCTTATCATTTCATTCATTGTCAAGATATCTAGATGCAATATGTCTAATCTTATTACAATTGAAATATTTCAATGGTAACTTGCCTTTATAATTTTCTTTGCCTCTAGGTAGTCAGTTAGCCAGTAGTGCTTCCAACTCTTCTTGCTCTTTCTCTTTAGTCGGGATAATATCATGCTCATTTCCATGTGAATTTCCATGATTTTATCTTTCTCTTCTTGATGTTCCAATACTCACTGATTACTTGAAGGTATTCTCAATGGTCGGTAGACTATTATCATAATTACTTAACTCAAATATAGTCATCTTACTGATTAGGGATTCAAGAGTAACAACATTATTCAGTATATATCTCAATTCTTGAATTACAGATACTCCAATAGCATACTTAGAAGATAGATTTATCAAGATTTTACTTACCACTTCTTCATTAATCAATGATCTACCAGCACCTCTAATGGCACTAACAACTTCCTTGATTCGACCATTGTATTGTGTGATGTTCTCTTCATCTTTCATTATCATCTCATCATATTTTCCTCTTAGACTATCAACCTTATCTTTTTGTACATGTTGATCTCCTCCATAGATAAGTGTAAGCTTGTCCCACATCTCTTTTGAATTGACACAATCCTTGATATCATTAAATTCAGCATTGGAGAGGGAAGAAGTAATCTCTATCATAACTGAGTTATGTTCCTACTTTATCTCATCTAATCAATTGACAAAGGTCCAATAGGCTATGGAGTGTATTCATTATCCAGCAGATATAGTGCAAAATCTCCAATCCCTGACATATACAATCTCATTCTGCTTTGCCATGTTGAGAAAATTTCCTTGTTCAACTTAGGTACTTCGCTCCTATACATCTTCAGATCTTTTACTCAAGTCTTTTAAACTTATATCTTTAGAGTACTTATCTCTAATACCAATTATTGGATTACGGAGAGGGGGGTGAATCATTAATCCCTGATCACAAATACCTTAATAACTTTCACTGATTAACTCGGTAGTAGCTTGGTAACAACATAGTTCAGTATGAAATAGAGAATACATTATTTTTCTGAGAGCTATGCAACTTCCCACCCATCCTCGAATTCAAACATTTGATTTCCATGCCCGCCTCCCCTAGGGGGAATCTTCCTCCCTTGCAGAACCCCAAGCTGGACCCCATGTTGGTCCTGAGACTATTACCTCTGGCATGGGGCAGGCTATGAAAGAGTCAACAGATGGAACCCACAGGGCATCCTCTTCTACCGCTGCCCCTTCATCCCTGCCAAAAACTAATTGGAAAGGTGTTCTTGTTGGTGAGGCTAAGAACACTCTGGAATCACTCCTGGTGGACTTCATCTAGACTGAGGAAGGCTCAGAACTCACACTCCCCAATTTTGTGGTGAATAGGACTATGGAAAACTTTCAGTTGGCACTAGTGGGTCAATTCTTTAAATTTTGACCCACCATTGAGATGGTTAGGAAATGGGTTTCCATTCAATGGAAGATCAAGGGGTCTATCTTGGTTTCAGTTATGCCTCATAGACTTTTCCTCTTCAAGTTCAACACTCTGGAGGACCTGGCCTCTGTTTTGTCAGGCTCATGGGTCTATGGTAAGCACTTTCTAGCTCTAGCAAAGTGGAAACCTAGGTTCAACCCTACGACTGGGTTGAGCAGGATGGCACCAGTTTGGGTGTACCTCCCAGGCCTACTGCTTGAATACTGGGATGAACAGGTGTTCAAATGGATTGGTGAATCTTTTGGTACCTATATTATGATAGACCAGGTGACCCGCTCCAAGTCCAGGTTGGTATTTGCAAGATTTTGTGTTAATGCTACTCTTAAAAAAACCCTCCCCAACTTTGTAATCTTGAAATCTAAGCTAGGTAGATGAACCCAAGCTTTGGTTTATGAGAATGCCACTCTCTTCTACCAGAAATGTGAGTCTAGGGGCCACACTAGTGAAGCATGCAAATCTCTACATGAAGCAAACCCCAAAAACAAGGATAAGGGCACCTCCGAGGAACCACCCATGAATGTGGGTGAAGAGATGAAAAAGACTAGTCCCCTCCTGACGGCTGAAGTACTAGAAAACCTAGAGGTGGAAGAGGGGGAGATTGCTACCTAGCTAGCAAACAATGAGGTGCTATCTGAGCCTAAGGATACAAAAAGCCCCTCTGAGGCTATGACAAAGGAACCTTTGAATCCCTTGGTGATTACCTCGACGCCAAGTGTGGTCAGTACTAGTGAGTTGGAGCAGCCTGCCATTGTGGTCTCCCTCGCACTAAAGTCCCCTAAGGCTAATACAAAGCTCCCCCCATAGCTAGAGGAGTGGAACTACCCCTCTCACCCAGCTCCTTGGGTGATGAGCGCAATGGGGAGGATGATGGTGAATGGAAAACCCAAAAGAAGGAACCCAAATCCAAGAAAGCTGATGTGGGCTTGGAAACACACAGAGGTAGGCTGTCAAAATGTGCCAGGAGATCAAGAGGGGCTACAAGGGATGTTGTGGTAGGTAGGCAACAAACCTTAGAAACAAGTTTTAAAAATAAGAAATGATTTGTCTTTCTTGGAATGTTAGAGGTCTCAACAGCCCCCTCAAGAAAAGTGTTGTTAAACATTACATTTTTTCTCACAAGTTGGATGTTCTACTTATCCAAGAGCTTAAGATGTCCTTCAATAATTTTGCCTCCCTTGCTAGCAATCTATGGCCTGGTGTTGAGTTTCTCTACTCTGAGGCCTCTGGTGCCTCTGGAGGCATTGCCACTCTATGGAACCCCAACACCGTTGTAGGAGAACCATTGGCCTTCTCTCTGAATTTCCTCATTGTTACCTTTAGAAGGAAATAGCTAGTGTGGCACTTGCTCAATATCTATGCTCCCAAAACCTGGACCGGTAGGATGTTTCTCTGGAAGGAACTCACCAGCTGCATGGATTAGGACACTTCTTCTAAGTATATGGTGGTTGGAAACTTTAACACCCCCCTATATCCCTTGAAAAAATGTGGAGGTCTAATGGACTACTCTGATAGTATGGGGGAGCTCATAGACTTCATTTCTTCATCTGGTCTCCTGGACATCAACCTGAAAGGTAACCCCTTTACTTGGTCCAACAATAGAAAAGGCTCCCATCTCATCCAAGTATGTCTGGACCGGGTTTTGGCCACCTCTTCTTGGGACTTGTTCTTAACCTCCACTCTATCTTCCCTCCCCAAAACTACCTCTGATCATAATCCTCTCCTCCTCTACTGGTCTGACTCTTCTAGGTTTGGTCTGGCTCCTTTCAGATTTAAGATTATGTGGTGCTCCCACCCCTTGTTCAGAGACCAAGTAAAATCCTAGTGGGCCACCCCTATTAGGGGAACTGCCATGTTCAAGATTGCCCAAAAGTTGGAAATCATCAGAAGAGAGGTCAAAGGTTGGAGCAAACATAATTTTGGTGACTTCTTTAAGGAGAAAAAAGAGCTTACGGGGACTTTGGATTCCCTCCAAGCCCATTTTGCTGCTGAAAATGTCAACCCCCAGCTTCAAATGGAGGAGGAAAAGGTAAGACACAAGTGGTGGGAAGTCTTGAAAAGGGAAGAAATCTACTAGAAATAGAGATCCAGGATCTAGTGGCTTACGGAGGGTGACTGAAACATGGCCTTCTTTCATAGATCTGCTAGCAACCACAAAAGAAGAAATACCATTAACACCATTACGGATGATAGGGGGAATAAAGTTACTAAAAAGGAAAAAATTAGTCATGTTGTGGCCAATTACTTTAGGGAGTTATAGTCTAATTTTGGACACATGTGCCCAGGCAACATCCAAGACCAACTTCTAGAGCACATCCAATGTGTTGTTACTCACATTGACAATGATCATCTAGCAGGGCATGTCTTTGATGAGGAAGTCAAAGTGGTTGTCTTTGCTATGGGTGCCTACAAAGCATGGGGACCTAATGGGTTCCCCCCAAATTTCTTTCAAGAATATTGGGATATTGTTGGCCTTGAAGTTTCTCATGCTGCCAGAGACTTCTTCAGAATGGGGAGGTTGTTGAAGCATCATAACAAGACCTATATAGTGTTGGTCCCTAAGAATGACAACCCTACCTATATGTTGGACTTCAGACCTATCAGTATGTGCAACACATTCTATAAGATCCTCACTAAGATCCTTGTTAACAGATTGAAGCCCCTTCTATACAAACTGATCAACCCTACTCATAAAGGTTTAGTGTTGGGAAAGAAAATCCTGGATGCTGCCATATACACACATGAAATTATTCACTCCATGGACAAGAGAAAATTTCTAGGTATGGCATTCAAACTTGATATATCTAAAGCTTATGATAAGGTTAATTGGTCCTTTCTTCTAAAAATTCTTAGTAGAATGGGCTTTAATGATAAGGTTATTTGTATTATTCAAGAATGTACACAAACTGTTAGTTTCTCTATGTTGGTCAATGGCTCCTCGGGGGGTTCTTTCAACCTGAAAAAGGTCTTAGATAGGGAGACCCCCTCTCTCCCTATCTATTCATTATGGTCACTGAAGTTCTTAGTAGGAATCCAACTGTGCTCTCTTCCATAGGAAGAATAAAAGGTGTCAAACTAGCTTCCACTCTACAACAAGTTGTCCTAGAATAATTTGTGGATGATACTTTCCTCTTTGGGTACTCTTTGGTGATTGAAGCTAGACAGTGGAAGAATGTGTTGGATAATTATGCTATGGCCTTGAGGTAGTGCATCAACTACCATAAAAGTAGACTCTTCTTCTTTAACACCCTTGTCGAGACCCAAATTAGAGTTCTTCAGATCTTGGGCTGCTAGTCGGATTCGCTTCCTTCCACCTACCTAGGCCTCCCTCTTACTATCAAAGAGTTCTCTCAATATT
Organism: Chamaecyparis obtusa; assembly: GCA_027943335.1. Taxonomy (NCBI): domain Eukaryota; kingdom Viridiplantae; phylum Streptophyta; class Pinopsida; order Cupressales; family Cupressaceae; genus Chamaecyparis; species Chamaecyparis obtusa. The sequence goes on from BSBK01005669.1 coordinate 1,629,058, forward strand.
TTTGGAATTCCATCCTGGAAAGAACCTAGAGGAAACTTGTTGGATGGAAAGGGAAGATCCTAAGCAACACTAGTAAACTCCAACTGGTGGCTTCTACTCTCCAGGGGATACCTATTTATTTTTTGTCCCTCTTCAAAATCAAAAGCTACATGGTTGATGGGCTTGAAAAGATTCAAAGAAATTTTCTATGGGCTGGCTCTAAAGAGAAAAAGAGGATGTCCTTGGTTAACTGGGAAACTGTTTGTCTTCCTCAAAGACTGGGAGGCCTGGAACTTAGGAAAATTGGCATGCTGAACAGGGCCCTCACCACGAAAGTGGCATGATAGCTTATAGAAAGAAAAGTGGATTGGTGTAAAATTATGGAAGCTAAGTACCTTCAAGAGAACCCTTATGGGATGTTGTACAAGGACAATGACCTTACCCATGGTTCCAAACTATGGGCAAATATTTGCAAATGCAAAACCATTATTTCTAAGGGTGTCTTCTGGCAACTTGGAAATGGGTGATCCATCTGATTCTAGCATGACTCATGGATCCAAAATTGTACTACCCTTTCTGGGAGGTTTATCCCCCTAATGACTTACCTCAAGCCTATCCTTGGTGATAGAACCTACAACTACATTACTGGTGGTTGATGGAAAAATGTAGTGCACCTTGTTAGAAATAGACCTGAGTTGGAACACTTGGCTAATGAACTTATGGAAATTTTGGGAAATGTCAGAATTCCTAGAATTAATGGCCAAGACTCTATTATTTAGGCCCCCACCCAAGCGAGAACATTCTCGGTCAAGACTACTTACAACCTGCTTCTGAAGGAGGAGAAAAACCCTGGAGATTGGAAAAATGTGTGGATCCCTCACCTCACTCCGAAAATCAACTTCTTCTAGTGGATGCTCATGCATGGAAAAGTGCTAACCCATGAAAAGCTTATAAAAAGAGGGTTCTCCAGGGCTAGCAGATGTGTCCTATGCAAAAAGGAGGAGGAAAATGTGAACCACCTATTGATACACTGTGACTACTCTGCTAGTATTTGGCAGGGAGTTATTGGAAGACTATGGATCCCTTGGGTCCTTGGGGTGGATGTCCACTAGTTTACTATTTGGTGATCCCCTTCCAATCATCCCCTCCTCTAGCTCCTATGGTGCTTACTCCCCCCACACATTTTCTAGACTGTTTCGAAAGAAAGGAACAACAGGATATTCAGCGGGACTGATTCCCTGCCTAAAGCCTCTCTCCATATGGGCACCAAGATCCTATGTGAGAATGATGCCTTGGCTAAGTGTAAAATTCCCTCGGCACCTCCTTCAACCTTGGAGATAAAACTACTAACAATTGGAACTTGATGGCCAACTTCACTAGGTTCGATAGCTCCAAGTTGATGACCTGGAAGGCTACTCGATGGGTTGCCCTGCCCATTGGTTGGATCAAATTAAACTTTGATGGGGTGATAAACAATCTTGCTTAGGGTGGGGGTGGTGTGCTACAAGACCACAATGGGTCTTACCTTTTGGCTTATGCTGGGCCGCTCAAAAATAGAACTATTAACCAAGCCGAAGGCACGACTCTTCTAAGGGGGATAAAATTTGCCATCTTTAAGAATATTAGGTTGCTAATGATCGAGGGGGATTCCAAAGTTATTGTGGAGGTTTTTAACCAAATTTTGAGCATCAGGTGACGGGTGAACACCATCATAATGGAGATCCAAGAGATTCTCAACAACTTCCAGAACACTATCATTTCTCACACCTACAGGTAAGGTAACTCGGTGGCTAATTCAGTGGCTGGTATTGGGCTCAACCAAAATAGGGTGGTCAGTTGGGAGGAGATTAGTGCGCTACCAAAGGAGACCCAACAACTAATCGGGCGGGAAAAATATGACACTAGTAACGTTTAAAATGGGTAGCATTGCTCATAGATTTGTTGAGGGCCCCACCAATCTTCTTTGTTGGCTTAATATGATGATTATTATCATTATGACTATGTATGCACAAAATTTAATAAAGGTTCATAATTGCCTTTGTAGAGATTATGTGTGGAAAGAAAGTTGTCTGCATCAATTGGCCATTTCGACTATCAAGGCCATTAATGGCAAAGATGGCTTAACTGCTAATTATTACACATAGAGATCCATTGGATTTCATTGTACGGGGATCCTTTCCCCAAAGACCACCCAGCCTGTGCCTTTTATGAGCAAAATTCGCATTAAATAGTTATCTCAAAAAGCCCTATTTTATGCCCTGGGTTGCAAAGCTCGGCTCTGTAATTTTCAAAAAGAGTCTACTGTGGAACTAGTCAGACCGTGATGGGTGGAAAAACTCTACGCATTGAACCTAACAAAATTGAAGAGGAGTTCACTTATGATCCTCTGGTTATTCACTACTACAAAGACAGTGGCATTTGGGGTTTTATGGAAAGAATGAAGGGCGGCCATGATGAACAAATTTCTAAGCAATTTGTGTCCTCTTGGAACAATAGAAAGGTGTCTGTCGAGGGCATCCATTTTCAAATCAATGAGGATGTTATTGGAAAAGCAATGGGACTATCAACAGAGGGAAGAAAGTACTGAAAAACCAGTAGAATGTCAGACGTGACCAGCCTCAACCAATTATTCAGGCCTAGAGAAAAGCCTGTTAAGAAGTCTAGAGGTTTCAACCGTGAGCTACTTCCTAACTTTTGGCCTAAGGTTTGTCATATTATTATGAAGTATTTCACTTTAGAGGGAAAATTTATTATCTTTTACTACTATCACCTGTCATTTCTTAACCATATCAGGAATAGAGACCTTATTTCCATCCTGTTCTACCTCCTCCACTCGTTGGAAATCAACATCCTGGACATAAAAGAGCCTGAGAAACTGATTCCCATCCTTCACCAAGGCCTTTTGCTCTATTTGTATAAATTCCAGAAGGCCATTTTCGCCCCACCTTAATCTCCCATAATTATCATGGATATCACCTCAGATGTTGGTGTTTTAGGAGCTAATAACCCCTCGCAATCCCCCTCCTAGTCCATCTAGGAGACTGACCTTATCTCACATGATGTCAAGGGCCATAAGAGGTGTGTACAGAACCCCTTCAAAAGGTTGGTGGATTTAGAGGAGTCCCATGTCGCCATGTCTCTGGAAGCAAAAGATAAGACAATGGAATATAGCACCTCTGAAGTTGAGAAGAGGCCCAAGAAACTAAAAATGTCGGACAGTCAAGTGGGGACAAAGGTTGATTTGGATGGTATTGTTCAGTGGCACTCCAACAGAATTGCCAAGGAAAAGTGTAAAAGATGACTAAGGGAAGTGGCCTCTAAGGATAAGACGCGTTCGGAGGACATGGATACCTCTGGCTCTTTTGGATTGATTAAGGGCTCCTCGGCTGAGCATTTGAGCTCTCCCAGGTCTGGTAGCATTCCTCCTTTGAATCCCCCACCTGTGGTGAATGAAATCCCTCACAGCAATACCTGACCCCGCCCTCTCTCCACACTCAGAAGGTCAATTCCCCCCACACTAAGCATGCTACCATGGCTGGTGATGGGTATGACAGGTTCAAAGGATCCCTCAAGTAGAAATTCACTGATCTAGACAAGGAGATTATAGGTATCAAGTAGGATATGAGGGAAATTAAGGCCCGCATTACTGATTCCAACAAATTTACCCTCAAACTGATGCACGCGTCGATGGTGACTCTATGTAATGTGCAGGAGAAGATGGTTGGCTGTAAGCTGGAAGCTAATGAGCATAACATATACCTCTTCCTATTTCTGCAGGAAGAATGGGCCGCCACCTTGTTGTCCAAGTGGTTGGGTGACAAGATTTAACTGTTGCTGATTCCATGGTGATTTCATATTACTCCTGACCCTTGGGTCCCTAGTTTTATCTTGGGTTCTTCTATTGTTTGGTTAAGTTTTTAAATCTTTGGTTTAGCCATGTGTGGCAGCTTATTGTTACTATTTTCAAAACCTTTTGTTTAAACTACAACTCTGGTTCGTTCTTTTTGACAAGGATCTGTAAGTTTTTTTTTGATAGAGGTAGACTAGACAATTATACTATGTTGTTTATCTGCTATGAAGCTAGTGCAGTTAATGTGCTATTAATGTGCTATTAGCCTTCCTTGTTCCATGGGCCAACACCCTCTTGCTACTTTTTCTATCAAAAACATAGTTCACTATTTACTGACAATAGTAAATAAACTATAATAATCAATAAATCATTCACAACATGTAACACCAATATTTAACATGGAAACCCACTTTTTGGAAAAACCACTATGAGAATTATCACCCACTAAGAAAATACTCTTATGAAGTATGCCCAATTAAGAGCCAATCTGGTTAAAGATTATAATACACACTGTTAGGTGTGACCCAATTAAGGGATTTACCTCAGATATATTAGGATCTTCACCCTATTAGGAGTGGCCTTGTTAGATGGCTTTAAACACTCTTTAGAATGTCACCTTTCTCAAGGATTTTACAATAAGACTGTTAAGTCCACTCTGTTAAGATATTTCTCTATTACAAAAGCTAATAAGCAACAATAATAAAATTGACCTGTATATTTGCAACTATCTTTGCATATCAGATCTTTTGTTCTATCTTCAAACTTCACTTCAATTCTTCATCATCCATTGACATCAACACTTCATCAAATTCTTCTTTTCCCACTTGGAATCTCTCTATTCCTTCTTCTCTGCAATAGTCGGTAACCCTTCAACTATTCAATTTTCCAATCATTTGTCCATACAAGATCATCCTTGATATAGACAATGTTTGCCTCTTAATCTCATCTATTACATTTTCCTTTAATCAATCTTAACCATTAATTTCATTATACCTTGAATCTGGATCTCGGTAACATGTTTCCTTTTCACCTAGGAACTTGAACTTTTCTTGAAACTTGTTCCATCTCTTTTTCCACTTAGATCTTGACGTAGATCTTCGTCTTGAATTTTCATAATTGTAGATCTCTTCTAACTAAATTTCCTCATCATCATGATCATCTAGCTTAGCATAGCTAATCATTAAATATTGATTCAATCCTTATTTAATATCTTTTCCTTGCTCAGTGTTCTTCCTTTAGAATTTTGGTTGCATTGCTCAGTGCCTAAACCTTTCTTAGTTGTTTGGTGTCTTGAGATCCTTTTGCTTTATCGAGTGACCTATATTTTTACCTTTACCTTACCAAGTGACTTTACCTTCTTGGTAGCCAAAACAACTTAACTTACCGAGTTGTCAAATCTTTATCACCATGCTTTACCGACATAACATAATCATATGTTAGGTAGAAAACAATTATATCAACATAATCTAATCATTTTTTGATCTGTATTAGTTTCTCATTTAATCTCAACAACTTCTCATTTCTTCTTCTCCTTAACTCATTCATCTTATATCATTACCGAATGATACGGCAACATAATATAAATTAGTAATCAATTGCTTGACATCAATGACAAGATAATAACTAATCTAACCTTTCTACTATCATCATGTATTCCTCTGATCTTGGTTGGTCTTCTTCATCAGCTCCATTAGATAATTAATCATCAACATTATTATCAGTTATGGTAACAACATGCATAGCAAGTATGAGATAAATTACTAGTTTTTGGGCCTACCTTGGGAAAACAAACTATAGCATTACCTATATCCTCAAAAGCTAGCTAATTTACACCAAAACCATAAGGGTAGATAGACAAGTATTACCCTAACAATGGAAAAATCAATTGAAGAGAAAATATATCTACATGATGAGGCCCTATTTCCATTCCCCTATAATTTTAAATGTGACAAAGTCTTTATGAGAGGTAAAATAGACAAGATGGAATACATGAGCACAAAGGATAGATCTCTATCTTACTTTCTAGCACATGAGTTTAGTACATAGAAATATGTTTATGCAAATGTGGTATCATCACGCTAGGGTTGTGGAGGTATAGGAGATGCATTTTTAGGTGTCACCCAAAATTAATAAAGGATCCATACCAAGAAGGGTTATGTAGCAAGTGAGAAATTTAGTCTTCATGTGGAAAGGGGGTAGTTGTAATGCCCCACTAGCGATCCCAAGATAAATTAACCTAAAACATGTTACTAAGTTAGACCTTCTGGAACAAGAGTCTACTCCTTCCAATGCACAATCTACTATTGCTCCTTCTTAGCTTATCTTGACTTCTGCTCAGCCTATCCCTGATCTCAATTTGAAATTAGGATTTGGTGAAGCTTCATCATGTTTTATGGAAGACTAAAATTTTCTTAGTGTTGCAGGATATTTTTGTAGTTTTTTGTTGTGCAGATCCTTCATGCAAGTTTAATGGTACCTCTTTATCTACTGGGAGAAGAAAGACAATTTTGTGGGGACTCTCTTCATTTTGAATTTTTTTAGTTCTTACTGGTATGTAACTTAAAAATGCAGGATGTAATTTTGTATAAATTCCTTTGGGCCTTCATGTATAATGCCCAACAGGCTATTGCTATAGCTAGGTTTAGGTCTGTTTTGAGGAATTTTGGGTATTCAAATGTATCTAGCTGTGGCTAGCGAGGGATTTTTAGTTTCTTTTAGGGTAGTCCCTTCTCACTCTTCTATTTGGATATGGGACTATGAATCGATTTTTTCTTTCTAGTTCTTTTCTCCAGGAGCTCCTTTTGAACCAGTATAAAATTATTTATTAAATATTAATAAAAAATATATGAAGTGGCTATGCCACCTTTTAAAAAAAAAAGGTTTATAGAATAATTTTTTTCTTAATAATTTACAAACAATATTGAATAACAAAGAGGAAGCAATAGCATAAAGTCAATACATACTCATAAACACAATCTCAATTACATATTACAAATCTCAAGGGTTCCTTAACATAGAATTACAAAATACATTTAATCTATTAAGTAAAATAATCATATAAATCTTCCACATAATGAAACTAAAGTACATCATCTAATAAAAGAATAAACAAATACCTGTGAACCATAAGGTATAAATGATAACCCACATCCACTACACAAGTCACGGGGTATGTAAATACAACTAACTACAATATACAAATAAAAGAAAGAATAGGAACACATCTCCAAGGATGAAATAATAAGAAGCAACCACAATAAGGATTATCTAGCACTGGTACAAAAATGTTAGAGTCTCAAATGGTAAGAGAATCACTACCTCCAAACCTCGTGGAAACCTGTAGTTCCACTCCCATTGTGTTGAGGAGATAATATCATACCCCAATTGGATAACAAAACCAAAACCAATCACTAGGAAGTACTAAACAAGGGATTCTAAAAGCTTCCTATCTCAAAGGTACAACTCAAAAACTCAAGGTACACATACTAATCCAAAGACAACCAACACACATAGGAAACCTAAGATGAAATTAGGGAAGTTTCATCACATAGGTCAACCCCTTGGAATGATCTTTGTTAGTCAATTTTCATATCAGTGTAAATTTTTTTGAAAATTGCCCAGGTTGAAGAAAAAGGGTTTATCATGTGCAAAGGGTTTCAAAATAATAAAAATTTAAGTCCAAAAAACCCTACTTTATTCTATTTCTTCATTGCTTTTTGTTTCACTAGAGCCATTTTATGTCATGTGTTTTAAGTCATCGGGCAAGGCCAAGTCTTTTAAAAAGTTATAAAACCTAGTGGGCCCCTTTTATTTTTTTCCTAAGTCCTAAGTTCCTGATTGATTTTATTTTCCTAAGTCCTGCATGTGAATAAACTGAGTTCGATCCTTTTTAGATCTAATAGTGTGCATGATACCACTATGAAAAGATGTAAATCCTTTATCCTTCATGACATCACGACTGTGTGACACCTAGAGGATTGTGGACTCTGGTCGGAGCTCAAAATAAGTGATAGATGTCAATCAGATCAAAGTTAATCTAACGGTTGGCGCATTTCTACAATTAAAGGATGCTCAAAGATTATTCTCCATGGCATCGCGACCTTGTGATAGGTGTCCCAAATGAAATCATAATGTAGTTATGAATAAAGTTAAATCAATGGTCAAATCAAGTTGATCTAACGATTGTCGCAAGCCCATGATTGAAAGATGTGCAAACTTTTACCATTACGACTTCACGACCGGGTGCCACATGTCCAAGATTAAAAAGAGAAAAGGTGATTAATTTAGATTAGATCTGATGGTTTACACAAGCCCATGAAGAGAACTTGTAGAACTTTTATTCATTGTGGCTTCATGACTAAGGGTCATGTGTCCTTGGTGATGATGCGTTGCTTGGTCTAAGGGGCAGTTAAAGAAAGGAGGGATCCAGTTGATCTAACGGTTGTCGTGAACCTGTGAAAGGAAGTTGTAAGATGTTTTATCATCATGACTTCCCGATAGAGTATCGCATGTCCAAGGCAGAAAAGTAAAAGTGCGGTGACGTATTCTTGCCAGGTGGTAACTTTATGCTGCTTTCTCATTGGTCAACTTTCCAAATCAGATTTCAAGGTGGACCCAAGTTTTAATAACTTGATCTGAACTGTAGGATCTGTTTGCATGAAAATTTCATCGACGACTAGAATTCAAATTTTTTAAAAGGAACGTTTTGACCACTGGCAGCATTCAATTCTATTATTGTAAAACTTAATGAGAAGTGTGCAACCATTGTAGCTATTGGAGTAAATAGTTGTTTGCTCAACGTGTCATTTCACAAAGATTTCAGCATACATAGAGCGGAATTATTTTCTGAGAACAACGTAGTCAAGAATTTGCAGACCAAAGAAGCTTTCATGGGTTCCAGAACTACAAATTTCAAAGTGAAAAACAAGTCCATTTTTGTGAACCAATAACTCGTAAGGGTTTTGAGATTGTGTGATATTTTTAAGAACATAAACCCTAGTTTTAAGAGATAGCACCATGAAGGGATTTCACTGGTACAATTGAGAACAAAGATAGGATTATATATGATGATTTCCTAGTTTAATTAGATCATTCCACTAATGATGTAGCAACAGGAAAGAAACTTATCCCTAGTGAACCCTGTCTAGAAGTTGATGAAGGATTATATGACAAAATGAATTAGCTAAGAGATGCACACACATGTGTCAATGGTCTAAATATTTTTAAGGTGTGGTTTAGCCAGAGGAATTCATATGCTCTTCATTGTAATGCATGAGAGCTAGATATGGGAAAGTTGGTTGTTCCAGGGGTTTTTATGGATGTTAATTTGTCAATGCTTGTTGCTAAATGCTATAAACTAGTAGCTAGGGTTGTTAGGAAAAAATCTAGGACATCTCTTCTATATGTTACTATTGATGAAATACATTCAGTCTTTAGGCTAAGGACACCTACTAAATACCATGAGCCTATTGACTTTGATAAATTGAAGGAGACATGTGAGGCTCAGAGATTTTTCATTAGAAGTAGCCCATTGAGGGAATATTTTATAGTTATTGGGGGTTTGATGTTAGTTGCAGCTAATATCCCATAGCCTTTCCTAAAGAAGTATTTCAACCCCCGTGCCCTAGGAGTATACATGTCTTTTCCCAAGATTTTTGGTGAAGATGAGACTGATCCAATGCCCATCCACTTCATGTTTATGTTGATTCAAATCATGCACCCTGTTGTAGGAGTTAATTTTAATTTTTCTCCTTATATTGTTGAATGTATACACAATGGCTTGATTGGTATTGAGAAGGATAAGGTTTATCAACCCTTTAGATGGTACTCCATGCTTATGCACATATTTTTGTTCAAGGGGGAGTCATTATTTGAGAAGGATATGGATCTTGTGAAGCATAAGGATGGTGAAGAACTGCCAATGCAGTTATGGAGTATGGATTTGTCATGGGACAGAGCTGATGATAGTTTCCTCATATTTGACAAGGTTCTTTCTTCTAGGCTGAGGTCACTTTTCTTGCATAATAACCCTAGAACCCCAAAGGTTCTCCTAGATTTCATCAGGCCCAAGGATTTTTCTCTTGAGTTGAAGATAGTACACAATTGGGGTGTGTATGCACCCTAAAATGGTCGCCTAGACTTTGGGCCCCATTTATTTGATTTATCAATCTTGAATCATTTTGATCATTAATCAATATTTTCAACATTATCAATCTCTTGATCAAATCTTAATTTCGATCATATATTGGATTTTTATCCTTGGGCTAACCATTTATCCTAAGTCTTTATTTGATTAAAAGGAATATTTCCTCCCCTTTTAATTAAATAAAAAGCCCCCACCTTTCCTCTTATCCTAAGTTGCACAAATAAAGCATTATTCCTATTTTATAAAAAGGGAAAAAGCACTTTTTGTCTCACATGAGGCTCAAAAGTCAACACTTCACTCTCATTGGAGGATACTTGTGCACATGGATTGCTCCTCTTTCAACCTCCACCGCCGATTAAGTCCTTTTGCCTCTTAATCTCCATGGTCCATTTCACCTCATTTCTTATAAAAGGAGAGCTCTCTCCTTCATTTATAGATATCCATATTTTATGCTATTGTTATGCTGCAGGTTTTCTAGGTACATTTGGAGCTTTTTGAAGACATTGAAGACTTGTTGCTTTCATCATTTTAGTTGCATTTCATAATAGTTTTGCTTTCATAGTTACCTTCATGGCATCATAGATTAGATTTCCTTTTATGCAATAGAATAGATCTCACATAGCTTAATTAGGGGGCTTGAAATCTATTGTACTTTCCTTTCATAGTTTAGTTTGCACTTTCCTTTCATAGATTAGATTTCTTTTCAAGCATTGCATTGTTATCATTTAGCTTAGCTTGCACATTCATACTAGTTGCATTTGCATTTCATTTCCATTTAGATTCTTGGAGATATTGGCATTGTTGCCCTTGTCTTCATTGTGAATCTCTCATTGTGTGGTTGACTAGCAAGGTCACTTTCTTGTAGCTCTAGCTGAGAGCAAAACTCATAGTCCCTTGCAACTCCATGCATAGAGAGCTATGAGCCGCTTTGTGAGGCCTCATTCTTGAGCAACCTTGCATGCAATGGTTCATAGAAGTGCATATTTTAGTGTGTACAGGGTGATGTTATCTTGTACCCTATCTCAACTATATTCAAAATCTATGGTTCTAGGGGTACCCCTCATATTCTGCCATACCAGATCCCTGTCAAGATTGGCCTCACAAAAATTTTGTGGCAGATAGGTTGTCTGCAAGAGAGAGAGTTGGTAAGGAGAGGTAGAGGTAAAGTATTTCCAGCTTTCACTATGGCCCATTATTTTGTAATTTCAAAGTGGGGTTGGGTTCATTTGAGTAATGTTTTAAATCCCTGTGGCATGAGGACATCTATGGAGCAGTTTGTTGATCCTGAGGGACTTTTCCAGATGTTTAGGATGAGAGTAAAGGTAGGGAATTGGCTCATCAATTCCATTTCCCATAAGACATTATAAGAAATTATTTCTCTCTCCAAGAGTAGGAGGTGAGAAAAGAAAAATGGTTGGTTTATAAAAGAACCCTTAATTTTGTTAACCACTTTGATAGTAGATATAGCCCTCTAGGGGATGTTAAGCCCTTTGGTGAAAATATTAATAAGTTAATGATCCATTTTGAAGAAATCATAGGTTTTTTGAATGAGAAGAAGGCCAGAATAATTGAGGCCAATCCTGATTAGGTCAATTTGGTAATGAAAAGAATTGTACCTGTACCCATAATTGCCCCAGGAACTTAAGTGATACAAAAAAAGGGTAGGGTACAGTGTGATGAAGCCCAAAAAGGGTACAGATGATAAGGGCAAGAGAATTGAGGAAAGGCCATCACCACCTTAGGTGTGTGTGCCATACAAGAGGCCTACATTTGAATCTCTTGTTAGCTCATCACCAAATAGGCAAAGAGTGGAGGAAGTTTCCCAGCCAAGTGGTGAAGCCTATTCACCTTCCTAGTCCCCACTACATTTTGAGAATGAACAAGAAGCAACAGAACAATTAGTTCAGCTTGGTAGTACATGAGATCTAATTTTGACAAAATCAGAGTTGTAACAAGGAATGTCAGAGAAGCCAGCTGCCCCTCCCATGGATCTTACAGTTGCAAAATTCAAAGGTAAAGAGCTTGACCCTGTTACCAGGGAGTCTTGCAATAGGTTTTTGTTTGATGATAATTTTATAAGATCTAGGACATTTGTTCAATTTTCTTAGAGAGCGAGTATCTCTAGTTTTGAGAGTAGATGTGAGAGGAGACAAGCAAAGCAACCTTAGAAAGAGGACTCTATTATTAAAAAATAAAGAAAAAGAAATGATTAATGAGCTCAATAGAATTACCCCTGTGGAGGGGACGAAAATGATCATGGATGCAAGGGTCTTAATTTTGCCTAAGTGGGACACTATTGCTGCAGTGGTTTTTGATGTTGTCAGAAAGAGAACTAAGACTGCATATAACAAAAAGGAAGAGGCCATAGAAACATAAAATGGAGTTGTTTTAAGTGATGACCATTCTACTCTTGTAATGTGGTCATTACAAAAGCAAGATAAGACTAAAAGGGTTGAAGGATCCAGCACATCTTTGGTGGGAGGTTTGATGGTAAAGAGGGTGAGTGAGACTTTTATGGTGGAAGCAGCAAACATTACTGTTTAGGCAGAATTATTTTTCTAAGGCCACAAAATTTAAAGATAAGTAAATTATGGAAGAGCTTAGACTCAAATGTGAGAAGCTCATGCAAGCTTATGATAATGAAAGAAAAAGAACCAGTGAATTAATAGGAAGACTTGCAAGGCTTGCAGATACATCATCCTTGCCCATGGAAATAGGTGAGTATTATACAAGACTACTTGCATCATCCCCTACACCACCACCTAGCTCAAGCCCTATCATTTATATTCCCCCATCTCCCATGGCACCTGATGCTCAATTTGAGGAAGAACTACAAGATGAGAAGGCAAATCTTAAGGCCTTAGAGGTAGAAGTTGTAAAGAGATATGAAGAGAAAATTAATGATACCATTATGCATCTTCTTAGTTCCATGGAAACAAAAAATCCCTATTATAGGGTTTCTAAGCTTTTTGATATTCTAAATTCTTTTAAAGAGGATAAAATAATTTTGGAGCAGATCTTGAATAAATGGATTGGCCAGGAGAATAAGATGGAAGAGATATATTCAATGGCCAAGGAGAAAACATAAATAAATTCACTAATTAAACACACATATTATCACACTTCCAATCTATTGGAGTTTTCTATTACTAGGGAGTCTATGCAAAGAGAATCTAGATCTCTCCTTTTAGAATATTTAAGTAAAAAAAAATTATTCCCTTGTATTTTAAAAGGTGTAAAAGAGCTTAAAACTTGAGAAGTGTGGATGAAGGAGTTAGATGCAACTCTTACTTCAAGGATCAATATAGTTGTGATTAATGATGACAACCATTTGTTTAGGAGGGATATTGAAGAGATTATAACTGCCATATTTTATTTTGATTCTTTTGGGAAAAGGGTCAAATAGTTGAAGGCCAAGTGAAAGCACTTGATTGAGGGAGAACACAAATTTTTGTAGTTTGAGTGCCCTAATGATGTTGTGTTCAATGAGTGGGCATCATATTTCATCTAGGAGTGACAGGTGTCCAGATGGCGCTAGAACCAAGACAAAGATGATGCTCTTGTTTCATTGGCTTCCATACTTTCTATTGGAGAAAAGTTTTGATGGTGACATTTTTGTCACATTGTAGCAAACATTGTTGTATCCTATTACAATGTGACATGTGTTACCTTCCCAGTTCTGAAGCTTGTTGCAACCCTATGTCTATAAAGGGTTTCTAAGACTGGGAAGAAGGGTCTAAGATTCTTTTTATGATAGCACTTTTGTGTCATAGGCAGTCGGTCTAGATAGTGTACAGTTGTAGAATGTTTTAATGTTGTATTTTGATTTCAAGCTTTAATCAAGAAAGTTGTTAGTTCTTATTTCTGAGTCATTTTGTCAAGTTATTGTAGAAAAATACAATGTATGTACTTCTCTCAAGGAGATTAATACAAAATCATTGTAGGGATATTTGTGTCTAAATCTTATCTCCTCTTATTATGGTTTTTATTGATTTTATGGATATTTGAGCAAGTCTCAAATTTCATTTGCAACCCTTTCAGGTTGTATATCTTTTCATTGTTACTATTGGTTCAAGGAACTAGGTAAATGCTTCTATGATTTGATAAAATCACTAAAATATAATAAAGGATATTATAAGAATGGGGTTTTATGATAACAATTGATATATTTGTTTACAAATTGAATAAATAGATCATAGTCTTCAATGTGGTTCTATGACTCTGTGAAAATAGCAAATGGATAAGGCACTAGTCAGTGTTTAAGTAGTTAGGCAAATATTCTTATGATGTTCATGGTTAAAATCAATATCAGAATTCAATTTAATTATTTCTTAATAAAAAGGGGTTTAAAATATGGTCTTCTCTTAATACTTTGATCTAATAGATGCATTGTTGGCTGCTCTCAGATCTATTTAGTATCATTCTATAAAAGAAGCATTTATGACCATATATGCTTAAAGGGATTATAAAATTATGGAGAGAAAGTGTCAAATCCCAGGTGTACCTACCTTAGTTTTGTAGAGCCAGAAGTGTAGAAGGAATTGTTACCTTGTTAGTTGGCCCAAGGTCAAATAAAGTATGCTTAATATGAGAAATAGTTAACCCATAGGTGTACTTTTTTTTGTTGTCTCTTGGTTATTTAAAATCTGTTGAATCAAAATCCAACAATCTCAATGGGCTCTAACTCCCAAGTGTGATCATGTCAGATCTCACTGTCACTACTACACGGGCAATAATCTTTTCCCACTCTCATCCTTAGCCTATACTAGCACTAAGGCATGAACGAGGAATCTATTATCTTATTAATTCATTTTAAAACTAAATTTAATGTATTATATTATCACTTATTAAGTAACTTACTAAGGATACCTAGGTAGCCACTTCTGGGCTCTGGTGCCTCCAAAGAAAGCCACTTCCTCTCTAACACCTAGATAACCTACCCTAAGCTCATAAGTCTCAAAAAGACGTCTCATATATAATCATGGATCCTAAATGACAAGAACTAGCTCCAAAATGTCACAAGAACACACACATAACCATATTTCATTACAAATACATCATAATACCTTCAAGTAGTAAAAACATTATCAAGAGCTTTCATAGGGTTGGGTTAAAACTGAATGCCATACAAACATGCAAGACAAATAAACATAGCACTTTTTCCTAACCCCGCCTTTGGTAACAATCCTAAAAGAATGACGTAAAAATGATTCCATCTTAACCCACAATTATAGAAGGAAAAATATTCATAAAAAATTAATAAAAATAAACTAATTTGTAAAACATCATTACATAAATTAATTTATTAATATAACCACTAACATAATTATAATTACATTCCTAAATTAAATTCCATTAACAAGGAAATCAATTCATAATGTTGTTTAAAATAAATTGATTCTAAAATTAATAATTACTAAACAATATATTGATAGTAAAATTTCACAATTTAAAATACAAATTTTCTTAACTATTAATTAATAATTAACTTTATCCCCAATATTAATTAATAACATAAAATATTAACTAGTATTAATACCATAGTTTTTTTAAAAGAAAATACCAATAACTTATCTACAACATAACTTTATTTAATTGAGAATATATTTACCACCATATATATATATATATATATATATAACTAAAACAAAGTTAAAAGGGGAGTTTTCATTGCTTGGTCTAACACAAAACAACAAGCAAATATATATATAAGGAAGAACATCCACCTCTCCCCCCCTACACACACACACATATATAATGTTTAACCAACGAGAAATCTAATGTCAAATTTATACCAGGAAGCAAAATTATTTTTAATATTCTAATTTGATTCAAACCCTAAGGTTTTCTACAACAAACTTTATCAACCATAATGGATTCAAAACAAGATATTTCTACGGTATACCTAACATACTAGGTATTCACAATACCATATTTGTTTCACCAAAAGGTTATAACCAGAAATCTAAGAAAGAGAAGAATTCCAAAACATATACCAACAAGATCTAACATATACAAAAAAAAATTATTCTTTTAAAAAAGGAATTTATTCTACGAGGGTTTTAAACCCTACCTCAAGTCACCAATTAATAGAAACCCCAAAGAACAATCAACCATGTAAAATTCCAAAGCTTTCACAATATACTCAAATTCAATCCTTCGAGCCAAAGCCTCCAAATCTCTATGTACAATAACAATGGTCAAATCCTCCTAAAAAAGGGAAAAGAACCTAGAACTCGATCTCAACCATGCAAACCCGAAACTCAACTTAATGATCAAAAATTTGTTATTACCAAAATTCATTTTGCGTGATTTTTAATTTAATAATTAATAACTCAATGCACTTTCACTTAATTCAAATTTAGTATTTCTCATTTATATCAATTCACTCAACTTTTAAAAATGCTTTATTCTTTTATTTAATTAATTAATTGTGCAACTAATTGCATGTCAATTATAACTAAAAGAAATATTGTTTTAAATCATTTATAATTAATGCAATTGATAATTTATTATTAATTAATTAATTTTATCTTTAATTAAATTTTTTAATTTAATAATTAATTAAATCTTTTATTTCCACAATTAGACTTTAATCAAGTCTTTTAATTAATAAATGTATTTAATTAATTTTTATTAATTAAATAACCTCATATTTAATTTTTTATATTTAATAAGATTTAATTATTAAAACATATAATTAATCTTAGTAGATCATTTAACCTTTTCACAACAATCACCCAACCATCCAAAGATCAGAAAAGACCAACTGAACCTAATAAAACAACAATCATGCTCAAGGGAAAGGCTCATGAATTCACTTCAGCTGGACAAATTTAGAGAGGGAATAAATCAAAAACTTTTCTACTATTTTAGGACAATAAAATGGCTTAGGTTGGGATTCAAAGCTGAATGTTATATCCCATCTCTTACCATTGATACATTGTGATAGGACACACTCATCATGATAATTTAGGGAAGTCGATGCCCAGTACCTGCAAGCCTACATAAAAGACAAGCATGTACATCCATATACATATTCAACAAGCAATGGTGAGATCAGAACATCGTGTAGGTCTAGCAAGTAGGTAACTACGACTTCATCCTTCAACCACATTAAACACATCAAACATAAAGGTAAAACATACATGATAGCCATAAACATGCAAGAATGTGGTAAGTAACATCATGAATATAAACGACATATTTAACCATTTAAATAATCATCATTGAAGTAACTAACATCATCTAACTATAAACATGTGATATCTCATGACTATCTAATATCAAATCACCATGTAATGTCATACATCCAAAATCACATAATAAAGATGAAATAATCAATGCACGCATGAAAGTGGCCTAAAAGAGTTTGGCAATATAAAACTAAAAAGGCAAACTATGGTTGGGCACTATAGTACTCATCTTGGAAACAATGAGACCAAGAACCACCACATGAGAAACAATGAACTTGGCTACCAAAGATTGAGAGGCGGAAGTAAATAATCCTACCACAAGGGAATCATTCACCAAAGGCTGAGAGACACAAATGAGAACACTCATTAAGCCTACTCCATTACCAACGACTAAAATATCCACACCTAGGTTGCAAGTAGGAGATCCAAGAGGGGGACCAATTTTTGAATGGGAGAGTGGATAGCAAACAAGAGACTTGTTAAATGTGCTTCTAATAAAAATATTATTAAGATATCACTCTAATTTTGGTCTATTTATTGAGTTTTTATAAATAACTTTTTCAGTAATTATAAAATAAAGACATGGATCAATTTCATTTTTCAAATGATATCTTAAAATAGATATCAATTTCAATATTGATATTAAATTTCATATATTAAGCTTAATATTATTTATTTAATATCAATTTTGATATACCCATTTCAAGTTATCAATTTTAAATAGTGAATTGTCAATTTAAGCAATATTTTAAAGTAGAAGATATTTTTATTATGATAAGTTGGAATTTTGGTAGGGCACAAAAACTAAAGTTTTATATGAGTTCAATTTATGAATTGATGTACACATTTATTTATATGCAAAACATCAGGATATTGATAAAGGTGTTGATATAAGTTGAATTAAATTATAAAATAGATCAAATATATTTAATTAAAAAATAAAGAGAGTATTTTTTTATATTGTTATCAATTTTGATACATGATTATAAAATTTTAGATATCAACAAAAAAATTAAATATATGTTATCAATGAGATACAATTAGGATTTTTTTTAAATCTTTTTTAAGTTGGTAATTTTCATTACTAGTTCAAATTTGAGGATTTAATTTAACTTATAGTTTGACCTCTCATTTCTACAATTTATATTATATTATTAAATAAAACATTCAACATTCTAGTAATTTAGGAAGGAAGAATCACAGGGTTGAACAATTGGTGAGTGTTAGCATTAATTTTGAATGGAAGCCAAAGATTCTACTTCAACTTAGAAGTAGATGTTTGTATCAAAAAGTTATGGAAATAGAGGTCAAACCTAATTATGAAATTGAGAAATCTAAACATTTCAACAAGATGGGAGAGGCCTATGGTCTCTTATACTTCTCCATGTCTCTATAATCGTTGTTCCATGTTGAAGAATGCAAAAAAACCAAGTGAAGTTTGGACCACGTTGGAGACTCTTTTTTGAAAGAAAGATGAGATGCAGGTTCACATTATTGAAAATGAGCTCAATTCACTAGATCAATGGAGTTTTGAAAACATTCAATACTGAACTTAAAAAATTTCAAGGCCTTATTACTCCAACTAAAAGGGTATAGAATTAAAAAATCCAAGGAAGAAATCAAATTATTCCTTTATATTCTATCAAAGTTGGGTTCAAAATACATTGTATTTGTCTCCAATTCTCACATAGTCAAGCTTAAAATAGGAGCAACTTGGAAGATACCCATACTTTATGCTTTCATTGAGTCCTTGATACATGAGAAGGATAAGATCATAAAGTTGGGCATAATGAAAATTTCCAAAGATCATGTACTTGTTGTGCATGCAAGTGGGAATAAAAATTGTAAATCCGATTAGTAATCCAAAGGAAAATAGAATAAGGAACCAAATCCAAGAAAGGAAGGAAATGACAAACCTCTAGATGGATCTAGTAGATCAAAATAAAAGGACAAAAAGGGAAAATCAAAGTGCAGATTGCAACCATGGTTACCATCCAAAATCATCATGCATAAAGAAGACCATTGGTTGAGCATGGTACAAACACTTTAGTAGCATAATATTGGTATCGTTATCCCTGGTATTGCCAAGAAAAAGCATGAAGAAAAATCACTAGAAACAAAAGATAATACTCATGCATAGATTGCTATTCATTATTATTCATATGCATGGATCATATAATTTGGAGCTTCACACCACATGGAAACCGCAAAATATTCTCTCTCTTCTCTAAAACCATATTCTAGTTCTCCTATTCTTATGGGTGGTGGTTTTATGATAGAGGAAACTAGGATAGGGAGGTTAGAGCTTGGAATTGGAAGTTTTGAGAATGTCCTACACATTACAAAGATTTATATTAATCTTCTTTCCGTTTATCAAATGACACATAATGGAACTGAAAAGAGAGTTGAATTCACCCTAGATTTGGTGAGCATATTTGATATGCAAGACAACTCCAAAATTGTTGTTGGTGAGGTGAAGCATCATTCTCATCTATACACTTTCTCTAACTTTGTTACCAACATAGATTCTAATTTACTACTAACACAAGCAAATGATGAAAGTATAATTTGACATAAAGATTTGATAATTTGAATTTTAGATACATGCACAAACTTAGAAAATAGGGCATGGTGAAAGGCTTTCCTACCATATAATTTTCTAATGGAATTTTTGAAGGTTGTGCTCTTAGAAAGCACCCACAAGAAAAGTTTCCAAAGGGGATTACATGGAGAGCCTCCTCTCCTCTAGAGTTTGTTCACAATGATCTAATGGGTCTAGTTCCTAAACCTTCCACAAGAAAAGCTATATATATCCTAACATTCATTGATGATTACACAAAATAGACATGAGTGTATTTTCTCAAATTCAAGTTTGAAGTGTTTGATAATATTTAGACTTCAAAAGCCCACGTAAAGAAGCAGTCTAGGAAAATGATCAAGATAATTTTCACAAATAATGGTGGGAGCATGTCAACAATGATCTCTAACATCTTTGTGATGAAACAAGATTATAGTTGCAAAATATAGTTTCTTACACTCTGCAGTTAAATGGGGTAGTTGAGAGGAAGAATCAATATTTGAAAGAGATGTCTAGTTGTATGTTGCCTGCTAGGTCCCTTCCCTTTGAATTGTGGGCTTAATAAATCAACTATTCTTTATACATGCAAAAGGGTATGTGCACCAAAATGGTGAACAAAAAGGGGCCCGTATAAGTGGCCACTTTTCTTTTTTTTCCTCAAATCAGGTAAACCTAAATTTCAAAGAGAAACTCGAGGGTCATACACTCAAAACTAGGAGAATTGTGAAAATAATAAGAATTATAGTACTCTAAATCTAGTTTCTGAACTACTAAAGTTTTTTTTTAAAATGGATAAGATTAAGAGGGTGAAACCCATTGTGCATGAGAAATTGTTCCTGATTGAAAAAAAAAAACATAACATAGTGTCTTACGTGCATTTCACAACAAATATAGTTAGATTTGGTGTTTTACAAAACCCTTTGGTAGAATGATAGGTAAGAGTGAGAGCTAGAAGTTGTGTATTTTTTGTAATTTTCTATTGAGTATTTTCTTTTTATGATTTTTTGAAGTGGTTGCATCTTGAAAATCAGGTGTTTGTTCCTATGTTGGGCATAACTTGCATCCAAATAATCAAAAATAATTTTTTTTTCTTAAAAAGTGTATAGAATCAAGTGTAGAACAATAATATGTAAATTGTTTTGGATTTTCTCAAGTATATCAGAAGTTATTAAGAAAATGGTAGACAATATCTCTAAGAACTATGAAGACACTGGTAAAGAAAATTTAAGTTTACTATGTTAATGTTGTCCAAAAATAGAAACATTTATATGGTTAGAAAATTGAGAAGACGTGTGAGATCATGATGGTAATTTTATAGATACCCACTTGTAACTGTGTAAACCTGATGACAAGGAAGTTGAGAAATCAACCTGAAAGAATAAAAGATGTGTAAAGGGAGAGAAATGGAGAGAAAAAAGGCTCCCAAGCCTTAGGGTCATTGTCCAAACCTCTTACCTAACCATAACGTGATCGGGTTCCTAACTATTAAAAAACTCGATAAGGTTCTGTAAGACAAAAACAACTTTCCTAGTTCTTCATAACCTATATGGGTAATGTAGAACTCAAAGCATATGTTTTTAGTTCTACAAAACCCATGCATGTTTTGCAGAAATAAAAACATATGCTTGAAAACTTAGCATACAATACACAGATGTATATACTTACATATATAATATGTATATGTGTGTGTGTGTGTGTGTGGGTGTGTGTCTATATTTGCATGTGTCTCCCCATTCCCTCTCTCTCTCATCTTCCTTCCCCCATCACCATCTCTCTCTCTCTCTCTCTCTCTCTCTCCTATTTTTTCATAACCTGTATGGGTTATGTAGAACTAAAAGCATATATTTTTAGTTCTATAAAACCTGATTGAGTTTTGCAAAATTAAAAACATATGCTTGTAAACTTAGCATACACTACATAGATGTGTATACTTACTATAGTCACCTAAATTTGATTAATAGTCTTAATTAAATTTAGTCATCTTACTCGCATTATCGATTAAATAATTATAAATTATTTAATTAATTTATGTTAGTCCCCTAGCTTAATTAATTCAATTAATTAGCTATAGTCCAATTATTCTAATGGCAACCCATAACCATTCAATTAATTAAATCCCCTTCCTCTATTAATTTAAATGAATATTTTTATCTGCTTAAATTAATTCATAAATCTCTTTCCTCCCACATGGAATTAAATAATATTATTGATCCCAGATCTAGTCTCCTGCCTCGATGAGGGAATCTAGAAGCTTTACATGAGTGGGATAGAAAATGCACCCTATAAAGCAACGTCTAGAATTCTATAGAAGTTGGCTCTTCTCTTAGTGTTTTTGGTAATGGGAAAGGAAAATTAAACAAAAACCAAGGCGATGTGCCAGAGATTTTGAAACCCTTTGAGTTCTTGTTAGCAACAAAAAGAACATAAGATCCCAAAAATGAGAACATAATGCCACAAACTCTTCATTGTTGGAAAGAGAACGTGATGACAAGATCCTAGACATAGGCCAAGGCATTCATATCTTCCCATGAGAAGAACATGTTAAGGCTCACATGAAATGTTCCTATTGTCCCACTAAAATAAATATTCTATGAGAATTTCATTCACCAAAATGGCATGGTTTAACCCTAGACCACAAGTGACTAGACATGATCCAATGACTTGTAAATTCATGATGAATTATAAGAGCTTGAAATTAATAGATGATAACTATACTCATTCAGAATTGACACAAAACCTTAAATCATCTACACAATAGTAGAAACACATAGTACAAGAAAATTGGGCATAGTCTAGTATGTCTCCTCTATTGATTATGTTGAAAATTACAAGGCTAGGGTCTAGAAAATGAAATACAACTATTTTATAAGTGTTCTACTATGTAGTTAACAAAAGACTCTGGAATAGAAATTCTATATCTAATTGAACTCTCCAAAAGAATGGTTTCCCTTATTATAATGTACCCCTAGGATTTTATAGAAAAGATCCCAAAACAAAATCTCAAAAATGCAACTAAGCATGGTCTTGCGTTTGTGCCATCTAGAAGGTTCATCATGGAAGCCGCAACAACTGTCTTGACATGCTAATATCTACATTATGATTTATCCTCCACATGTGTAGCATGGATGCAACCTATGCCCTTTTGTATCACCTCACCATCATGAGGGTGTAAAATCCCAACTCCATTCATAGTGGTTCCTCATTTTTAGTGCATGGAGGCGATCACATTTTTGGATTAAATCTACCTAGGGATTTGCTGCTAGCTAAAAAAGTGACACCTTTTTCTTGAAGGAAATGGGCCCTTCCACCCTTTAAATGATGTGACCACAGAATAGACACGTGTCACAATAATGGAACTTGGAGAGGGGAAGCCTTACAAAGAAGTGCTTGAAACTCTATGGTGTTGAAACATGGAATTATAGCGGGATTTCTTGAGATTTTGCTTCCCTTAAGCCTTCAAAAACTCCACGGTGATGACATGTGGTGCTCTTTACAATGAGAAAACTTTGAAAAGTGAAGGATTTTGAAGGATAAGGGCCTACAAACTTGGTAAAAACCATGCTATTTTGACATTTTTCTACCCCAACTTCGCAAGGTCATAACTTTCAACATGTTGCTCAGAATCTGTAATGGCATACGACATTAGAAAGGTCTTCAGGAGATGTAATTTCAATCCTTTGGCACCCTACCTTTGACACACTATATTAAGGGACAAATGACAATATTGACCCCAAATTCTGCTCCGAAGGCCTCAAAAAATGCACCTTTTTGGAACATAGAAAAATACCAAAAAAATATTTTTAAATTTTTTTCTCAATTATGCTCATTCTGTCACGTCTACATTGCATCAAATTACTTGAAAATACCTTCATAATGCTCCATACAAAGTTTGTAATAGATAACATCTACAAAATTCTATTTGACCCAATGGCTCCTAACTTTAACCCCTAACCAAACCATCCCCAAACTACTTGACCTAGGGTTCCAACTCAACCCAACCCCTTCACAAATACTAATCCCATTTAATTATTTAAATAACCTTGTCTAACTAATTAAACCTCCACTCATTCTCTCTCCTCCCACTTGCATTTTCCTAGTCCTCCCACTTGCCCACTAATCCAAGCCTAATCCTCTCCTAAACATTTGTACAATCCTAATCACAAGGATTAATAAATCCTAACCCAAACCAAATTAAACCTCTTGTCATATCCTCTCCAATCCAAGCCCATTTGCATTTAAGTATTTCTTAAATACTCTTACACCCTTCTTACATCCTCTTACACCCTTGTCCCCAATTCCCACTTCCCAAAATGGTCACATTCCTCAAGGCTTGACCTTTGGGAGTTGAGACAAGATATTCCTTTATGACATATCTTCCTAAACCCTTATGTCCTCTCATCCACTCTCCCATGACACTTGTCACAAGACTATGAGTTTGAGAAAGCACAATCCATGTGCTTCCCCTCAAAAACATCCTAGCCCTTCCTCATCTTTGTATCTTGACCATCCATTCAACCCTCCTCTTGATTATAAATTGAACCCTCAATCCTTAAGAAATCATCCACCTTCATCATAATGTTAGAATGCAAATTTGAGATAAAAAAACATAGAAAAGCACCATCATAATGCCCAAATCCATACTCACTCATCTTTGAAGCTTGAGCATATTGAGCACACATACAATCCATTAGACAAATCTACATCAAGGAGAGCTTCTTGCAGGTGCTGAGGTTTGCATCCATTTGGGTTTATTTTATGCTTTTCTTTGTTTAATCTAGATGTTGCTTTAATTTGTGTAGTTAAATGCTTTACTAGTTTAATCCATTTGTAGACTCACATTTCCTTGCACACATTTTGGCATGATCATCATCCTCATCTCCCATCATCCTTCCTCCTAGTTATTCTTTTGACTGATTGGGACATCTGTTGCAATACAACCATCTTCTTCCTAGCTCTATGTCTTGTTTTTCTTTGAAATGATGATACTTTGTAACACCATCTCAAAGAGGGAAAAAATGTAAACACCTAAATTTGATTAATAATCTTAATTAAATTTAGTCATCTTACTTGCATTATTGATTAAATAATTACATATTATTTAATTAATTATTTTTTTTTTTTGGTTTTTTTTTAATCAAGCTCTATTTAGGGGGCAGTACCCATTTTATTTCCATTCGCAATTCTTACAAAAGGGAGATGGAGCAACAAATCCTATTACATATGGCCCAAATGAAACATATCAATGATATAGATACATGATCTCGTTAGCAATGGACTTCAACCTAGCTACTACTTCCTCCGAAAAGAGATTCCCATTATCCTGAATAAAGGCCTCAAATTTTATTCAAGTCATACTCTTTCACAACGCTAGTCCTAGAAAAAACCTAGGCCTTCTTCATGAGAGTTTTCTTTCCTTCAGCCTCTAGATAGAAATGCCCCAAGACACAACCATCATACAACTTAGGATTGATATGATCCAATGTGGATACTACCTCTAGATACACCTCATATGCTACCATTCTTCGAACCATTCCTACTGCCATCAAGGAATTGCTGAGGACTTGGACGATTGGATGGAAGAGGTCTACTACCATCACCCCATCGTGAACATGTCCTCTTGACCAATAGTCCACCCCTAGGATGATCACCATACTTTCATGCTCTCTCTCCTTATCCCGG
Organism: Chamaecyparis obtusa; assembly: GCA_027943335.1. Taxonomy (NCBI): domain Eukaryota; kingdom Viridiplantae; phylum Streptophyta; class Pinopsida; order Cupressales; family Cupressaceae; genus Chamaecyparis; species Chamaecyparis obtusa. The sequence goes on from BSBK01005669.1 coordinate 1,654,485, forward strand.
CTAAAGATTTGTTGTAATTGTGCCTCCAGTGATTTTCCAAATGCCTCCTCCTTCCTGTAATAATAATTGATGCCTAAGTGGTTTTCCATCTCGTACTACCTGATTAAGGAAGCTTATAACTCTATTTAAAGGCCAAAATCATCCCTCCTCTGTTAAGACTTTGTTCTGATTATCACATCGTATCTAAATTTTGGATACTCCTCATTTTGTTATGACTAAAATCAAATTCGCCATCGCCACATGACTAGTACTACACTACATATCCTCTAGAAAAATTTGGATACTCATGGCTCAACTGGGATTGAAATCAATTATACTATCACATCTAATGGCTCTGCTAGGACTAAAAGCAAATTATGGAATCCCCATGTGACTGGTACTTCACTGCTATCTCTCTGCCAAACTGACCATCTCCCTTACCAGTGTCGTCGAAATCCACCATCTCTATCTAATTCCTTCCTTTGGATGAAATCTGATGTCTGTTGAGATAATATCCTGCAATCCCTTCAGGATCTAGTCATCCTGGCTGAAAACTATTTCAAATTCTGCAGCAATTCCCAAATTTTCCATGTGATCAACCGCTTTATTCTCTTCATGAAAAACATGTTGAATGTAGAAATCTTCAAACTTTTTTAGGGCCTCTTCGATCCTTGGTAACCAACATGCCAATCTCCAATTATTGAAGGCAGCTTTCAAAACTCCATTTAAAATAATTTGCGAGTCCCCCTCTGTGATAAGTTTTCTGATGCCAAATTTTGCACACCAATTGATCCCGGCCTCCAAAGCTACTATCTTAGCCACGTTGTAAGTATTGACTCCCAATTTTTTTGCTATGCCCTGCAACATTTCACCTTTGTTATTCCTTACTATGGCACCTAGACCACTCCTCCCCAGATTGCCTCTGCTAGCTCCATCAAAATTCAATTTTTCCCAGGCAAATGGAAGAGCCTGCCAATATGCAAGGGTCCTATCCTCTTGCTTATTCTTCAATATATGATCTCCTTGGTGTTTAAAGAGCCACAAAGACTCCATTTCAAAGTCCCATTTTGACTTATATCTGAATTTTAGTCCCAAGGTTCTAGCATTGATAACTTCCTCTATGGCTGATTTGATCTTACTTTTAAGCTCACTAACTTCCAATCCTTCCTCCTTGAAGATCTTGTGATTGCATTCTTTCCATATATGCCAAACCAGCATTGAGGGACACACTAACCATAGCAAACCCCATTTTGATTTTATTTTATCAATTGGCCATGCTGAGAGGAAATCCTTAAGCGTAGCATTCCTAACTGTATACCAATGAAGCCTACCTAGCAACCAATCCTAACAGTTCTTTGCATATGAACACCAATATAGCAGGTGATCCACTATCTCTTCTCCCTGTTTACACATAACACACCAATTGGGCCTCGACATCCCAATCATTTTTAGTATGCTGCCTGTCAGAATCCTACCATGTAGAGCGATCCAAAGGAAATCCCTTGCCTTTAGTAAAGGCCATTTGCCCCAGCATAGTTTCAAAGGCTAATATTTGCTACATTGTCTGTGCCTTAACAACTCATACCCAAGATTTACCTTATAATCCCCTAGCTTTGAAGCACTCCAAATCAGAGTGTCCTCTGTTGCTGAACGAATCACTACTTTGTGCGACAACAACTCCTATAAGATGTTGCTATTGGCTGAAGAGGCTACTCTTATGGATCACCAGCTAGCTCTTAATGCAATTGGGGAAGCAAAAAACATGTAATTTGTGACCCGCAACCCTTCTAAAGCTTCCACCTGGTTAACCCAATCCTTGTCAGAGAAAACTATTTCAAGGGGTGGGTCCCCATTCTAGGAGTCTCTCCAAAATCTAGCACTCTAGCCATTTCCAACCTTCACGAAAGATATTCTGTGAGTATCTTTCTACTTTCCCAAATAAATCTCCAAAATGGTGAGCCAATAATAGAATTTTCCATCGTCAAAATCCTCTCAGGGGCCCAGGAGTCTAGATATTTAGCAACCATGATTTGGCACCACGATTTCCCTAGGTATTTGTACATTTTCCAAGCCAGTTTTGCACCTAGTGCCAAATTTTGTAAATTCATTTTGCGAAGCCTTGCACCACCATCCACCTTGGTCAGACAGGTCATTTCCCAATTGATAAGTGGAATCTTCTTTTCTTCCTTCGATCCTTCCCAAAGAATTTTTTTAAAGAGACCGTCCAACACTGAGGAAGCTTTGATAGGAGCCCTGTATACTACCAAATAGAAAACTGGAATGGCCGATAAGACTGATTTGACCATAAGAATTTGTCCTGCCTGTGATAACCACCTGTTCTTCCACGATGAAGCTTTGTAATGTCCCCTTTCTCTGAGATGAAATTTAATAATTTTAAAATATAAGATTAAATAAATAAATAAATATAATTATAATTAAATTATAATTATGTTGATAAAATTATTCTTCAATAATAAATAATAAATATAATTATAATTGAGATTATAATAAAATATAAATAATTCTAATTATATATGAAATTAAATTATATAGATATAAAATATCACATATTATTAATATGATAAATATAATATAATATACTATTAATATAATAACAAATCATATAGTAAATAAACAATAAACAACTATTACAAGTAGTAGTTAGACAATCTACGTGTTTATGTGGGGCATTTGAAGTGTGAATTGTCAAAAGGGAAATATTCATATTGAACCTGATACAAATGAAATGCGTGCAAGATGGAAACAATATAACTTAGCAAACCTTAATAGTGGATTATGGTCAAGCAAATGCTACATACGTGAGAAAAGCACATTAGCCTTTAAAAGTCATACCCATGCAAATGAAAGATATTAGAAGCTGTTAGATATATATAGAACAAGGTAGTCGACATAGGTTATAACGAGTAACACTTGAATTAGTGATACTCAGATATAACATAATACTGAATTAGTTAGCAATATATGGACTCATCTATTGGAGAAATCCCATCCCTTGCAAAGTATAAACATCCAATCAATTTGGGGGAGGAAGGGATAATAATGGAAGCAACCTGTGTAGAGGTCTCAGCGATAAAATACTAAATACATTCAAATCTAGTAATCCAATCTGGGAATTATCGAACAGGGACAAAATTTTATATCTTTCAAATATTTTCCATTCCTTATTTTCATTCATGTTGGGAGATTCATTAAGTCTGAAAGAAAGAAACCATCCACCCAACAACCAAACACTATACATTCCAGCAGTACCAATAAAATATTGTCAATAAAAAACATAACAGATTACATAGAGAGGGAATTCATACAGAAAGAAATTGAATGAATGAAGGAGATATTTTAGGAATCTTGTTTCATATTCACGGTGCTCAAGAAACTCTATTATATGAAGAAGTGTGCACGAATACAGCACAATAATCAAACAGTCTCATAATTCATAGCAAGGATATTAAGGTTCATCAGACACGGCTATTTGATTGAGGCATAGTTCTTAAACCCCCATCACAAGAACATATGGTCTTAATCTGAAACAACAATAGCTTGTATTGCACTCATATGGAAGATACTTATCATAACAGATTTCATTGATATCAACTCAATTTTTAAATTAGAACGTGGCCCCCTTTCTAAATTCCATTATCTATATATGTGGGTGAAAACCATCATCATGATAAAATACTAGTAAAAATATTAACTTTGGAATTACAAGTTATTAGAAGAAGAAATCTCTCACAAATTAAAGAATCTCATCCCAAATTTGATAGGAATATCAAACGGGGACATTACAGTGGTATCAGAGCATAATCCTGACATCTTATGGAGGATAGTTCATGCAAACATATAAATGAAAGAAAGGCACAAAAGCTATGGCCAAACAGTTGGCAAGTGAACTAAGAAGCTTCATGGAACAAATCAATGAGAGATTTGAGAGAACTAAACAATTAATTCTCCAAGCCATTCAAAATATGAACAATATCTATCATAATGAAAGACACATCCCTAATACAGGAAGAGATACACATTCCAATCATTTTGAAAATGAACATTCATCTCAAAGCTCCACACTCGGGCCTACTATTCTGTCTTTCCTTCCTTAAGAAGAACCCATTTTAGAAGAGGAGGAACCAACCACAAATAGTGTGGAAGAATTGGCCCAAATGTATGCAAGGTTAGAACCAGCAATCCAACAACTTATTCCCTTTAAGGAATATTATGAGACCAAAACCATGGAAAATAGAAATAGAAGGAATAATCATGCCAACAAGGACCTCAAATCAAGGATAAGTAAGTTGTCACTACCATGTTTTGAGGGATCAGGGAAGGAAACCGCTCAATCATGGGTTCAAAAACTAGATACATATTTATGCCTCAGCCCCATGACCAAAGAAAATGCCATTAATTTTGCCATACTCCACTTAACCGGGTCAGCCCACAATTGGTGGCACCATGGTCTCACTACTCTAGGCCATAAAAATATCAATACCTATAGTGAATTTACTCAAAGACTCATGAGTAGGTTCGACCAAAGAGATCCCAAATGGTACTTCCAAGAGTTAACCTGTCTTAAACAAACAAGAACCATAGAAGAATTTGCAAATCAATTCCAAAGTTTGTATGTTATGGTGTCAGATCTATCTCAAAGGAGACTCACTTATATTTTTATTGAGGGGCTTAAAGACTCCATCAAAACTATTGTAAATCCTCTAGAGCCTCAAACATTAGAGGAAGCAATACAAAAGGCCAAGAGGGTGGAATCAAATTCTTCAAAGGAAAAAACTAAGAATGTTTCGACTAAGACACAACATACATATGAGGAATCAAGAAAGGATGAGAGGGGAAGAAAATGTTACTTCTACAAAGAACAATGGGATACAAGACAACGATGCCAAGGGAGAGATGAAATAATAAAGAAAGGTATATGTTTTAGGTACAAAGAGCCATGGGAACAAGGGCACAAGTGCGGGAAAAAGAGCCAAATCCATAGAATTGAAGCAAGACAAGATGAAGAAGCACCACCTAAGAGAACAAGGTATGATCAAGGGGATCTCAATAACATCCAAGCAGAAAAAGGAGCAGAAACCCAATGGAGATTTGAGGAGGTTCACCCCTAGATGTGACAAAAAACTAGAAAGTTTGTGTTAGTCAGTAATGCAAAAATAGTAATTAATAGATTTATGTAAACTTGATTTTTTAAGAAACATTCAATGAACTATATAAGGACATTCTTGGAGGGTGTCAAAATATTGATTGAGAATATTCTTGGTGAGTATCACAACTTATTTTAGACGTTCTTGGTGAGCATCGAGATTTGATCAAGACATTCTTGGTGAGTGTCAAACTTGATTTAGATGTTCTTGGTGAGCATCGAGATTTGATCAAGAGACATTCTTGATGATTGTTAAAACTTGAATTAGACGTTATTGATGACCATTGAGGCTTGATTAGGGAAATTCTTGGTGAGTGTTAGAGCTTGATCAAGAGACATTCTTGGTGAGTGTCAAAACTTGAATTAGACATTCTTGGTGAGCGTCGAGGCTTGATCAGGGAAATTCTTGGTGAGTGTCGGAGCTTGATCAATAGACATTCTTGGTGAGTGTCAAAACTTGATTTAGACATTCTTGGTGAGCGTTGAAGCTTGATTAAGGACATTCTTGGTGAGTGTGAAGATTTGATCAAAGACATTCTTGGAGATAAGCAACGTCTATCAGAAGGGAAAGAAAATAATACCATACATCAAGATAAGTTCCATAAATTGAATTACTCCTAAATTGAATATTTGATAAATTATATTTGTGAATATATTACAGTTCTAACCTCAAGTTAAATTTTTGTTTCAAGATTGTTAGATTGGATGTGGGAGTTACATAGCAAGGCACCATTTATATTGAAGGTTCACATTGCTTGAGGACAAGCAAATTTGGGAAGGGCGGATTGTAATGTCCCCTTTCTCCGAGATGAAATTTAATAATTTAAAAATATAAGATTAAAGAAATAAATAAATATAATTATAATTAAATTATAATTACATTGATAAAATTAAATTAATGGTTGATATATATATATATATATATATATATATATATATATATATATATATATATATATATATATATATATATATATATATATATATATATATATATATATATATATATATATATATATATATAAGAGATTTAATATATAATAATATTATTATTCAATAATAAATAATAAATATAATTTTAAATAAATAATAATAATAAGAAAAGTAATAAAATATAATTATAATTGAGATTATAATAAAATATAAATAATTCTAATTATATATGAAATTAAATTATATAGATATAAAATATCACATATTATTAATATGAGAATTATAATATAATATACTATTAATATAATAACAAATCATATATTAAATAAACAATAAACAACTATTACAAGTAGCAATTAGACAATCTACGTGTTTATGTGGGGCATTTGAAGTGTGAACTGTCAAAAGGGAAATATTCATATTGAACCCGATACAAATGAAATGCGTGCAAGATGGAAATGATATAACTTAGCAAACATTAATAGTGAATTATGGTCAAGCAAATGTTACATACAGGAGCAAAGCATATTAGCCTTTAAAAGTCAAACCCACGCAAATGAAAGATATTATAAGCTGTTAGATATATATAGAACAAGGTAGTTGACATAGGTTATAACAAGTAACACTTGAATTAGTGATACTTAGATATAACGTAATACTGAATTAGTTAGCAATATATGGACATGTCTATTGGAGAAATCCCATCCCTTGCAAAGTATAAACATCCAATCAATTTGGGGGAGGAAGGGATAATAACAGAAGCAACCTGTGTAGAGGTCTCATCGATAAAATACTAAATACATTCAAATCTAGTAATCCAATTTGGAAATTATCGAACAGGGACAAAATTTTATATCTTTCAAATATTTTCCATTCCTTATTTTCATTCACACTAGGAGATTCATTAAGTCAGAAAGAAAGAAACCATCCACCCAACAACCAAACACTATACATTCCAGTAGTACCAATAAAATATTATCAATAAAAAACACAATAGATTACATAGAGAGGGAATTCATACAGAAAGAAATTGAATGAATGAAGGAGATTTTTTAGGAATCTTGTTTCATATTCATAGTGCTCAAGGAACTCTACTATATGAAGAAGTGTACACAAATATAGTACAATAATCAAATAGTCTCATAATTCATAGCAAGGATATTAAGGTTCATCAGACATGACTATTTGATTGAGGCATAGTTCTTAAACCCCCATCACAAGAACATATGGTCTTAATTTGAAACAACGATAGCTTGTATTGCACTCATATGGAAGATACTTATCATAACAGATTTCATTGACATCAACTCAATTTTCAAATCATAACGTGGCCCCCTTTCTAAATTCCATTATCTATATATGTGGGTGAAAACCATCATCATGATACAACACTAGTAAAAATATTAACTTTGGAATTACAAATTATTAGAAGAAGAAATCTCTCACAAATTAAAGAATCTCATCCCAAATTTGATAGGAATATCAAACGGGGACAGTACAAGCTTTCACCCGATATTTATTTAAAATATCTTCCCAAAAATTATTTTTCATCGTCCCGCATATAAAGGTATCCCAAGATAGACAATCGAAAATTATCCTTGTTCAAACTCCAAAATGGCTAAGATTATAACTTGCTGTCTTCTACTAGTATTGAGAAAGTACACCCTTGATTTAGTCTTGTTCATGTAATGTCCTGAATCTCTTTCATAAATATCCAATACTTCTTTGATTATTTTTGCCTCCCTAATAGTAGCTTCCCCAAATAGAATAGCATCATCAGCAAATTGTGAGTGTGAAATTGGATCCAGGATGTTGTGAATGGAAATCCCTCACCAGTGGCCCAAGCTTGTCTGTAGCTTAATAAATTTGCCTAGAACTTCTTCCATCAACACAAATAGAAAGGGGGACAGGGGATCACCTTGTCTTAACCCATTAGTATCTTGAAAAAAATCCACATACCAAACCATTCACAAAGACGGAGAAATGAACAAAAGATATACAACGAATGATGCATTGGATCCATTTATTGTGGAAGCCAAACCAAGAAAGAATTTTTGAAAGAAAAGGTCATTGAACTCTATCATATGCCTTACTGACTTCTAGTTTAACAATCATACCTTTCTTCTTCTCTAAATGCAAACTATGGATATACTCACCCGCCAAAAGGATGTTGTCCACTATTTCGCGACCAAGAATAAATCCATGTTGTTCTACTAAAATAATCCTATCAAGAAGTGGTTTTAATTGGTTAACCATGGCTTTAGACAAGATTTTATATAGAGCATTACATAACGAAATAGGCTAAAAATCATCCATGGTCGAACACTCTTGTTTCTTGGGAATCAAAGTGATGATAGTGTTATTCAGTTCTTTAACAAATTGCCCTTTAAGCCTGAATGTTTCCACCACCCTATGAATATCAGTGCCCATAAATCCCCATCACTTCTGAAAAAATTCCGATGGAAAACCATCATGGCCTGAGGCTTTAAAAGGGGGATTGTTGAAAGTTTCTCTTTTTACTTCCTATAATGTGAACGGGCGCATCAACTCGTAGTTATCTGTGTCCGATACCTCCTGATTGATGACTTCAAATAATGTCGATGCAAGCTGGGACTAGGAATTGAAGGATGCCCCTAGCAGCAATTTGAAATGCAAAATCGCTAGATTCTCAACATCTTTGGGTTTGTCTTGCCACCTACCCTGCGAATCTTGAATACTATTGATTCGGTTGATGGATCTCTTGGCTTTAATCGAAGCATGGAAGAATTTTGTGTTCAAATCCCCATCATTAATCCAATATTCCCTGGGCTTATCCTTCCAATATATTTCTTCTTTGAGCAAAAGTTCAGAGAGCTCACTCTTGAGGGATTTCTCTTTCTCGAAATCCTCATTAAACATCCTTGTAGATATAACTGATTTATTCAGAGCATCGAATTCTGCTTCCACTCTAGATTTTTCTGAGAAAATATTCTTAAAGGAGACCTTATTCCATTCTTTGATTTTATCCTTAACTAGTTTGTGTCTCTTTATAAACACAAAACTTGGGGTTCCCCTGAAAAATGTCACTAGCTCGCCACCAGCCCTCTACCTTAGGAAGGAATTCCTTATCCCTCCACCACATATTCTGAAATTTGAAACTCCCTTTGAAACTTGGGTTGGCAGCATTAAAACTCAACTGAACTGGAAAATGATTTGATATAGACAGAGGAAGGATACTTGCATCCAAATTGTAGTCTGAGTCTACCCAAAATGGTCCAGCCAAAAATCTGTCTAATCTTTCTGAGATTTTGGCAAAATTAGCCTGCCTATTAGTCCAAGTGAATCTCCCATTCTTAGGAACCACATCTAGCAGATGGTTTTCATTCACAAAGTCCCTAAAGTCCTCCATCACTTTATTAGACATTCTTAGGTCACCCAATTTATCATCCAAATCCAAAATGGCATTGAAGTCACCTGCTATAATAATCTTGTCGCAGTTGAGAGAAACCATCTTAGAGGAAATAGCTCCCCACAATTGCATTTTAGCTTCTATTTTAATTAGACCGTAGACATTGATTAAAGGAAAAGAAACATTGTGTTGAATGCTGACCACTGTGCCGAATAGCTAGTTATCAAATCTTTCCAGATCCATCATCTTGATATTTCTGGGATTCCAAATAAATCCAAGCCCCCTTGATGCACCTCTTGCTTCTTGAAAAAAACCTTCCCAATTGTTACAAGAAAAGAGAAAACTAAGAGCTTTATCCATACACAACTTGGTCTCTTGAAGCAACACAATATCATAATCTAATCTGATCAATGCTCGCTTGACCAAGCATCTTTTGTCAGGAGCAGATATGTCCCTGACATTCCAAGTTGAGATCTTCATTTCCCACCAACGGAGAGCCCTGCTCCCTTGGCTTTTTTCATGAAATCAAAGACACTGATGATACCCTTCTCCTTTTCCGACTCTTCCCTCATTTGTTTGTGAAACCGCCTACCCCCGCCACCTTTGGCTTTGCCTAAAAGGATGTTAGCAGATTGACTAATGCACCTAGGCTCAATATTCTCTAATTCATCCACCGGTAGAAAATCTTCCATAGAATCCCTGTTGTAATCAACCTCTGAATCCGATCGAGCCTAGTAATTGAAAGGAATGATTGCCTTAGACCTTGAATCCCCTTGGCCCTGCTCTTGACAAGAGCCTGAGCATTCCCCTTCTTCTTTGGTTCCATCCATCTTTTGAAACGAGGAAGACTGCACATGTTCCTTATTTGTCTGCAGGACAATTATTGAAACTATTTTATGTGTATTACTCTTCTACACCCAAACTTTCACAGGCTTGATGAACGCCTTGTTAGCCACTGAATCCCAATTCTTAAAGCCGCCTCTCGAACTCCCAGAAATAGTAGTCTATTTCTACCTGCTACTTCCAAATATTGCTGCCTATTTTCAAATTGATGAAGGAGGGAATTTCTTGAACTGCTACAATTTTGATTCTAGCGTATAGGTAAGAATCATTCTCTATTATTGATTCATCCACTTCAATGAGGGTGCCCAATGATCTCCCTATACATTCTAGGCTTGCATCTCCCCAATATTCCAACGACAGATTGTATAACCGAATCCAAATAGGAGTCTAATATACCGCTAATGGGGTAGGGTCAAAAATTGGTTGTCGTGGTTGCAAGTATAATGGGAATGATTGAAAGGACCAATTTTCCTGATTGAGGATTTTATCCCTGTCTGCTACCTCTTTGAAAATCACTATAAAAAAGCCTTTCCGGATGAATTTTATCACTACATCTCTGTTCCATTTATCCTGAACCCATGATCTAATTTGCTCTCTTCCATATCTCACACTGATGAAATGCCTGATAATTGCCATATTTTCCCACAAGGCAACGTCCTCATCAATTTCCTCCAGAAGATCGATGTCCACCACCTTATCGTTCTTCTCAAATGCAGGCCGAAAAGAGGCAACCCTACTCTCAAGCCTGAATTTGTTGAAGAAGCGGCCCTTGTTAAACCTCTAATGAAACCGTCCGCCATGCCTGAAATTCTCCCTTCTCTGCTGCATCACTCCCTTATATATTTAATTAATTTATGTTAGTCCCCTAACTTAATTAATTAAATTAATTAGCTATAGTGTGATTAATGTAATGACAACCCATAATCTTTTAATTAATTAAATCCCCTTCTATTAATTTAAATGAATATATTTATCTACTTAAATTAATTCATAAATCCCTTTCCTCCCACTTGGAATTAAATAATACATTTAATTCTATTTGATTTAACCCTAACCTAACCATCTCCAAACCACTTGACCTAGAGTTCTAACTCAACCCAACCCCTTCACACGTACTAATCCCATTTAATTAGCTAAATACCCTTGTTTAACTAATTAACCCTCCACTCATTCTCTCTTCTCCCACTTGTATTTTCCTAATCCTCCCACTTTCCCACTAATCCAAGCCTAATCCTCTCCTAAATATTTGCATAATCCTAATCACAAGGATTAATAAATCCTAACCCAAATGAAAGTCAAACTCTTGTCACATCCTCTCCAATCCCAACCCATTTTCATTTAAGTCTTCCTTAGTGCTCTTGCACCCTTCTTACACCCTCTTACACACTTGTCCCCCATTCCCACTTTCCAAAATGATTACATTACTCAAGGCTTGACCTTTGGGATTTGAGACAAGTTATGTCTTTATGACATATCTTCTTAATCCTCAATGTCCTCTCATCCTCTCTCCTTGTGACCTTTGTCACAAGGCTATGAGTTTGAGAAATAACAATCCATGTGCTTCCCCTCAAAAGCATTCTATCCCTTCCTCATCTCTGCATCTTAATCATCCATTCAAGTCTCCTCTTACCTATAAATTGAATGCTCGATCCTTCAAAAATCATCCACCTTCATCATATAATTATAATGTTATTTTTAGATTAAAAATCACAGAAAAGCACCATCACAATGCCTAAATCCATACTCACTCATATTTGAAGCTTCAACATCTTGAGCACACATACAATCTATTGGACAAATCTACATCAAGGAGAGCTTCTTGTGAGTGTTGAGGTTTGCATCCATTTGGGTTTATTCTACACTTTTCTTTGTTTAATCTAGATATTGCTTTAATTTGCATAGTTAAATGCTTTACTAATTTTATCCATTTGAAGACTCACATTTCCTTGCACATATTTTGGCATGTTGGGTGGGACCCACTTATATGGGTCATTCTATTTAATCTTTTTTTCTTGCAAACTAACCCATAAAACTAATGTTTATTGTTGTTTGAGTGGTTTTTATAAGGTTTTTTTGTGCTTGCAAGCTAGAATTGACAAGAAGGAGGAATCACGCTCCTAGTGGTGGTCTCAAAATTTGCATAGCAACCAAAATAAGAACCAGTGAGAAAATGAACCTGTCAATTGGCCCTCTATGGCCTATTTGTGCCCATCATTTCCCTTTCTTAGTCTTATCCCTTTCTTCCATAGTCATGCAAGAATATTGTTTAAACTAGTGGAAACACATATTTGTAAGTCATAAGGCAAAATGACTAAAAAACTATTCATGTGTGGGTTGATAACACAAAGGGTTTGTGTTCTAGCATGTCGATAACATGGTGGGTTTGCATTTCCATAGATCGATACCACAATATATTTTCATTCTGACATGTCGATAACACAATGGGTTTACATTTTCCCATGTCAATAACACAATGGGTCTACATTTTCACAGGTTGATAACACAATGGGTTTGCATTTTCATAGGTTGAAAATATAGAGGGTTTGTGTTCCCATAGGTCAAAAACATGGTGGGTTTGCACTGTAAATTGACGAGATTACTGACAAGTATAATACTTTCTGTTCTTTTAATTTATTTTTTTTTCAATGTGTTACTAACAAATTTGCAAGAATGCTACTTGTTTCAGTGAGATCACTTTTTCACAATTGTGTTTTTAGTTTTTGTGTAGATAGGCAAGAATGCGAGCAGAACATGCAAGAATGTTGTTTAAATTTTTAATTTAAACAATGAACTCACATTTATATTTAGTGTTCTAAAATTAACCTTAGATGCAAAATGACACAATTTCACTTTTGGTTTTGGTGCTTAAAATTCACAAGGCTAAAAATTGGACAAGTTTAATCTCACATTTCAACTTGGTGCACTTAAAAATTTCAAAGGCCAAAACTGAACAAGAAATCTACACTTTGATTTTGGTGCTTAAAATTGAACAAGGAAAATAACACTGAATTTTGAGGCATAAAAATAACAACTTGTGTTTGTTTCTTTTTAATTTTAGAGGAACATTGCCTAACTTGAATGGTTAATTAACACCATGTTTGAAGTGATTGGTTCACTTGCACAAGTGTAGAGTGCTCCCTTGCAACATACACTATCCTCTCCCACTGCCTCTCATGGTTGTTCCAGTGTAAGAAAAAAATGTTGCAAATGCTCAAAATTTGTTATCTTTTTTAGAGAGGCCAATATGAAGGAAGCTCTTCCCCTTTAGAGGAAGACGTCAAACTGATAAACACCCCAATCAATATATAAACAATACACTAAGAAAACTCTCACATTATCCCACCAAGCTTGGGTGAGGCGTGTTGATGATAGTCTGGATCAGGTGAAGTATTCCTAAGTAGCTAGAATGGTTAACTAGATACTTAAGTATCTCACACGTGTACAAATCGATTGGGGGGATGTCATAGATCCTACTAAAAAGGCTTAAGTAGAAGCTATCTTTTAGCCTTGGTATATTTTCTTGTGGTGCAAAAGGATTGTGTCATCCTTTGAAGTTACTCACCATACATGTATCCCTAGTTTTGAGGTATAAAGGCTTTTGGATTTCATCATTGAAAGTCGAGCAAGCCCTCACAAGGGGATCCCCTATTTACCCATGCCTTGAAGGCCCTATCAAGTGCATCATTTATCATTTAGCTTCATATCAACTTACATCTTAGATTGAGAGGGACACATCAGACGAGGGTTCAATACACCAAGTTTGGAATTTGTTCCAAGTTCATGAGCCTACAAGCAATATATTAAAACCAATTTGACCTTAAGCTAAAGTGTGTGTGACTTGTATTCGTTATAAAATGGCCAAGTGAAAATATTTTGAACATACACAAACAAAGAGTTATACAAAAAATCTTTTGCCAAAGTTAGTCCAAACTTAGTCCCAATTTTCTAGTCCAAGAATCATCCAAGCTCCAAAATTTTGTCATCCTAGGTTCATAATCATGTCCTAACTTTCATCCCATGTCATTTTCTTCTAGTATCATTATTATCGCCTTCCATCAAGTCCTCATTTTCTCCCTATATCCTAGGCTATTAGAGTTATCTTGGTCATTCCTCACCCCCTTTCCATCTTCTTTGGAGGCTGTCCTTCCTCCTTTCTAGAGCTTAATCCAAGTCCTAGTTCGAGCTTATTGTTTATCTTAATTTGAGCTTTAGTTTTTCATCCATTGTCATCCTTCATCCCTATCCAACTCATTAGCAAATCATCATGTCATAATTCTATTATGACGAGTTCGGTCATCCTACCTTTTCTTCCGCTTTATCCTATTTTAATGATGATGATAGTCTTGTATTTTATTCTATAATAATTAAAATATCAATAAAAAAATAAGTCTAATATATTTTATTATTATTTATAATTTTATAAGAATACATAAATAACAAAATAATTTTTAAAATTAATAAAAAACAATTCTTTAAAAGGAAGAAGAAGAAGAAGAAGAATTAGAATAAAGTCAATTTTTCCTTTTTCCTTTTTATTTTTTTCCTAATAAAAAAAGATAATATTAAAAGGTATTCTTATTAGAAAACTTATTTTGTGGTTTTTTAGTCATCAAACTTTAAAAACTCTTATTTTCAGCATTAAAGTACAAGGGCAAGCCCACAATTAAAAGCCTATCAACAAATTACAATTTCTTTAAATTTAAAGTTATAGATGATGCTAAAATTTATGAACTAATTTATTTATAATGGAATAAAACACTTTTTCAATATCCACTTCTTCCTATTTGTTGATTTAAATGTATAAGTAATAAATTCAGATTTTATTTTAAATAATTAAACTTAAAATTTTATAATTAAAAATTTATAATATTTAATTTATGATGCATCGAAGATTTGAGCTATATATATTCCTTGGTCATTTCTACGATTTTAAAGATCAAGTTAAAAAAAGAGATATTTAAAATATATAGATTCATAATAAAAAACCATGTCATGAGATATTGACTATTATTATAGCAAGCTTGATACTAGATGTAATGAACATAGAGCAATAGTAAATAAATTCATCACTCAAGTATTTTTCCTTTTATAATTGTTATAAGTGTTCAATTAATAATTATTTGTATTATGTATCTACATATTTTTAATAACACATTAAACTCTACGCTATAGCCTAATTAATATCATAAAGATACTACTATGTTAACTATAATTGATTTCTCTTTCAATTGTAATGTTGATTGACTCATAAGTGAATCCTAAAAAATAATATATTAATCTTATTTTGTAAACTTCATTATTAAATCTAATAATGCAAAGACAAGGTTGAATCAATCTAGGCACAAAAGAGATTATATGGAAATAAATGCTTAGAGAATATCAATTTCTAAATATCATTAAAAGATTTTTATATTTTCTTTATTTATAATCTTTTAAATTATTTCATTTTGTAATTTGTTTAATAATTTGAATAGGTCTAGTGGTGGAGAATCCGTGTTCTTGAAAAAGAAGTAAGAAACTCAAATCTCATGAAAAATAGATTGTAAAAATTCTTTTCTTTTTATTATTTAAATATGCTCTCCATAAATTTTTTTAATATAAATATAATTAGCTGATTTGAAAGTTTTTTTTTTTTTTTTTAATACTTTAAAACTTACCACATAATATTAACAATCCATTTGTAAAATATTACTATTCTTAAATACTTTTTCTTAATATAGATGTAATTTTCTGATTTGAAAGATTTTATTTCTTTCACACTTACCACTTCCCACGTCATGTTAGCAATTGATAAATCCATTTGTAAAACATTACCAGCCAATAGTCTAGGGTATGTGGGTATTTTGATTTTCCCGCGGGAACTCCCTGCTTGTCCTCAGCTTAGTTATCTTGTTTAAACAAATTTAGCTGGAGAAATCTTCAGGTGCTCTTCATTAAGAGTTCATTGTCGTAATAATTTTACGAGCGTCCCTGATCTCACGTCTGGCTAATATTCTTCTCTCCAATTCTGTAAAATGTATAAATTTGTTAATTCAGCGACAAACCGATTGTTCTGTGACTTAATATTTGATTCAGCAAACAAAAAATGTACAGAAGAAAGCTATTTACGTTTTTAAAAATGTCTTTAAATTTCTTATTTTGTTATTAAAAGATAACATGATTGACGTCTTATGCAGAAATCTGAGACGAGGGGAGGAGAGGGTTACAATGGCCAGGGGAGATGCGGATCCTGATATTAGCTCACAAGCCAATGTTTCTGCAGAGGTTTGATGTTTCTTTAGTTAGGGTTTTGCTTATTCTTTCAAAATTATTGTTTAAATGAACAAAACCCCGTTACCTAAAATTATTCTTTCTATTTAAAGAAGAAGAATTGAGTGTTCACGTATCCTCGGTTATTCAGGATTTCTGTGCGAAAAAAATGTGTGCAAGACAGAAACCAGAAACTCCTTTTTAAAAAAAAATGGTGTATGCATCAAGTGTTACCTGTTAGATCTCGGGAGTGTCGTCCCCACACATGTGAACTCCTATAACCTTGTCTGTTGCTGAACACACAATTAATTTCATGAAAATTCGATCAGCAAGTCCTGATAATGTTGCTTTCATGGGTCGGAATTCAGTTGTGTAAACATCAATATCACCATATTGTTGTACAGCCTGCAATGAAAGATGCAAATAAACGTGTCAAGACAAAAAAAATGGATTCAATTCAATCTTTTATTGTTATCCTTAACAATGTTGTAGGGATCTAAAAGACACCAATGGGGTTGTGCACCACATATAAATCAGAAAAGTACTAACCTGTTCTTCAGTGAGGCCAACTGTTGCAATTGGGGGTTGAGTAAACACCGCAGAAGGCATATATCTGTCTTGAATAATTAAACATATTAAAATAAGCTTTGAAAAGAATAATATAAAAGAAACCAAACATGAATGATCTTTAAAACATTTTTATGGACGGGAGGTATCACACACATGGGAGACAAACAACGATTACTCCTCAGATAGGAAGTATATTTGCACACAGGAACGAAGATTTGACTTAGGGTTGTCATTGTAGTAATGCTTAAACTTGACTCTTTAATTACACTGGCCACCCTGAAATTGTAATTTTTTTTAATGATAATGGCCTTCTAGATAGAAGTCTTAAAGTAGCCAATGGGAGAAACATAATAGTTTTTTAAATATGAGCAAAACCCAATTTGTTTTTTGTAATCATTATCAGTACCAAACAAATAGATCTGCGTTTCTAGCTCTATTTGCAAGCCTATTGTAGAACTTGTGGATTGTGGTATTGCAGAACTTGTGGATTGTGGATTATTTGCAAGCCCTACTTTTTTTTTAATCATTATCAGTACCGCACAAACAGACCTGCGTTTCTAGCTCTTTTTGCAAGCCTATTGTAGCTCTATTTATAATCCTTCTTCCAGTTAAACACCAAGAAGGCAATTCAATTAGCAGGGGTGCTCGTAAAGGAGCAGAGCAGTTCAAAGATATCAATCAATCAAGGAAATCAGTACAATTAACATTGATTCTCATAAGAGAGCAAAGAATCTTCAACAACCAAATACAGATCAAGCCTTTCAGCAATAGCACCATCCAAGAGAGCAGTGTTCGGCATTCAAAGAGCTAACCAGCATCAAAATCGAATCTGTCCAAATTACCACAGCAGACTGAAAATAGATAACCTATATTATGTTCTATAAGTGTAGTGGGCAAAATTTAGGGCAATACCACAAGGGGACATTACAATGGGTATCAGAGCCATGATTTTGCCAGCTCGTGAGAACAATACTATGCAATAAGCCTGAAGATAGTGATCAAGAACGAGTGGCTAGAAATGACAAGAGTCATGGTGCAAATCATTGCTTAAAGATCACAGTTGACACTCAGTCATTTGACATCATGCAAGAGTCTCAAACAAAGAGGGTTATGAGAAAATTCAAAGGGACTTCATAAGCAGATCCTTGAAGCATATTGGAGCAAATTTATGAGCATATGCAAGTAGAAGGTAATGTCTTCTTTCTGAAATAGGATTTAGTAATAAATAACTAAGTTACTGGTTTGAAGTTCGGGTTCGAAGAACCGGTTCGCAAGTTCGAGAAAATTTTGAAAAGGGGTTTGGGTTCGGGTTTGAAAAAATATTAAAGATTTTTTTAAAAAATATATATATACATATTTTGAAGCCTAGAAGCATGATTTAAAATTAGAATGTCACATAGTATCATAAAAACAACATTTAAACAACAAAAACACCATAAACTTATAATCATAGCATCATGAATCGTGATCATACCATCATATACTTCAAGTTCAACATCAAAGATTCAAAATATAAAAACTAAATTTATCATAACATCAAGTTCAACTGTTCAAGTATCAATAATATCATTGTTTCAAACTTTCAAGTTCAACTAATGAATTAAAAATCAGTATTCATCTTCCTCTTCATCTTCATCTTCATCTTCAACATTAGTTGACTCAGCAATAGAGTTAAGGCCAATGGGATCAGCAGCAACAACAATAGTATTGGCATCAAAATCTGCAAAATCATCTAGTGAAAGCTGAGAAGTGGAAGCATCCAAGTCCGCAATCTCTGCATGTACATCCCACCTCTTCGTGGCCCCTTCTTTGTATTCTTTAGTCTTGTGTGAGAGAAGACGCAAGTTGTAATGCACAAATACCAAGTTCTCTGCTCTTTTTGATTGCAATCTATTGCGCTTCACTAAGTGGATGAAAGAATATGTGCTCCAATTTCTTTCCGATGCAGATGAACTAGCAACCTATGAAGACAAGACAAGGTAAGCAATTAAAATAAAATTATAAAAATTACTTGCTAGTCATGAAGATCAAGTAAATTAAAAATAAAACTTACTTGTGATATGATTTTTATTGCAAGGGGCTGCAATGTTTGGAATCTTTGGCCATGGAGGTACCACCAACTATGAGCATCCTTCCTAAATCGATGACGAAGAGCATCATTACTTAGACCTCTTGTTTTCACAAACTCTATGAACTCATCCGTAATCATATCTCTCATATCATCATCAGGAAAGAGTCTTTCAAATGCTGCCTTGTATCCATCAGACACTTCTAAATCTCTATAGGGTGGTAGCCTTCCTGGTAGATCAAGATATTGGTTGCTATAATATTTGGGCGTCAATGCATAGGCAAGCAAATGTAGAGGTGTGGTCAATTTGTTCCACCGTTCTACAATAATTGTTTGCAATTGTTTGAAGAAGGTCTTTTCGGGATTTTGCTCTTTTTCATTTACAATTTGCTTGATCTTCTCAAGCGTTGAGTCTATGCCATCATAGATCTCTCCAAGGCAAGGCCTATCCATGTCAGCGTACCTAAGCATGCTCATAATGGGCTCGGTGAACTTAATGATATATTCCACATGGTCCCACCATAAGTCATCCAATATCCTGCTCTTTATTGAAGCTGCCCTCTCAGTGTTGCTTTGCTTCCATATAGCCCAGTTGTTGTTGATTACCATACTGCAAAGTGGCTCTTTCACTTGCACAAGTCGTCTCAAGACGATTATATTTGATGCAAAACGAGTTTCAGCAACCTGTAACATAAATTAGAGCAAAAAAATACAACTATTAGATACATGCTTTATAAAAGAATACACATTACACAATAAAAAAAATAAAAATCAGAAATTGTAAGATACTAATTTTTTTAAAAAATTCACTTACCTTCAGTAACTCCAAACGTGAGAACATTCTGAATATTCCTTGAGTCATGTGATGGTTTGTGATGAACATCTAGATGTCCTCAGCCTCTGCATACACCTGTTTGATCCACTCAATTGTTTTCCCAATCTTTTGTAGCATAAGATTGAGTGAATGGACTGCACAAGGTGTCCAAAAGATATGAGAATAGCGCTCTTCAACCAACAAACCGGCAGCTCTACAATTCTTTGCGTTGTCTGTTATGACTTGGACAACATTACTAGCACCCACTTGTTCAATGACAGAGATTAGAATATTAGCAATAAATTGCCCATCTTTTACTTGTCCCTCACAATCCACCGCTTTCAAAAACATTGCCCTTGTAGGGGACACCGCTAGGACATTGATCAAGGGACGGTTTCTAGCATCTTTCCATCCATCTGAAACAATTGTTACCCCTGTCTCGATCCATGAATCCTTTATGGGCTTCAATTGATCATCAATCCACTTGACCTCATTATCCAACAAGGTGGTTTGTATTTTCTCAAAACCGGGGCCCTCATACCCTGTTGGAGCTTTATTGACACTTCTCAACATTTGTTTCCAATATGGAGAGCGAGCAACATTAAAAGACAGCCCATTTGCAAACAAGCATCTTCCAACATCAATGTCGGCAATTTCCTGACTTTGATTTTGAAATGCAGTTTCTAGAGGTCCCTTTCTTTTGTGTGGAAGGCCAAGGGGTTCTTTTTCAGGCTCACGGGTAGCTGTGGTAGTAAAAAATGGGTGGTCTTCTATCACAACATTTGTGGGGGGTTGTGTTACCCTTGCTTTTTTTTAATTTTTACCTCTATTGCAAATGCCATCAGCTGAAATTTGCCTACGTTCTTCTCTCTTTTCTGCTGCCTCATGCTCTTGAATATACTTTAGTACAGTTTCATTGGGTACAGGTACGCCTCTTTTTCCAGGGCATTTCTTGACTCTTCTACCAGAGTATCCACACAAATGGCCTACTACACGAAAATATAAGCTATTTCTTTCTACATCACAACCCCTACATTTCCAACGGAATGCACCACCTTCAGGAAGGGCTCTTATAATGTCAACATGTTTCCACAAAGGAGAATCAGAGTGGGGTTGTATTCTTTGTTCGGTATTGCCTACCGAGGATGAGGTAGATGCCATTGTAGTTCCTTTTCCTATGGGAAGAATGAAAGAGAAATGAAAAAACTAAAAAACTTATGGAGAACGAAAGAGAAATGAAAAAAATTAAAAAACTTAAACAAAAACAAAAAATAAATGAAACAATAACTTACCTCTACTCATTGTAAGCTTGCAAAGGTGTACGTATGAGGCACAAACTCTTGAAGAAAGCTCACAAACCAATCTTGAAGAATCTTCCAACTCCTCCTTGCACAAGCACAAACTTGCTTTTTTGCTCTTGCTGAAGTCAAATAGCCTACTTGCACACAACAAATGATAATGAGAAGCACAAATTAGGCTTTCATAACTAACTTTTAGGGTTTTGGACGCCAAAAAATATTAAACTTTTGCAAATTCCGCAACTTAAATGACTTGCGGGTGCCGAAGTTCGCCCCAGTTCGCCTGCAGTTCGCCATTTTCCGTAGTGGTCCGCCCGGGTTCGAACTTCTGGACCCGAAGTTCGAACTGGGTCTGAAAATCCGGACCCTGCCTGAACCCACAGGCGAACGGGACCCGAACTTCGGACTAGTTCGAACTGGGTCCAGTTCGGAGGGGGGGGGGGCTGAACCCTGGTAACTTAGATAAATAATAATAAAATTAAAATATAAAAATAAATAATTAATGATAAAATATAATTACAAGTTAATTAAGTTTAATGAAAGGTCGCGTCCCCCTCAAATGTAAAGATATAACAAGGATCAATGGAGGAAGAAAGGGATGAGAAGGGAACGAGGAAGTGACTCTTTCAAAAGGAAATAATTATGAAGGGTTGTGACTCTCAAAGGGCAGAAATGATGGAGGATTGTGACTCTTTCTAAGGGTAGAAATGATGAAGGGTTGTGACCCTTTCGAAGGGTGGTAATTGTAAAAGGGTGTGACCACTATGAAGAGGTGTGACTCTCCCTCACATTGGAGGATATAAATGAAAAACAAAAAATGCTGAGAGGGGGAGGGGGTGAATCAGTATTTTACACGGCCTGAGACAAATAATAAATCAGAATGCAGAGAACACAACAATACGAGACAGGACACACAAAATTCTCTTGTGGAAACCCAAGACGGGTAAAAACCACGGCATCACTAATCAACTTGGGCAACTACCCATTACAACTGAGAGCTACAACTCTCCTCTTTAACTTAACTAATCAGGCTTCAACCTGATCCGGAAGGCTGCAACCTTCCTTTTGAGAATTGTTAAAACAGAACAAAAATATGCACTTGTCTTCACAGCAGCATGAAGACCCTTAAGCTGCAAATAGTCTTGATACTCATAAAATAAAACAGACCTGATGATGAATCAATTTCAACAAAAACTCAAGACCCAATATCAACGAACACTCTGCCTCCTGTTATACTGCTGGTTGGTGTTCTGCAACGTCTGTTACCAAAACAAAACTCCCTCTGTTATGAAGATGAAACCTACTAAGTTTCTGTCACCTTTGCAATAATGAATCGAAATCCTTGACTTTTAACAGTGCTGTTTTAACTCGTCACTACTCCTGACCCGAGTCCTCACCAATATACTCAGCACCACTTTATGCAACTGTATCTTTCGATGGCCCCTTTCTAAACTTCAAAACATCTCCTGTATACTGCGAAAGCTGTATCCTTTTCGCACAGAGCAGCCCGTCTTATTAGTCACTCCTTGGTTTGTAAAACTTCGCTTTTCTTCTCCTTTGCTAAGACCAGTGCTGCTTCACATCACCACACTCTCCGTTTTGACATCACACCAAATGCTTCCTCATATTGCAATAGCTGGTTCCTTAAGCTTCTGTCATGACTTCCCTCTAAATCAAAGATCTCAGTCTCGCTTTGTATCATCCGTTCATACCTCTATCTTTTTTTCGTGAAAGCTTATCTTCATACATACAAATCTTAGAACTCACAAGACTCAAAGAGCCCCGGTACTACATGCGAAAATGGCAGATTCAAAGTTTATCCGTTACAACTTTTCTTCCTACGCACTGTACATTCTACAGTCACTGTTTCAGTGCAGGCACCGTTACACAGATTTTTTCACTGTTACCGTATATCAATTTTTAAATTCATTCATATAGCTTGAACTTGATGAACTCCTCCCTATTTTGCACATCTCTGATTACACACCAACAATCTGTGTGTCTTTCGTACACAGCACAAAAAAATGTCCACCCTGCTTCAAGCACGCACACAGCACACCTTAGCTTTCTATTTCACAGAGTCTCCTTTTTATTTTTTACTTCACTGGCTTCCTGTGTATATCTTCGTTGCAGTCTCTATTATCAAATTTTTACTTCCAACCGTTCATGAGAAACTCATGTCTCATACGTAGACACCCTGTAGCTTTTAGTTTCCAGCACTAGCGTTCCCTTTTTCCTACAGCCCGATACTTTTTTAATACATATTGTGCCTTACTTTTCGTAAGCAGCTACAGATTTCCTCACCCTCTATCTATCCTCACTTGTCTTACTTGATGCTTGCGGCTGTAAAAAAAAATTCAATACTCACGATAATTTTTATCTCACACTGCATTTTTCGAGATACTCCTCCTCAGACCAAAAAACTCATTCCTTTTTCAAAATCTTTACTATCCGCAGAGAACCGAGAGTCCAGACTATGCACCCAGCCGTTACACTTCTTCCACACGAACTTTACTCAGTGCCGACTGTTCAAGACCCACGATACCCGTCTCGATTCTACTCATTCATACATTTCTAACACACCCTCAGTTCTTCTCATTTGCACTCACTTGTTCTTCACGGGGCTCACATTTACTTAAAAAACTGTTTTCGTTTTAGTCACCGCACACCCTTTTGGCAATCAACGCAACGCTTCTTCTTCTCTGCAAAAAACGCCCTTTGATCATTATCCTGTGAAAAATAAAAACGCTTTGACGGCTCATTATGGTCTGCCTGTTCATCATTTTAAAACATGCAGGAGTCTGAAATATACAGTCTTTTTGCCCAGCTCAATACAGACATCTTTTGTTTTACTCATGGGCTGGCATTTCCATCTGAACCGCCTAACAGTTTGAAATGGTTTATATATAAAAAATATGCCTTCATATGTCTGCACGTCGGGTGAAAACTTAGTGATTTTTGAACAGCACATCTCCTTTATAAACTCTCCTAACGTTCCTGGCGGATTGCTGACAGAAGATGCTCAACGCCAGTCCCACCAATACTTGTCGAGATACAGCATCTTTGAGGACAGTTCGGGTGTGACAGTTACACAAACAGCAGAGGACAAAATTGTCCTTTTAAATCAACCACCTTCAGTTGCAGAGAGCTTGTCATATGCAGACAGATTTGAAGACTGAAGGGGACATAGTAAGTTAAATAGATCCCAACACAACAAGTGTCACACAAGAAGGTGACCCGAACTCCATCAGATGACAAAAACTCAACAATAAAGGGGAGAAGGTTTCATTTGAGGAGAGCATCCAAGATAGATCAATTTGGGGAATAGTATATTATTCTCAAAGGCAACAATAAAAAGTGGTGACTCAATTCTTATGAAAGGTGTTGACCCTTCCACCAATAAATTGTAAAGGAGGATTCATTTCAAGCATTGAAAGGGATACATTGTGCTGCGAATCAAGGGATAAATAATCAGTACTCAATCAGCAATTGGTACTCATTAAAGGGCAGATCAGAGTATAGGCATGAGCAGATCAGCAAGCAAATAAAATACATTCAGCAGTCTATTGCATCAGCATATAATCATCAAGGATTATCTAAGTAATCAGCACAAAGAGCACACAAAAGGGCACTTGCATCATATAAGTAGGCCAAGAGAACACTTGCATCATGTAAGGAGGCCAAGAGGGCACTCACAATTTTGTGTGTGAGATTAATGCTTAAGTGTATACCTCTATGATAGAGAATAGATATTCATACTATCTGAAATCCACCTTGTGAGAGAGAGGGCCTGAGGTGTGAGAGAAGGGTGGCGAGAAGGCTTGTAAGTAGGCTGTCCTGGTAGGACCATAGCAGCCTA
This sequence comes from Chamaecyparis obtusa, assembly GCA_027943335.1. NCBI lineage: Eukaryota > Viridiplantae > Streptophyta > Pinopsida > Cupressales > Cupressaceae > Chamaecyparis > Chamaecyparis obtusa. The sequence goes on from BSBK01005669.1 coordinate 1,679,650, forward strand.
GGATAAAGAGGGCACTTACAAAGTCAAGTAACCCCTTACAACCTCTGCTCAACTCCACAAGATGGCAATAGAAAATTGTCATGCATACTATCTGAAATCCACCTTGCAAGAGAGAGGGCTTGAGGTGTAAGAGAAGGGTGACAAGGGGCTCGTAAGAAGGCCATCCTAGTAGGACTGTTGCGATCTAGGACAAAGAGGGCACTTGCAGAGTCAAGTAACCCCTTACAACCTTCGCCTGACTCCACAATGACAACTATTTGTAGGGAGATAGGGCATGATTAGGGAAAGTAGGTGCAAGCTGTGAAGCAAGAGGATTGTGGTAGACATCCACTATTAGATTTGGTGTAGAAATGGCTTCGGGTGGACCCATCATGTCTCTTCCCCCAATGTGCTTATGCTTTATGAATATGATGTGGCTTGACTAACCCTAAAGACTAATTATATATATTTATGTATGTATATTGCATATGTCTTTTGTGCTGTGGTTGCATGATCTGAAACAGGATTGTATTATTGAGAAAAGATTTTATTTGGTAGGATGCAATACTAACCTTAATTTGTTGCAATTGTGACTTTAGGGCAAATTAGGAAGGGGGCCACACAAAACGAATAGAAAGATGGGGCTAGGCGCACTTTCTGACTCGAAATGGATTATGAGCAACAAGATTGGGGTTAAGCTCTCTTTCTAGCTCGAAATGGATATTGAGGTAAAAGATGGGGTTAGGCCCACTTTTTGGCTTGAAATGGATTATGAGCAGCAAGATTGGGGTTATGCCCACTTTCTAGCTCTAAATGGATTATGAGCAGCAAGATGGGGTTAAGCTCACTTTTTGGCTTGGAATGGATTATGAGCAGAAAGATGGGGTTAGGCACACTTTTTGGCTTGAAATGTATTATGAGTAGTAAGATTGGGGTTAGACCCACCTTCTGGCTCTAAATGAATTATGAGTAGGAAGATGGGGTTAGGCCCACTTTTTGGCTTGAAATAGATTATGAGCAGCAAGATTGGGGCTATATGATGTCCCCATCCTTGACCTAATACGTAGAAAGCCATAAAGTATATATGTGGTTAAGGAGTGGCAGATATTGAGCACCTCAAGATAGATGGTTTTTTAAGATTGACAAATTGTACATAGCATTGGAAGTTCTAGTAGGTAGTTTTGTATGTTGGCTACCTAGAGAAACACAAGAGTGGCTAGGTCAAATGTATAATATAATAATAGTAATGATATGTTTTTAAAATTTAGTGATATTGATGAAATATAATTTTAAGGGGAGTACGATAATTTTTGGTGCAATAGTAATTAATAAATGGTGATAAATTGCACTGTATCAAAGAAGTATAAAAAGGTTTAGTGTACAATTGCAAAATACATGTTATGGTAACATGGAAGGAAATAAGCGTAAATATTAATATTAATATAGTGACAGTTCAAAAGTGTCTAAACTTCTAAATGCTTTGATATATGACAGCTTTTCGGGATAATAATAAGGTGAAGGATGATAATGTAAATAAACTGAAGTTGCAAGATAAAAGAGTTAAATGATCGTTGGATTATGTATAATTTGGAGAGTATGGCGAGAAAAAATAAAGGAAAAACCAAGAAAAGTATGTACAGAGTAGAGGAAGATAAGAGTAAAAGATTTCTTTCAAGTAGATTTAATGAGATGAATGTAAGAGGGATTAAAGGATGAATAAAAAATTAGATACCAAGAGAATGATCAAATTAAACAAGGAGATTAAGGCAAAATAAACTGGGAAAAAGAGTGAAAATGGTATAGGATAGAGTCAGAGAAGAATTGAGTTTGCTTATAAACCAAAGGGGAAGGAGAGGAGGAAAGTAGTAGGTGTTATCATAATATGTAACATATTGAAAGTTACATGCCTTTACAAGGCATTTCTAATTCAACATGATGCTTATAAGCTATAAATAAACTCATTCTTATACAGAGAATTTTACCAGATCCGTATGATGAGCAGTGCCCCAGAAATGCTGTTTTATAAGTGATAATAAGTCTAGAATAAAATATTTTGGATCAACTGCATGATGCCACCCAGTGAATTGATTTATTTCTTTTGTATAATTTGTGCTGCAGGAAAGGGACAAGCTTGTTGCTGAAATAATGAGATTCATGCTTTTCAAAAATCATCAACACCCTGGTGTTCCTGTAAGACGGGAAGAGCTAACACAGATTGTCACTAAGAACTACCGTCAAAGGAATCTTCCAAATTTAGTAATTCATGAGGCTCAAAAGAAATTTGCAAGCATTTTTGGCTATGAAATGAAGGAACTACAACGTTGTCGGTCTTCAAAGGACAATCTAGCTCGTGGTAGTCAACAAAGTAAGTTCCTAAATTTTTTTATTTAATCCAATGAATTTTTTGGAAATGATCATTTATTGCATGTGCTTTAAAGTAAGTCATCCACGTGGTTCATGCAGGCACAACTGAGGTCAAATCATATGTTTTAAAAAGTACATTGGCAGAGGAGCTTCGAACCAGATTTGTTGAAGACAAGCACAGTTCACAACTTCTTGGATTGACTTTTGTTATAGTTGGCATTCTGCAACTCTCTGGAGGCAAAATTCCAGAAGGTAAATTCTAGAAACAAATGAAACACTTCTTTAACGTGCTTATAGTGATATTCCAAATTTAAGCTTTACTGATCCCTTTTTCCAACAGAGACATTATGGCAACACCTGAGGAGACTAGGGCTGGATGAACATGAGGAAAGACATCTTGTTTTTGGAAATGTAAAACAAGCAATAGAGACAATAACCAAGCAAAGGTAAGACTTAATGTTCAGTTAGTAAGGTGCACAGCATTGCTTTGGATGACCACAGATATTTGATGGAAATAATTATATCATGCTGCGATCAAAACTGGGGTTATGATCATCAAGATTCTCAATCCTCCTGCAAAAAGTAGTCTGCAATTAAATGATATCTAATAAACTAAAACAATATCTTTAAGTTTTTATACACTGTAATTAGGATCTGGTAAATTTAATGCAATAATCTTATTTTACTATTTAATATTATATACTTCTTAATCCCTTACACATTTTCAGTGTGTACATCCTAAGCCTTATTTGATTGTGAGAGACAAATAAAGTAGTCCATTAAATTATATCTGAAATGCACAACAGAACCATTGAAAATTTAATCACCCCAGATTTTCTCCCAGAGTTGAGATTCTATTAGTATTTGCCATTTGGGATAATAGTTAGATGGCAAATCCGTTTGGCTTCAAACTAAAACTGTTACTATATATTAATATATATTCTAATGTTTCTATCCTATATTTAAATGAATGGATATATATTATAAACAATAGAAATTATGTATGAGTAACATGGCCCAAAATGCTGGAATCTAATAAAACTATGCATTTGATTGCAGACGAAGATTGAAATTTCCTTCACTGTGAACAAAACACTTTTAATATCAAACATATGCCTCTATTAACAAATAGAAATTGACAAATAAGGATTGGAGCTATAATTTGTTGGAAATCATACATTCAATTCATAAGTTCTATCAAGTTGTTGGTCCATACAAACCTTCCTTATTGTGCACAAAATTACAACTAGCAACTAATCTAGGTTGGTGGGTCATAGATTCATTCTCAATCTCAAAATTACAAAGCTCTCAGGAAACAAGAAGGTAGACTGCAGAAAGCTGCAAAACCTAAGTGTAAAAAATATCCTCATTCTTTTGATGCCATATTTCACCTCTAATACTTTTCAATGATCACTTATGATGGTGGATATCTTTTGGGAGTGGTATTTAAATGGAGATTCATTCTTGTTTTGATTGCTTACATTCCACCATTTTGCAGTTGAAGTCAAGTTTGTGCAGTCTACCATGACAAGCAAGTAGTCATGCCTTTGTTCAGATAAAGGTAAATCAATTATAAAATCCATTGGGATGCTCTCCATGATCTACTTGTAAGTTTGTAACTATACAACTCAAGCTTCCCATCCTCTATGTGGAACCATTTATGGCATGTACAACCCAATTTTTTTATTACTACGGTTGTGTTACATGATACACATACATGGTGAATGTAGATGCATCCTCTCTCAGCTTTGGCCAAAGAACATATTACAGCAAATTTGCTACAGTTTTTTCCTACTACAGGTTGCTTTATACATTTTGTGTGCTCCTCCAATGAGCTGAATTCTTCATCCTTTAGGTAGACATGGCTTGCCCAATTTGTAGATTGGCCCTTCCTTGAGGTAGAGTTAGATTTTCGGTGATGTCCGCAATCAGACTTTCTATCCTATATTTAAATGAATGGATACATATTATAAACAATAGAAATTATGTATGAGTATCATGGTCCAAAATGCTGGAATCTAAAAAAACTATGGGTTTGATTGCAGATGAAGATTGAAATTTCATTCACTGTGAACAAAACACTATTAAATATCAAATATATGCCTCTTTTAACAAATAGAAATTGACAAATAAGGATTGGAGCTATAATTTGTTGGAAATCATATATTCAATTCATAAGTTCTATCAAGTTGTTGGTCCATACAAACCTTCCTTATTGTGCACAAAATTACAACTAGCAACTAAGCTAGGTTGGTGGGTCATAGTTTCATTCTCAATCTCAAAATTACAAAGCTCTCAGGAAACAAGAAGGTAGACTGCAAAAAGTGTAAAAAATATCCTCATTCTTTTGATGCCATATTTCACCTCTAATACTTTTCAATGATCACTTATGATGGTGGATATCTTTTGGGAGCAGTATTTAAATGGAGATTCATTCTTGTTGTGATTGTTAACATCCCACCATTTTGCAGTTGAAGTCAAGTTTGTGCAGTCTACCATGACAAACAAGTAGTCATGCCTTTGTTTAGATAAAGGCAAACTAATTATAAAATCCATTGGGATGTTCTCCATGATCTACTTGTAAGTTTGTAACTATACAACTCAAGCTTCCCATTGGTGTGTCTAGTCCACCTACAAAGTCCATATTGAGGCTTCCCATCCTCTACTTGGAACCATTTATGGCATGTACAACCCAATTTTTTCATTACTATGGTTGTGTTACATGATACACATACATGGTGAATATAGATGCATCCTCTCTCAGCTTTGGCCAAAGAACATATTATAGCAAATTTGCTACAGTTTTTTCCTAATACAGGTTGCTTTATACATTTTGCGTGCTCCTCCCATGAGCTGAATTCTTCATCCTTTAGGTACACATGGCTTGCCCAATTTGTAGACTGGACCTTCCTTGAGGTGTTATATTTTTGGTGATGTCCTCAATCAAACAATTTTAGGAAATAGTTAGTTTTTCTGTGATGTCCTCAATCAGACAGTCCTAGGAAATAGGTGATTTTTCAAACATGTGCAAGCTGAGACAATAATCAAATGCCAAGCATAGATTCCAAACTCTAGCTCATCAGCACTAATATAAAGAACGCTTGCAAATGAAATAGGCAACTTCAAACAGCAAAGTCAAACCCTTACAATGCTGATATACAACTTCAAATGCAATGTGGGCAATGGATCTAAGTAGTTTGTGTAAAATTACATCAAGTATAATAGTTGATATGATTGATATAAACCCTAGATCTGAGCTATATGAGCCCAAGCTCATCAAATACAATTGCTCGTTCTGAATGATATAAACCCTAGGTCACCAAATATTCTTAGAATTAATTACAATAGAAAACCCTTGAATTTGATTTTTATTCAACTGTAGTGGCTGGAAACAAGGTACAATGCTGATGAAATGTGCTGGAAACATAAATTCGGATTTACAACAACGTATTTATTACTCACAAGGCTCCTTGTTGATTCAAACAAAAAACTGATTTGATTGACTGAAAATGAGATACAGCTGTCCCACACTAGGAAATCCCTGAAAACTGTTTTTTTGGTAGCTGTTAAGAGGCTGCAACAGCTGGAAATGGGGATGATGGCTCCTCCTCAAGGATGGTGCTCAAGATTTATGGCTTGAAAAGTGGGGTGCAGCAGTACACAAGGATGGAAAAGGTATTGCAGCTGCTGTTGTGAGATAAAAAATGACCTGGAACTTGCATATCATAGCACCGACTATGGTCTAAATGCCCTCAAGAATGAGGTAGGTGGGAGGGAATGATTGATGCAGCAGCAGATGATGATGGCACACCTCTATAATGACATAAAATATGCAGATCGCAGCACCGGGGTTGTATATTCACCCCCAAAAATGGAATGGCTTTTCCAAAATGATATTACTAGGGAGAAAGAGGAAAGACTTAGTCTCCAGAACATTAGAATGCAGAGTTAGAGCATCAAAATCTAGAGATTGAGAAAGAAGAGTTGGAAATAGAAGGAAGAGATAAGAGAACCATGTCAGATGAAAACTCTGTTGAAGCACGTTATAATGTCCTTGTTCAGTGGCACAACATTGATAAATGTGATGGCAAAATTGATCGAAAAAATGTAGAATCAGAATGTTTCTAGGCCTACCTAGAATCGTAATGGTGAGGAGAGTACCTCAGCAAACAACAATAACAAAAACATTAATAGAACCATTATTGATTCCACTGCCAAACCTTTCCAGAATCCAGCGACAAATGAAATTACTGCTTGTTATGCTGAGTATAGAGCTCTCACACTAGAGGTTCAGGCATAAATGTTCCCTACAAATTTTTGCAATTTGAAGATGAGAAATGTACCAAGACATGGATGAGAAAAGACCCCATGTAAATCAGCATTGTAGAGATCTTCAGCATAAGTTGGAAAAGTTGACCCTTTCTATTTTTGATGGGTTAAATGAGTGTACAACTTGTGCATGGATTTAGAAACTAGATTGTTTTTTGCTGCCTAAACCCATGTATGAGGAAGATATCAAGTTTGCCACTTGTCACCTTGAAAGCATAGCTCATGAGTGTGTTAATTTTGATCAGATTTATAGGTTATAGACTTTTAATTTTAATCACTGTTCTCCAGATGTATATGCAGATTTGAACAATATTCTATTTGATATGTTGATCACAATATCACAATAATATTACTTGGATATATCTATCAATATAAATTCAATATGAATTTATATCGATCTGCAATGATCTTTATATCGATATCAATATGATCCGTATTATGACAATATTAATTCCTTATGACTCAATATTGAACAGTGATACTATGAAGCTGCTGAGATATGATGAGTTAATATCAAACTGTGGTAATATGTTTTTTTGTCACTGTTGTATCTTACTTTGCACTTATCGATTTCTGTACATTGCAAGATATCTGATTTGGTCAATATATATATATATATATAAGTGTGTGGAGACATGTCTCTACGTGAACATGGTTCACATAGAGACATGTCTCATGATAATGACCGATCAACATAAACTAATCTCCATCGCTTTACAAATCGATATGTTGCTGTAGTATAATATCGATACACATTATCGATACACAACATGATTAATATCATATCGATACTCATTATCGATACATAGTATGAATAATATAATATCGATACACAACATGATTAATATAATATCGATACTCATTATCGATACATAGAATGATTAATAATTATTATATTAAACTCGATTTTATATATATATATATATATATATATATATATATATATATAAATTTACTAATTATTAATCATGCATTATGATAACCATAATCATAGCAATTAATTTAGAGCAGTATACAGAAAAGGATAGAGATCAAATGCTCAAGGCCGATAGGCCACTTATGCATTTGTTTCATCGGTTAGAATTGTTAATGTTTTGAACCAGAATACATAAAATGCAATAATCAGAAATACAATAACAGGTGACACGATTATTATCCTGGGAAAAACCCTCCTCACCGAGGGAAACAACCCAGCCCGCAAAAATGATGGTTCCTTTATTGAGTTCTTCAAACAACTACAAGAAACTTCCTTCCATATAATTGACGTCTACTCACAGCCAATTAGGAATCTTTTACTAACAACATTATCAAAGTCTCTCAATGATAAGATTGCTTACAAAATATGTAAATCACATTCACAACAATCGATCATCCAATGATCGTGTATATACTCTGCAATAAACAAATATATCTCTGCAGTAATCAACCAAAATGAGAATTTAATAACAAGCTGCTCACAGCACACAGGCAATCAGGCAGCTCCCAAAAAGAAACATGCACTCTAGCACTCAGCTCCCGATAACATCATCATACAATAAGAAAATAATATCAAATGCCTTAAGAAGAAACCAAAACATGAACCGACGCTCAATATGGAAGAGTCGCGCATCAATATGAAAAGGCTGCCGTTAAAGACATATACGATAGGAATGAATGAACCATTATCTAAAAACATGTAACTGCTCATTATGAAGAGACGCAACCTCCAAACAAAGAGAGCTGGTAGAGATGAGGCAAATGAAAGATGTCACGCTAGCATCCACATGGCACCAAGAAAGATCCGATACAAAGAAGACCACAAACGAAGCAGCCAGGAGAGATAAGAAGGCACGAAGGCAAAAGAAATGAGTCAAAGATAATCACAGCCTGGCATGAATGAGAATCGTTGCCACATCATAACATAGCTGGAACACAAACTCTTGACGTGGATAAATAAGTAGCAATGATGCCAAATCACCACACAGAGAACACAAGTCATAGCATAGTCAGCAAATACATAAGATATAAGGAATGAAGATCTGTCTTGCAGCTATAACTTCAACAAGAATAATCCAACCAAAGCTACAAACATTAACACTCCCTCTTAGCTAGGGAGGATGATTACTATCCTGTTGTAAACACAATAGATCCATTTATTGTGAGAGAGATATCACCTCATTGTGATATCAAGAGTTATGGCATATCCACAGATATTAGGTCTCATGATATCCACCATAAATGATATCACCTCACGATGATATCAAGAGTAATAACATGTCCACGAATATCAAGTCACATGATATTCACCATACTCACAATATCCATTATGATATGTGCACAGGCATCAAGTCACATGATGCCTATCATAAGGATATATGTTCATAGCATATTGTTGTGAGGTTTTTTTTACAACATCGCCCCATCCATGGGGACCCCCTTATTTTTTTCGACCCTTCCAGACTTGGACATTTCGGCCTTGCCCAGTCCTCTTGATTTTGATTGCCTGGCAAGTTCAGTGGGTGCAGTGTAATGTGTTTGGAAATGCGTTTGATTTTAGACCGAAAATTTTGGTATTGGTTTAAATTTAAGGTCTTGATGATGTGATGATCTTGAATTGAAAATTTTTTAATGATATCTTGAAATGAAAAATGGAGTTGAGATTTATTTGGTTATTTGAAAATGATTTGGGCCTTCAAAATTTTTGGCATTTTGGCAATTGTAGTGAATTGGATTTCGATTCTATTTCTTTGAGGAGATTTGTTGATTTGAATTCAAGTGCCAAATCCTGATGACTTTCGAAATGATCTTGGGGCTTGCCAGTTCCAAATTTTCCTTGCAAATTTTGGTTTCATGATGAATGGATTGCAAATTTTGATTGGCCAATCTACTTTGAATTGCCGTTATAATGATTCTTAACACTATTGGTTGATCTAATGATAAATTCGAAATCCTTATTTAGATAACGATATTTCAAATTCTTAAAGTGTGAATGGCAATTCAATTTATTATTTGTTGTGGCCAATTTCAAATTTTGTTTGAACAATGAATGATATTTTCGAAATACAAGAAATCTGGAACGAATTGTTGAATTTTCGAAATCCATGTGTTGCCATGAAATTTTGAAATTTTTTTATGGGATACTTGTTGATCATTTCAATATGCGTTGAATGTTGTGTCAAGGAAAAATAAAGAAAAAATCTAATGCTTGGACCTATTTTTGGCCATGCCTTGTCATTTTTGAATTAATATTTAAATGTTTTCATGCTACAAAATCGATAAATTGTATTGAAAGCTGCTAGGTCGGCCTCCATTTCGGCATTTTTTAGAGGGCATTAAATGATTGCAATTTCAAAAGGTTGAGTTTAAATAAATTAAGGGCAGGTCGTCCCTTATTTTCCATTCGCATTTAATATTTCTATTGTTTTTTGGTGTAGGGTCGGCCTTGGAAATGAGCAGGGGCAGCGGTTATAAAAGAAGACTGATTTCATTTCTTTCCTCTCCTCATCACACTTCATCCTCCACAGCCAGCGAATTCATTAGGCAAGGAGCAGAGGCAGCGAGATTCCAAGGCAGGTGCAAGTTCAAGAACAGATCACGGCATCCAGGGCAGCAGGCCCGAGTTAGTGGCAGCCTGTTTGGAGGCAAATTTGTATAGCAGGCCCGAGTTTGGAGCAGCAGGGAGTGCGAAATCAGTATAGGGGCTCCCGAATTCATACCAAGAGCAGGCTTTAGGGGACGGCAGACCTGATCTGATGTAAGGCATCAGATAGTGAATTTAGTGGAGTAAAAGGGGGGTGAATTGGTGAGATGATTTCAGAATTGAGTGATGAAGTTGTTTTTATTCCAAGGATTTGAGGTCCAAATTTGTTAGGGGTGATTTGACAAGGAGCAAAGTGTTGTGGCCTGGATAATTCTCAAAGGGATCTCAGATTAGAATTTAGTGGAGTCTTTTAGCCTTTTCTCCTTAATTGTTTTGTCTTTTGGTCACGCGATTGTTTGGGTGACGGAGACAAGTTTTGTTGAGAGATTGTAAGATTGGTTCATTAAGCAGATTTCTCGATTGTCGTGATTGGATTTTTCCCCTTTCTTGCTTGCTATGAACCACTCCATAGCGGATGCTAGTACAAGCAAGAATCCAATGGGGACTAATACCAAAATAGCTGACAAGGAAGATATGATGCCCAAGACCATCTTCTTCTCGAAACTTAAACGAGTCCGAGACACTAACATCGGTACCATTGACATGACGCAATTGAGGGATAGGTTGAGGAGAGGCCAATCCCCTATGGCAAGGAAGGTATACAAGTTTGGAATTGTGCAGGCCGCCGCTTTCCCTCCTACCTTGCCTTGTCCAGAACTAATCATGGAGTGTGCTTCCCGATTTGATATTGCATCCAAGTCTATCGTCTTTGATGAGGGTAGGAGAATGTTGGCCAACATTGGGAATCAAGTGATTGAGGAGACATTCGGTATACCCCAACAGAAAGGAATGATAGTAGTTTTGATGAATCAAGCAAGCAGGTTCTTTCAGGATAGTCAAGATACCTACTTTGCTTTACTCAAGCAAAATTGGTTACATGAAGGAAAGAAGGGAGTTACCAAGGCATCAAAACTCACCAGGTCAGATTTTAAGTCAGAATATGGAGACCTCATTGTCCTCCTCAATCGAATCATGGGCTCTGCCCAGGGTGTGCATTTTGAGACTTGGATGTACTATTTTATTGAAGGCATTGAGAAGGGAAAGGAAAGGTTTGATTGGGCAAAAATCATAAGTGAAAATTTGGAGTTGCAGCTCAGGACGGCGCAGATTCAGAAGCGGTTCCACATGGGGTCCTACCTCTTTTATTTGATCGCAAGATTATATGAGCATCCTGGACTTAAGGCTAGAGGGATAGTTGGCAATGGGCCCGGACAGTATTTGGTGCATGAGTGCTACCCACAGCTTCATTTGCACAACACCAAGGATTACAAGATATTTTATGATGCCTTCGCCATGAGGATGGTAAGGATACTTCAAGGGGCACCTGCCAAGAGGCTCTCACCAGAAGCAGAAGCAAAAGTCAAGAAGTTTGGGAGTTGGTTCATTCAGTTTCCTCGATTCACTTATATTCGAGTGGCTGGGTGTACAACTTGTCCCAAGAGGCTTCCACGGTACCCGCCCGATAGGATAGTTTTGTTGGAGTTGGCTAGGCAACTTGAGCAGTATGACAAAATGATGAAACAGAGGGGTGAACCAGGGGTTACCTTCTCTCTCATGATAGGCAATGAGAGTTGTCCCAATTCCACCGCCTTTGCAGCTGCAGGAGAGGAATTAGAACAATATCACTTGGCTTGGTATAAGGCAAGACAAGGATTTGATCCCCAGGGTCTAATCAAGATGGCTCGAGGAGAAACATTCAGGCATATCCCTACTTTGGAGGATTTTTGGGCCAATGCACAGGATGACTTTCATGTGAGGAAGCTGGCTTTCTCGAGGTTATCAGTGGACATGATGAGGGCATGCAAATGGAAGAATCTCAATATTCCGGATCAGTTGGAAGAAGATGAAGATGTGCTAAGAGAAGATTATAATACAGTAGAAGGAGCAGAGTTGGACCCGGTAAATTGGAATGATCATCAAGATCCATCTTTAGAGGCAATTAACAGAACAGTTGAGCTACACATTGAGTGGTGGTATAACAAGAAGCTTGGGCAGTTGCAGAGTCGGAAGGTACGCCTTACATATGAGAAGATGAAGCAACAGGAGGAGGCTCCTACAAGGTCAGTTGGACCTCAAGGTGGTAATAGTGGTCAGAAACAGCAGCAAGTGGTTAAGAATAAGAGGAGTTTGGAGGTTGAAAAAAAAAAAAGAAACATCTTGAGCCTCAAACAAAGAAGCAAAGTACAGTGCGATCAAGAGAAAGTGTGGCTGGGGCTCGGGGCCAGGAGGTGGATATAGGAAATCAAGGTGCGGCAGTAGAAGTGAGCTCTAGTTCAGAGTCAAGTGGATATAGTTATAGTACGGAGTACTCTCCTCTTTCAGAGAATCAAGTTAATGAAGATATGGCAGCCACTAGTGAGGAGGGAGGTAGGCCTATTGATATTGAGGCTCCATCAGATGAGGATGGCAACCAGGTGCCCAAGGCCGTTGGTGAAGGTGTGTTACCTGAACCAAGTCCAGATGTGGGGAAATGCATTGCACCACGTTGGTTAAAACAGATGCTGATGCCAAGGGGTGAGGTTATGGCCATCCGGACAGTTGAGGATATTCAAGGGTTAGCGGAAAAGGAAGGTGATGTTGAACAGAGACAAATGGCAGGAACAGTGGCAAAGATAATCAGAGACTGCAGTGATGGTCACCGAAGGGTTCAAATTGCAATTCCAAAGGTTAACAAGACAATGGGTGAAATTGTAGCCCAGGATTATGAGATAGTGGAACACAACATGGGTAGAGTCACGGATGATATGGAGTGTGTGGAGGTTCAAGAGGGCCTTGCTTCGATAAGGGAGAGGCTGAGAATAGCAAATGAAAGAAATGCACAGTTGGAGTTTGAGAACAAGTATTGGAGAGACAGTCAGCCTATCCAACAGGTGCATCCGACCGCTCTTCCACAGTGCAGTGAGAACAGCCAAGAAGTAATATCCGTCCAAGAACAAGGAACTAGAAATTGGATCAGTCGTACAATTCAAGAGGGGCGAAGATTCATGCCTGCCTTTATCTCTACTTTCAGGTCATTGGTGTCTCTCAGGGACAAATTCAGAACATTTGAAGGAATGTGGAGGGATTTCCTTCCAATTCGTGACTTGGCCATTCCTCGATTACATGCAGCTTTGGAGCTATCAGAGGGATCCTTGGTGAAGGCCAATTTGATTAACGAAGGAGGAAGGAGTATTATGGAGTCTTGGTATGTTACCATGACTAACAGATTGAGATTACTTGAGGAAATACGGGATGAAATGGCGCAACACAGTCCAAGCATCGACACTCTCATTTCAAGCATGTTGAGCGATGCGGGGATTGCACTTGATTTTGAAGACATCAAAGAGGAGGATTGTAATGAGACAGAATTTGGGTCAAGATTGGACGAGTTAGGGAAGGTTGTCATTAGAGAAAAACAGTTGGACCTCCTTGCCTCTCTCAAGGCCTTGATCGAGTTCACCAAGGATGATGAAGAGGAGAATAAGAAGATACTGCAGGCAGCAGAGAACATGGTGAGCATAGCAGAGCGCAGGATGAGGCATACACCTTGCCCTCCCATAGAGGAAATCAACAACATGTTAGCTAAGTTCATTACTTATGCTAAAAGGATGAAAGAAAAGAATAGAATTGTATTAGAAGATCATTTGATGTAAGCCCAAGTGGCAAATTTTCCTTTCTCTTTGGGTGGGATAGGTGTCTGATTTTGATTGGCTACCATTTTGGTGCCTTCTTATTGGTTACCACTTTTCTTTTTTCTCATTGGTCCATTGATGAGGTGGCGTCTTCTCACTGGCCGGTAAGGTGGTAACCCTAATTAGGGTTTCTAGGATTCAATCTGGATCGTTGGTTTTGCCTCTTAATCTTGGCCATTCATTGTAATTTCAAGCCTCTATATAAGGCCATGTACTCTCATTTGTAAAGGGTTGAAGAAAATTGTTGCTAATATAATACCAAAATTGCTTCTCTTATCATTGTTGTGTCTTGCATGGTGATTAAGAACACTTGGTGTTATTGCATGGTTTCTACTTCCAATTGTTAGAGATAGATTTCATTTCAATTGAGTTGTTAAAGTAGATTTTATTTTCAAGCAAGTGTTAAAGGAAGAATAATGATAGATGGTTAATTGCATGGTGATATTGGTAGATGTTTGATAGGGATCTTATACTAGGCCACTAGCATCTTGGCGGCTTGTCAAGGAGCCTTGTGTGGTAATCTAGTCTTCTTTCCTTAGAATCATTGCACCTGTGGAGGTAACACCGCTGGTATGTCTTCATTAGGTTGATCCCGTCCATTTGCCAATCTTTCCATCCTTAGGAGTAGAGGTAATCAGTAACTTAGTAGTTGAAGTTGAGAACTAGAAGTTGGAAAGTGAAGTTTGAGAGTTTGGAAAGAGCAAAGTTGAAAGTGATATAAATTGAGAGATCATTTGAAAAGGTTGCAAAAGTTAGAAGTCTTATCACCATCATAGTAGAAGTTGAGATATTTCCAGATAAACATACGTAAGGCCGCCAAGTGATTACCAGCAAATCACATCATTTTAACTGAGTTAGTATCCACAGGTGTAAGGAACCTTGGAGTATTCTTATATACTTTTCAAGAGAGGGTTGAGTGTTTGGTACGCCGTATCAAGTATTTCAATTGCTATATGTTATGTAGTGGTACAAAACTCACATCAACACATATCCACGGATATTACGTCAGATAATATCTACCATGAATATCTCAGTGATATAACTCATTGTGGCTATCCATAGATATCAATTCTCATGATATCCACCACTCAGTTAATATTACTTAAGAGATATTAACTATCATGACATGTCCATGGATATCAAGTCACTTGATATCCTTCATGATAGTATGGTTTAACTATTGTAAAGTTGTCACTTTACAATAACAACCAAAAGTACAAGTGTTCATCATTGAAAGATCGTCACCTCTCAATGATGTTCATAGGGGCTCATGAAGTCATGGAGTCACACACATGACAGTAAAAGAGTTTACACATTAACTATCTTTAGAATATATTAGTACAACAAATAAATATTGCTGAGACTCAATCTCAGATAAAATTATATTTCTACCATACCAAGCTTACCTCTAAAGTATTCCGCCTTTGTCTTGGATAGAGGCTTGGTGAGAATGTCTACTATTTGTTCACTTGTACTAATATATCTCAACTGGATAACATTCCTCTCCACGATGTCTCTAACATAATGGTAGGGAATTTCTATGTGCTTTGATTTATCATGGAACATAAGATTCACTGAAAGCTTTATACAACTCTGGTTGTCACAATGAATGATAGTGAGATTCAAGGATTGTCCAAACAATCCTACAAGAAGTTTCCTTAACCATACAACTTCTTGAGCTCCCATAGATGTTGCAATGTACTCGGCTTCTGTGGAACTTTGTGCAACTGAAGATTGCTTCCTACTAAACCAGGAGATCATGGCTGATCCTAAGTTGAAGCAACATCCCGATGTACTTTTATGACCACCTATACTTCCAACCCAATTTGAGTTAGTATATCCATGCAAATTTAGATCTACATTATTATATCTTAAACCATATCCAATTGTGCCACGTAGGTATCTTAGAATGTGTTTTGCTGCAACTAGATGTAATTGTCTTGGTTCACACATGAACTGACTGAGTGCATTTATTGCATAACAAATATTTGGTCTAGTGTTGACCAAGTACATCAAGGACCCAATCATCATTCGATAGAGTGAAATTTGCCAATTTTGAGTTTGCTGCCATTTCTTTTAATTTATGTAAGTTTGTCTCCATGGGAGTAGTCATAGGTTTACAATCCATCATTCTGAACCTTTTCAGAATGTCAATAGTGTATGTTCCTTGATTTAGAGTAATACCATCAGCCTGCTGCCACACTTTTAAACTAAGAAAATAGTGTAGAAGACCCAAATCTTTCATGTCAAATTCTGATGCTAGGTCTTGTTTACATTTAGTAATGAGATGGTCTTCTCCTGTAATCAATAAGTCATCAACATAAAGATTGAGAATCAACATGTCACCATTTATTACCTTGAAGTATAAATTCGGATCTGCATCATTCTTGGAGAAGCCCAATCTTGAAAGATAGTGATCTATCCTCTCATTCTAGGCTTGAGGAGCATGTTTAAGACCATATAGAGCCTTCTTTAATTTGCAAACATGAGAACCATTACCATGTACTACAAATCCTTCCGGTTGCTCCAGGTACACTTCCTCTTCTATTATGCCATTAAGAAAAGCAGTCTTCACTTCCAATTTTCCATCCTTTTGATGCGACAATAGCAATCACAGCCCTGGCGGAGGTATATCGAGCAATTGGAGAAAATGTTTCTTCATAATCAATTCCCTCCTTTTGAGACAAGCCTCTGGCAACAAACCTTGCTTTATATTTTTCATTACTCTCATCTATAGCATGTTTGATTTTGAAGATCCATTTAGATGAAACCACTGATTTGTCTTTTGGTCTAGGTACAATGTCTTAGACATCGTTCTTAATTATAGATTGGTATTCCTCTGTCATGGCATCTTTCCAAACTTGACGTTTGAAAGCTTCCTCGACACTAGAAGGTTTTGATTTGATGATTTCACTCATAAGTGCAACATAGCTGGAATATCTATTAGGTCTTTTGCTTTCTCTGAAGGTTCCTTTTGGAGCTGCATAATTTTCAGCGTCTTGAATCATTTTCCTTGCCCATAGAGGTCTTTTCCGATTCACAGTGGTGTCTCTAGGCCCATCAACATAATCCATAGGTTCATTGTGATTATCATCTTCCATAGGTTCATGGGTCTCCCTCTAATTCGTAGAAGCATGATCCTCTTCCATATTTTGAGGAGACTCATGATCTTCAATATCTATTTCATTAATGTCTTTGGATCTTTTGAATGCAACATCTTCAAAGATTACATCCCTACTTAACTCAATTAATTTTTGTCCAGGGATATAAATCCTATAGGCTTTAGATGTTTCACTGTAGCCAACAAATATTCCCTTTATCCCTGAGGGTTTTAGATCTCTTCTCTTTGTGTATGTGAATGTAAACAAGACAACCAAAAATTCTTAAATGGCCCATGTCAGGTTTTATTCCTGTAAGTGCTTCTTCCGGGGTTTTGTTATCCAAAAGGGAGTGAGGACATCTATTTTGAATATAAACAATAGTACTAGAGGCTTCAGCCCAAAAAGAGGTATGAAGGTTTTGGTCATGCATCATGGCTTTGGCTGCTTCTACAATAGTCCTATTTTTCCTTTCTGCCACCCCATTTTGTGTTGTAAGGGACAGTAAACTCCCTCTTAATCCCAACATTTTTACAAATAGTTTTGAAGTTATCAGAGATGTATTCCCCCCCATTATCTAATCTCAAGATTTTGATTCTTTTACCTGACATATTTTCTACTAGAACCTTGAATTCCTTAAACCTCATAAGGACTTCATCAAACTCTTTACATTTCAAAAAGTATATCCATGTTTTTCCTAGAATAGTCATCTACAAAAATAACATAGTACAAAAATCCTCCTAAAGAGGTTACTGTCATAGGTCCACTTAAATTTAAACGAATATGTTCTAATACATTTTTAGATCTACTTTCACTACTATGAAAGGTGCCTTTTGTGTTCTTTCTCAAGGCACACCCTTTGCAAGTTCTTTCATGTTCTTGATTAAGTTTAGGTATTCCTGTCACCATTTTCTCTATTGAAGGTAGAGCACGAAAATGGAGATGCCCTAATCTTCTATGCCAAATCTCATATGTATTTGAAGATTCATGAATTAAGGTTTGAGAAGGAGAAGTGCAAAGCTTGTATAAGCATCCATGTCAAACTCCTATGGTGTGAGCTTTCTTGATGTTTGAATTCTTGGGCCATGTTAGAACTTTACCATCCATGAAGGTAATTCGGTATTCTTTGTCTTCAAGGGCTGAAATGGAAACCAAATTACGCTTGATACCCGGTACAAATAATATATCTGTTAGTTAAAGAGAGATGCCTGATTTAGTTGAATAGTGCAAGTTCCGATTCCTTTCACAGGGTAGTTGGAATCATCTCCAATGGTAACTTCCTCATCTTAATTTTCCACCAAGGTATCCAGGTGTTCTCTGAATCTTGTTATGTGATGAGATGCCCCACTGTCTATGACCCAAGTATTAAGGTTGGTAAACACTTGATAGGGCTGAATAAAATACAAGTCTTTCAGAGTCCTTATCTGAGCTTGCCTTACTAACTTAAGCAATGGAGGCTTGAGGTTTAGGCCTGTCTGGACACTTCATTGCAAGATGATCATACTTGTCACATCTAAAGCATTGTACTTTAGACATATCCCTCCTTTCGAATGAACATTTTCCATTAGAGTCTTTGCCTTTCTTCCTTTTGAAGTTTCCTTTCTTACCCTTCTTGTGAGAATGATAATTTAGAACTTGAATATCTTCATCGTTGGAGTTTAGATCAATCCCTGTGTATTGTCCCTAGTTGGGACCTTACGTAAATTTCTCATTTAAGCTTTTAGGAGAACTAATTTTTTGTGTCTCTTTTCTTAATCATAGATGAAATATTCATATTTCATCAATAATAGATATGTTTATTTATAATTAATTTTCTTGCTAATTTATATCTTGATATATCATATTTAATTTATAAGCTATTATTATTTAATGATATAATTATATTTTGATTATTATTTATCTTTAATATTTTATATGGTAGTAAACAACCAATTAATATATAACCTTAATGAATAATATTGGTTATGTAATGTTCCTTCTTATTCTCCTTATAATTTCCTGCAAAACCGATATTAGTACAAGATATTATACAATATTTATGACTCATACTCTACTTTAAGTTAGTAAGGGGGGAATTTGGTTCTTAAGGCTGCCTCTAGGTCGGGCTTCACAGAATTCCCGATTCTCGGCTTGAGGGATATAAGATCCACTCTAAGCAACCGGGCTATTGACATGTCATCCCATAGAGCACTGCCCATAAGTACCTCTTGGAAGCAATAAATGCATTCCAAGTCTACGCATATGCATATGACTGGTACCAGTATATATACTGCCTATGAGATTATAACAATCTTAGCTTTGGCAACGGGATTATACCAATCTCGAATTGCCATCAATTATAGATTGGCAACGGGGTTATATCAACCTCGAATTGCCATCCATCTCAAATAGGCAACAGGGTTATACCAACCTCGAATTACCATTAATCACAAATAGGCAATGGGGCTATACCAACCTCGAATTGCCATTAATCACAAATAGGCAACGGGGCTATACCAACCTCGAATTGCCATTAATCACAAGTGGGCAATGGGGCTATATCAACCTCGAATTGCCATTACTTTGATCTCTATATAGCTCGGGACGAATATAAGATTCATATGTACGACGACTAGAGGGAAAACGAATATAAAATTAATTATCAATAATTGTATAACATCGATTTCATTATCTACATAAGGAATGTCAAAATAGTATATTCATTAATATAAATCATAAATGTTACCAAAATATATATATATAATTAAAAAATATATATATTTATATATTTTAATTAATTATTATATATATATATATAATTTAATTAAAACTAATTCATATATATATATATATATAATCTATATCTAAATACCATATAACTTGAAAATATGTTCATATATAGATATATATAATATTCAATAAATAAATAATTAATTTGTATTTTAAATGACATACCACAATATTGAATTTTCCTTGAAAGTCTTTTATCTTTCACTCTCCTTTATATTATTTTTTCCTCCCTTGAGTTCCTCCTACATTTCCTCCTTTATTTTCTCCTATCTTTTCTCCTTCATTTTCTCCTAGCTTTTCTCCTATATTATTTTCTTCTAGGCTTTCCATATTATTTCTTCATGTCCTTTCTTTTTTTCCCGTGATTGTTTTCTTATACATTTGTTTCCAAAAGTCATGTCTTTTGGATTATATTATGTTATTTTGTTTATTTATATTTACTATATGAATAATATATTATAAATAATAAGAGATTATACTCATAGTGTGATTGCTTATTTATTATTTATTATATTTAATAATTTATTAATATTATTATATTGATTCATCAATATATTATATTATATATCATATTTTTATTATTATTTTAATAATGTTTTATATTAATAATAAATTAGTATGCTTATATATTATTTTAATAATAGATTATATTATATCATTTTATTTATAAAATTTTCTCTTATAATTTTATAAAATATTAATTTCTATCTCAAAATGGGGACATCACACCCTCTAGGGATCAGCCTTGACTCTTCTTGAATGTAGTCGGTTTTAAATGATCAAACTTAGGAAGTTTAGACCGAGCACTTATCCTTTGAACAAATGCTTCCCAAGATGTAGGCAGTCCGTTGAGAGCCAACATCGTTAACTCCTTGCTATCAATTGTGTGGCCAATGGTGGATAGCTGATCTCTTAACTCTGTTATCCTCATGAAGTAAGACATGATAGTTTCTCCCTTGTTCATCTTGACATGGTGGAGTTGTTGTTTTAGAGCAAGAGCCCTGCTTGTGTTATTTATTTCTCTAAGGTTGTGAACATTAGATATGCTATATCTAATTTGGAGATGATTGGAACCATGTGATCCTTCACTGCATCCACTAACATCTTCATAGCCTTGTTGTTTTTCGTCCATAGGAGTTTCTCATTGTCTTGATCAGGTACAGGTATTGCCTTCTCCACAAATGTGTCCAAATCATGTTCTCTTAGAGCAAGCATGATTCTAAATTTCCAAGATACAAAATTTGCAGCTCCTTCAAGTTGGTCCTCGAATCTAACACCATTCACCATTTTGCTGAATATGAAATTCTAGAGAAATTAATGGTAGTTAGTTTGACTCTCCTTATAAACGATGTTAATTTTGATCAGATTTATAAGTTATAGAAATTTTAATTTTAATCATTGTTCTCCAGATGTATATGCAGATTTGAACAATATTCTATTTGATATGTTGATCACAATATCACAATAATATTACTTGGATATATATATCAATATAAATTCAATATGAATTTATATCGATCTGTAATGATCTTTATATCGATATCAATATGATCTGTATAATGACATTATTAATTCCTTATGAATTAATATTGAATAGTGATACTATGAAGTTGCTGAGATATGATGAGTTAATATCAAACTGTGGTAATATGTTATATGTCACTGCTGTATCTTGCTTTGCACTTATCGATTTCTGTACATTGCAAGATATCTGATTTGGTCTATATATATATATATATAAGCGTGTGGTAGAGACATGTCTCTACGTGAGACATGTGTCATGATAATGACCGATCGACTTAAACTAATCTCCATCGATTTACAAATCGATATGTTGTAGTATAATATCGATACTCATTATCTATACACAACATGATTAATATCACATCGATATTCATTATCAATACACAGTATGAATAATATAATATCGATACTCATTATCGATACACAACATGATTAATATAATATCGATACTCATTGTCGATACATAGCATCATTAATAATTATTATATTAAACTCGATTATTTATATATATATATATATATATTTAATAATATCTATATATATTATATATATACATGATTATTAATTTACTAATTATTAATCATGCATTATGATAACCCTAATCATAGCAATTAATTTAGAGCAATATACAGAAAAGGATAGAGATCAAATGCTCAAGGCTAATAGGCCACTTATGCGATTGATTTCATCGGTTAGAATAATCCAACCGAAGTTACAAACATTAAGAGAGTGGTGGTACCATGGGTTGGTCACCTAGGTTCACGACCTCATTTACACCTATAATGAACTCAACAAAAGATTGATTGAAAGGTTTGATAGAAAAGATCTAGAGGTTCATTTTATAGAGATTGCTCAATTGAAGCAAGAAGGGATAGTGGAAAAGGAACGGAAAAGAAAGGTCCTTTCATAGTTCACAACACCAACTATTTGTTTTTGGGTCTACATATGGTGATAGTGATATGGGACTACCTCATACTCCTTGTAGGAGGCACCTAACTGTGCTACAAACAAGGCGTACATACCCTACCCCCTTGTGCGATTTGAATTTGTGACCTCTCTTTCAAGACTACAAGTCCTCCACTATGAATGCTATGTAGTAGAACCAAAGATTATTAATTTATTAATGATGGTTCTTGATGTGACATAAAGGAGACTCGTTGTCTTGTTGTCAATTTGGAAACTTTAATTTCTAAAAATAAATTTTACTTAAATACACCTCTTGTGGAGCAATTGAAGAGAACTTTCTAGAGGGAAGAATCTCATGAAGAGCCTTAGAGGAGCATACCTCCAAAACTAGGAAAAGAAGATGAGTCTAAGATTGAGCTTAGGAGGAAGAGTTTGTCTTGTCAAGGGAAAAGTATACTATATTGAGGTAGTTTATGAGGAAGAGAAGTAAATTAAATAACTTGAAAATATAGCAAAGGACCGAGAACCACATTTTCCTTTTGAAGATAATGACACTGGTCGAGATACACTTGCGAGAACCACATATCTTTGCCACAAACATGCCAGCTCAATGAGTACTACAACTCTTATAGGGGAGCAAGATACACTACTAGGACAGTATCATGTCCCTGACATGAGACACCTATACGAGCATCAAAAAATTGTCTTACTCTTAAGACTTCTCAATTTTCTGCAAATATCAAACCTAAGAAATGAATGACTACTAAGAATAGAGGAGTTATAAAGGAGGAGTCATTGTTTTCACATCATGACAACCGGTTACTCCAATTTTGTGAAATCTTTGGACAGGTAAAATTGCTATAATGAATCAAAAGATCCTCATAGCCGATATTAATGATTCATCGAAAATCATGCCGGGATTGAATTTCATGAGTATCCATAATCATTAATAGGATTGATTAATAGCAGCAATTCGAGTAATCGGTGAAAGTGATTAACTATGCAAGCATATCGTCAACCATATAGGGAGGGAACGATGATATTTACAACAACAATTTGTTTATTAACAACGATGTTGTGTTAAGACATAGAATCAGCAATAGCTTATGCCAACGTCTAATAATAGCAATTGACAAACCTATCATAAACGATTCAAGTGATATAGCTAAGTATCATCAATAGCTAGAGTGTCGAGGATATAGATATAGGATATAGACCTAACCTCCTATCATAAATGATGCACCTTTTGGTTACCAAGGCCCTGGATATGAAAAGGTGCACACCACCTTATTACATAGTGAGAGAAAAAATGTAGAGGCCAACTAAAACCAGTAAGAGATTCTTGGGCTCAAACGGGTGTGTCTGTTGTTTCAGATGGATGGAAAGATTGTAAAAACTGTCCATTAATCAATGTAATTGTTGTATGCCCCAAGGGGTCAATGTTTTTGAGGGCGGTTGACTATAAAGGACAAGTAAAAGATGCAGAGTTCATTGCCAAGGTTCTCATTGATTCCATAGAGTCCGTGGGTCATGACAATGTTGTCCAAGTAATTACAGACAATGCAAAATTTTGCAGGGCTGCAGGTCCTTTGGTAGAGGCTAGATATGATCACATCTTTTGGACACTGTGCACCGTCCATTCTCTCAATTTAGTGATGAAAGGAATCGGCACCCAAATAGAATGGGTGAAGCAGATATATGAGGAGGGTGAGGAGATTCAAATGTTTGTGACAAATCACCATATGTCACAAACAATTTTTAGAACTTTCTCGAGATTAGAATTATTGAAGGTAAATTTTAAATTTTAATTTATAATTTATTTAGTTTCATTTATCATTTTATGTCATGTTTTAGATAATTGAATAAAATATTGTTGGTGTTGTTTACATATTTTAAATGTATTATTAACTCACTATTAACATGTTCTTAGGTGGCTGAAACCCGGTTTGCCTCTCACACAATTGTGCTTAGATGTCTTGTCAAGGTGAAAGAGACATTATCACAAATGGTTATTAGCAACCAATGGAGCATCTGGAAGCAGTCCAATACAGTGAGGGCCCAAAAGGTGAAGGCATTGATATTAGATGATGATTGGTGGGCTTGTGTGGAGTATGTGTTGGAACTCACCGAGCCTATCATGTCTATGCTTTGGTTTTTTGATACTGATGAACCATGCTTGGGGGATGTCTATGATAGCATGGACACAATGTTGAAGAAAATAAAATTGGTAAGTTATAATACATTCCTCTATCCTTGTTTATTGAGAGATATCTAAATTGACATAACTTACATCAAGATAAATTACATGAACATTATTTGATATTCTAGATTATACAAAGAAAAGAGAATGATCCTAAGGACACCTTTTACAAAAAGTTGGAAGCAATTGTTCTTCATCATTGGAACAAGATGACCACACCTTTGCACCTCCTAGCATATGCCCTATCTCCCAGGTACTATAGCGCAAAAATACTTTTATTCTAGGTAGAGTGCCACCATATAGAGATGCTGAGGTTGCTACTTGGTATAAGAGGGCATTTGATAAAATCTTCCGTGATCCAGATGTTGGGGTAAGTGTTAAAAGAGAATTTGGATCGTTAATCTCAGGAATAGATCTCCACCCTACTGCTATCAATGACCAGAGCATAATGGATGCTATTAGATGGGGGTACCTTCATGGGCAAGATTATATATACCTCCAACCTCTTGCAATTAAGATTCTATCACAAGTAAGTTTTTAAGATTTTTTTTGGCCACTTGCATTTTAGAATTTAACACTTAACACTCTTGAATTTATCTTGTATTTTTAATTTTTAATTTTGTTGGTTTTCTCTCTAAGTTGCGAGCTCTTCTGCCGTTGAGTGGAATTGGAGTACTTCTTTATCCACTCAGTCAAGCGTAGTCGGTTGGTTGCAAAAGAAGTAGAAGACTTGGTGTATATCCACAACAACTTGTGCCTCCTGGCATGAAAGGATCCAAAATACAAGAAGGGGCCAGAGAAGCTTTGGGGTGTAGCACCCGAGTCTTTTGACTTGGATATGACTGTT
The DNA here is from genome assembly GCA_027943335.1 of Chamaecyparis obtusa. Lineage (NCBI taxonomy): Eukaryota > Viridiplantae > Streptophyta > Pinopsida > Cupressales > Cupressaceae > Chamaecyparis > Chamaecyparis obtusa. The sequence goes on from BSBK01005669.1 coordinate 1,705,016, forward strand.
CTGGATCTTGCCAGAGCCACTTTGGCTGATGTGGATGATGATGATGAGACAATACCCTCTAGTGCTAGTGGAACCGGTTTGGGTTCCAATGATGATGTTGATCAACCACTTGTAGCTACTGAAGACCCCATTGATCCATATTTTTTTGATAATCCATTTGATGATTGATGAAATGAAAACTTTAGTCTTTCATGATTGATGAACATTGAATCATGTTTCAAACTTTAATCAACTATATTTTGAATTTTCTTTTTGTAATTCAGTAATTCAATGTGCTGATTTTCTTTAGAATCGTGAACATAGATCAATGATCAAGTATACTGTTTAAATTTTTAATGTTTATCTTTGACATTTGGCATTGATCGATCAAGCATCATAGATTCATACTATGAAATGATTTAGTTTTAGAATTATGTACATTTCTCTTATTTTTTTGTATATATATATATATATATATATATATACGAACCCAATGAACTGGATTCTCGTACCCGAACCCGAACCAACAACTTAGAATATCCATGGTTCATAGAAATAAATTTTGTGAGGTCCAAAAGGTTAGGTTTGATGTCGATGCAATTCAAACTTCTATTCAAATGATAAATTATAGCTTTTGTATCCCTTTTAATACTTTAGGAATATATTGTGAATGTACAAACTTCTAATTAAGTTCTTTTGTATGCAGATTGCTGAATACACTATGTTCGATTTCAATATGTTTCAGCCAACGATCGTTTGGCATATATGTATAAGCAAATGTTATGGGTCACGTAAATGATAAGCTGTGACTCATTAATGAGTTACGTCTTATCATTGATACGACTCTTCATAACAAACAAGTCGCTGTTAATACAAATCGATATTGAATCGATATCACATAAGCCGATAATACTATCGGTGATAACATAACAGTTTTGATATTTAAACCGATACTAATTAGTATTCATTGTAAGTCGACTGTCATATATAAATCGGTGATCATCGATTTATCATTAATGATAATCGATGGTTATCGATCTATCACTAATGATAATTGATGATCATCAATACATTACTCATGATAATCGATAGTTATAAGATGAGAATATTTATCATTAAAATGTATATGGATATATATTAATGTATATATAATGATAGATATCATTGTTATATATATATTAATATATATTCATATATGTATTATATATACTCATTTATATATTTATCTTATCGACGCTATCATATTTAACACTCCCTCTTAGCTAGGGAAGATAAAGTATCTGATGCATCTCATTTCTCATAAGAATATATATACCACCTTACTCGTGAATTTAGAGTTAAAATTTAGAATGTTATCACTTGCAGCATCAAATTGAACCAGAGAATAAGCATGAGAAAAATAATTTTATTGAATAAACGTCCAGACATGTTTTGAGGGAATTTCACCCCTTCATCAATGGACTTCAATGTTTACAATAAAGCAATAGTCGGTTTAAAAAATAACTTCCCAACTTCCAAGAAAACCAACAGTCATGCTAATTACATCAATATGTGGAAATAAAATAATTAGAAAATAATTGCAAAAAAAGCCATAAAAAGTTTAGGGTTTAGGGAGGCCCCCGTGTTCAGCGACAAGAGCTTAGGCACGAGGGGTCCCGACTCCTAAGAAAGGAGGCACAAAAAACCACATAAAGATGGCGATCATGAAGCTGAGAAAACCACGAGCATGGAGGCCTCGGAAAACAACCAAGGAAAATCGGAAACTGCCAAGAGGAACCACTCATGGGAGCCGGGGAACCGTTTCACAACCCGACGCAGCGAGAGACCAACACTTCATGAAAGAAAGGGGATCCCAAAGGGATATCACTTAACATGTGATATGAGGAATCACCTAACATGTGATACCAAGTTTTACATATCACCTAACTCGTGATATGAGGAATCACCTAACGTGTGATACCAAGTTTTACATATCACCTAACTCGTGATATGAGGAATCACCTAACACGTGATACCAAGTTTTACATATCACCTAACTCGTAATATGAAGGATATAATATGCTTTAGAACATTACATTCTCCTTATATACCCCTATTATGGTATGTGCATTGACATTACATCACATAATGTCTACCATAACGAATCATGACACATCCATGAATCAAGATGATATCAAGTCAACATGATATCAACATTACAAGATTGTCACCGTATAATGTTAACTACAAGTGTTCATTAAATAAAAAATCATCATTTTTAGCAATGTACATAGGATGGGTGGGCCTATAAAGTCATACATTCACACATATGACAAAAGAAGTTTACCCATTAAACATCTTTATTATATTAGTACAAATCAAAATTTTACATTTCAACCATACCAAGATTTTTCCTGAAGTGATCAACTTTCACCTTTGAGAGTGGTTTGGTAAGGATATCTGCTGTTTGATCTCCTATACTGATATATTCCAACTTGATCACATTCCTTTCTACCATGTCTCTCACATAGTGGTAAGGAATCTCTATATGCTTAGATTTGTCATGAAATACCAAATTCACTGATAGCTTGATGCAACTTTGGCTATCATAGTGGATGATAGTCTAGTCGGTTTTAGTGGTTCGCCGAATAATCCTACAATTAGTTTTAAGAGCCATACTGCTTCTCTAGTAGCCATTGATGCTGTGATATATTCGGCCTGTGTAGAGCTTTGTGCCACTGATGTGTGTTTTTTGCTAATGCACGATATCATAGTCGATCCTAAACTGAAGCAACACCCTGAGGTGCTCTTTTGATCGGTCACACTTCTAGCCCAATCTGAGTTGGTGAATCCATGAAGATCTAAGGCAACCTTTTCATATTTGAGTCCATAATTTAGAGTACCTTGTCATGTCCCCTCTTTAGTGACATGTCATTTTTCAGTGGATTTGCCTATCATGGACTCTCGTAGGCATATGGTTTTGGTGAGAGAGTCATTTTGATGATTATTTGGGGATTGGATGGTTTTATTTGCTCTTGGAGAGATGGTGTTTATCATATTTTTATTATAATGTGTTATGTGGGGCCAAAATGTTATAATTTTGAGTTGAGTTGCACTTTTTATTTTATAAAGTTACTTTTTATATAAAAGTGCATTATAAAGGGATTTTATAAGAATATTTTATGGATAATTCTAGAAGTTCTAGTGGCTTCTTAGAAAAGTGAATAAATAGAGTGCTTGGCCTCTCATTTGGACATCCCATGACTTGAGTTTACACTACTTTTCTCTTTGAGCATTTGTGGCGCCATCTTGGTCTGCAGATTGTCATTTGATCTTTAGGAACGGAGTTTCTTAAGGATTTGCATAATTGAGGAGGTGAAATATCCTTTGAAGGGTTGCACTTTGGAAGTGGTATTCAACCATTTCAAGTTGAGCTTATTTGGAGTCCTCAGACTTGTACACACAAAAATATGCACTTCTATGAACCATTGCATGCAAGGTTACTCAAGAGTGAGGCCTCACAAAGCGGCTCATAGCTCTCTATGCATGGAGTTGCAAGGGACTATGTATTTTGCTCTCAGCTAGAGCTACAAGAAAGTGACCTTGCTAGTCAACCACACAATGAGAGATTCACAATGAAGACAAGGGCAAGAGTGCCAATATCTCCAAGAATCCAATGTGAAATGTAATGCAAACTATATGAGAATGCAAATCCAAGCTATGAAAGGAAAGTACAATGCAACTAATCTATGAAAGGAAATAGCAATGGATTACAATGCCTCCTATTTAGACTATGTGAGCTTATTCTATTGCATAAAAGGAAATCTATACTAAGATGCCATGAATGCAACTATGAAAGCAAACTAAATGAAATGCAACCACAATGATGAAAGCAACAAGTCTTCAATGTCTTCAAAAAGCTCCAAATGTACCTAGAAAACCTGCAGCATAACAATAGCATAAAATATGGATATGCAAAAGAAGGAGAGAGCTCTCCTTTTATAAGAAATGCAAAGGAATGGACCATGGAGATTAAGAGGCAAAAGATCTTAATCAGCGGTTGAGGTTGAAAGAGGAGCTCTCTCCATGTGCACAAGTATCCTCCAATGAGAGTGAAGTGTTGACTTTTGAGCCTCATGTGAGACAAAAGTGCTTTTTCCCTTTTTATAAAATAGGAATAATGCTTTATTTGTGCAACTTAGGATAAGAGGAAAGTGGGGGCTTTTTTATTTAATTGAAAGGGGAGGAAATATTCCTTTTAATCAAATAAAGACTTAGGATAAATGGTTAGCCCAAGGATAAAAATCCAATATATGATCGAAATTAAGATTTGATCAAGAAATTGATAATGTTGAAAATATTGATTATGATCAAAATGATTCAGGATTGATAAATTGAATAAATGGGGCCCAAAGTCTAGGCGACCATTTTTGGGTGCATACATTTGCCCCTCTTTGACTAATGTGTGATCGATTTGGGAACACATGTAGTCAAAGAATGAAGTTGAAATGTGAGATTGATTTGGGATCACAAAACAACTCAGATATGAGGTCGATTCGGGATCACATCCAGACAAAACATAAACAAAAGCTTAGACCAACACCGTCGCTGCTAGGTGCAAATCAAGCTTTAGACAAAACTATCACCGTCGCTGCTAGGCAATAATCAATGTCTAAAAATGGGAGATAAGAATCTCAAGTTTGAGCAAAAGCTCACAAAAGATGTCTGAATCAGGAAAATCAAGAGAATCAGGGATGAGAATCTCATAGGTACTGCCCCCTCGGAATCGAAATCGAAATCAGGTAGAGAGGAGAACAGCGAATTGATAAGGATTTGATCAAATCAAAAGGAAATCACAATCGAATGTAAGGGTCAAATAGGTTAACCATTAGGCAATGAAAACATGCCCCAGCCTGACTGGAAAGATGTAGTCAACGTGAGAAATGAGGGAGTGGAATGGCTATGAATGAAAGACTAGAAGTTTGGAAGACATGAAAAGGAAGGAATGACGATGCCCCAGCAAAGATTAAAAGATTAGGCCTCAAAAGATCAGCCAACTGCGCAGAAGGGGGGAAAGAATTTGAAACGTGATTTTGACTATGAAGATGATCTCGGATTTCGATTTCGAGTCCGAAAATGGATCCAGGACGTCGAAATTAGCTAGGGGTGCAATTTTCGCGCAATTCCGAGGTGTTTTGAACATTAGGTCAAAAAGTCAAAATGCTATAAAAGGGGTGAAAATGTCATTTTCAAAAATCATTTGTCTTTTAGTGATTTGAGAATTTCAGAGATTTAGAGAGAGAAAATGGCTCAGCAAGCAGGAGTTCCCGTCCACAGGCATCGATTCGAGCGCGCCCGGTTGCATAACCGGCCACCACACTATCCTGCCCCGGTATGTTTTCGAAAAACTCGAGCTTTTTGGTCATTTCTAGCATTTAATAGCTTTTTTAGCACCTTTTTTTTCAAATTTTAAATTTCAAAATTTTCTGTTGTGCGAAATATCGCGCGATACTTTAGAAGTATCGCGCGCTTTGGGGAGAAGTATCGCGCGATACTTCGCGTGCCCCAAAAGTATCGCACGCTTTAGACACCAGTATCGCACGATACTGGGCGAAAGATCGCGCGATACTGGGCGAAGTATCGCTCGACATAAGGTTTATCGCCCCACTATAGGGAGAAGTATCGCATGATACTTCTCCAAAAAAGAATATCGCCCAATTGAAAAATTTGATATTTAATGCATTTTTGAGCAAAAATGACATGGGTCTAGACAATGTTACGTTTTTAAGATGTTTTATACAGAGTTTTTTTTTTTTTGGACATCCATCATGATATGTACTAACAACGGGTTTGGTTTTGGCTTGCAGGAGGTTTTTCCGGCGCTCATTATCAGAGCGCCGAAGGTGACTGGGTTGCGGTGTGTCCGAGATCTGGATGATCCGGGCAATGCCGATATCAGGGCCATGGGATTTCGGTATCTGTTGCGGTATCCGTATATCAGAGCGGATCATGGGTTGTTGACTGCGCTGGCCGAGAGGTGGCACAGCGAGCACAACACCTTCCACCTTCCTACAGGCGAGGCATCCATCACACTGGAGGATGTCTATAGGATCCTTCGAGTTCCATGCCACGGAGAGCCTGTAAGTATAATCATGTTTTTAAGATAGTCATGTAAAATGTAATGTTTCCAAAAGATGAAAACTAACATGATTTATGTGTTGTCACAGGTATACTATGATCAGGACGTCACTGAGGGGCGCCGGTTGATTCAGGAGATGTTTCAGGATGTGACCATCCTAGACAGGCATGTCAGCTGGGAGCGACTGCTTGATGACTTCGGCCGAGATTATCCGGTGCCATGTATTGTGGCATCGATCATTTCACAGATCCTGATGACTGATCGCAGTCAGAAGGGATTCCCGCTCGGATGGGGCAGGCTACTGGTGGACTTGGTAGGCAGGCCCCGACGGATGGCATGGGGGCCTGCGATCCTAGCAGAGATGTATCATGAGCTGCATGAGATCGTCTACAGGGACGGTCGGACATGGGCATGTGGTGCCATCCTGGCACAGGTATGGGCATGGGAGCACATTGCTGTGGTGCGCCCCAGGGTTCAGCTGAGGGAGAGGAGGTACCCCTTTATTTACAGGTACATAGGGTTTATATCACATGCCCATTCAGGGGATGTGACCTATTATCGACGGATTCTGGATGAGATAGCCTCATTCACATGGAGGCCGTACAGGGAGGTTGAGGTTTGGGGGGATGCCGCAGAGGAGCTGAGTTATATGCTGTGCAGTCGGCCACTGGTAGGTCGATATGCGGATATCATAGAGAGGTTTTGCATCAGTCGGGTGTGGCGGCAGTTCGGGAGGCAGCAGCGAGTCTCGACAGAGACTACCACATATGCCAGGGCCAGAGACGAGGAGGGGCATGGGTGGCTACCCATGCTGGATTATCAGCAGGCTGTCGCAGAGACAGCAGCTATCAGGAGCGAGCCTTGGGATTATTTCCCCGATGTGGCAGACGCAGGGGCTGATGGAGCCTACAGAGTAGAGCGGCGGAGGTTACCATTCCCTCGATTTACAGTACCAGATGCTCAAGTGCCAGCGTCGGGAGGAGAGGGAGGAGACGGAGGGAACGGAGGGGACGGAGGAGAGGAGGGAGGAGATGGAGGAGATGGCGGGAGGGGGAGAGGGAGGAGGATGGAGAGAGGAGAGGGGTCGGGATCAGGTGGCCGGAAACGGCCACGGGGACAGAGATCAGCCACTCCTGAGGAGGAGGCGAGACCAGCTCGCCGGCAGGCAGAGGTACAGCAGGAGCAGCCTGCGGGGGGAGAGGACCTGAGAGCCCAGATACAGGCTCAGGAGACAGAGATACAGCAGCTGCGGACCACTATAGCTGTGAGAGATCAGCAGCTCCTGGATCTGAGGGCAGAGCGAGATCAGCAGATAGCTGATCTCAGAGCAGAGATAGCACGCCGTGAGGCGATGGCACAGGCCGAGGCATTGGAGCTCCGACGGGAGTCAGCGAGAGCTGCTTACTATCACGGGTTATATCTGCAGGCCGTCCCAGAGGGTGAGAGAGCACCATCATACTCTCAGCGGGCAGGGGTATCAGACGTGGTACTCGATAGGAGAGCCATGCCTCCTCCACCACCACGAGTTCCTCATGAGGGTGGTAGCGAGTCTTAGGGTTAGGTTTTAGATGTTTGGACATATTTTGAGACTTTTGATCCAGATTTTGGGATCTCATATTGTGTATCATGACATTTATTGATTTATGAGATTACTGGATGTTCGATGTATCATGTGTATTTGTCTCACTTGTGATGGATGTATCAGTTTATGTATATTGTCTTGTCATTTTGCTCAAAATGCTTATGTATGTGCTTATGTATGTTCTCTCTCATAGTTGTATGTTTAATTCTCATATGTATGATGTGGACTTATGTTTTTTTGAAAATGACGGTTTGTAATATAGATATGATGATGTGATTAACCCCTTGTGATGAACAGGAACAGGTTCGAGAAAAAGACAAGGAGCGAAAGACATGATCAAGAAGAAGAGAAGGTGAGCGCAGTTGACTAGCAGGTCCATGTAGGATGAAAAAGAGAGCTCTCTCCATGTGCACAAGTATCCTCCAATGAGAGTGAAGTGTTGACTTTTGAGCCTCATGTGAGACAAAAGTGCTTTTTCCCTTTTTATAAAATAGGAATAATGCTTTATTTGTGCAACTTAGGATAAGAGGAAAGTGGGGGCTTTTTTATTTAATTGAAAGGGGAGGAAATATTCCTTTTAATCAAATAAAGACTTAGGATAAATGGTTAGCCCAAGGATAAAAATCCAATATATGATCGAAATTAAGATTTGATCAAGAAATTGATAATGTTGAAAATATTGATTATGATCAAAATGATTCAGGATTGATAAATTGAATAAATGGGGCCCAAAGTCTAGGCGACCATTTTTGGGTGCATACAAGACTTACCTGAGGGTTTGAGTTTTTGATTGCAAGAGGAAAAAAAGCAGATCCGAAAAAAGCAATCTGAAAAAGCAGATCCGAAAAAGCAAAGCGAAAAAAGCAGATTCAAAAAAGCAGTCCGAAAAAACAGATCCAAAAAAGCAAAGCGAAAAAGTAGATCCGAAAAAGCAAAGTGAAAAAGCAGATCCAAAAAAGCAAAGTGAAAAAATAGATCCGAAAAAGCAGAGCGAAAAAGCAATCCGAAAAAGTTTTCGCTACAAGTCTAATTCAGTTTTTAGAATTTCAGGATAGGGTTTTGGAACCACATTTTTGCTCATATCTTCCTCATTACTCAGCATATCATTCTGGGTATTTTTGCATCGGATTTCTATCATCGACGAGATAAAGATAGGTGCATTTTGGAGTCCCAAAATGCCATGATTTATTTTTAAGGAATTTTCAAAATTCCTAGACATTTTAAAAAATCTGCAAGAAAGTACATTTTCAGATTTGGGGTGACTTTGGCTTGGGTGTTGGCATCTTCAGCACTGGTAAAAATTATCGCAGCCATCTACAATCAGGTTTCTCACTTCTCATTTGGCATTTGGCATATTTTTTGAGAAATGTATGTTTTCAGCTGAGTACAAAATATAGCTTCAGCACTTTACTATTTTACATTGTACTTGTCTTTGTTTGCCATTTGGCATTATTGGTATCAAAGGAAGGCTAGGATTTTGCAAGTGAAAGGGCATTGTAATTTTCAGTCTATCTATATTGCAAACCTAGGGTTTGATGATCATATTATTGGCTGAAATATGTATGGCATTGTTGCAAATTGTTGATATATGAATGACATATGGTTTTAAGCAATTTCCTACATCATTGATAGTGTTTTAGATGGTATTTGGTTGCTATCTATTATTCTGAAATTTTGGGACAGCGAACTCATATACTCAAAAATAATTTTCTATCTACATTTTGAGTTACAGTTTTGAGGGGTTTTTAGTGGCCTATTGGTAAGGGTCATTACATACCTTGAAGGTACCTCATTATATGCTTCACAACCACAATATGTACTTCCTTAGGCTCACACATGAATTGGCTCAAAGCATTCACTGCATAACAAATATCTGGTCTAGTGTTGACCAAATACATCAATGATTCAATCATCTGTCTGTAGAGAGTGGGATCAACTGATTGAGAATCTGCTGCTGCTTCCTTCAACTTGTGAAGATTTGTCTCCATGGGTGATGACATCGGTCTGCAGTTCATCATGCCAAATCTCTTCAATATATCAATGGTGTACTTTCCTTGGTTTAGAATAATGCTATTTGATTTCTGCCAGACTTCTAAGCCAAGGAAGTAGTGCAGTAGTCCTAAGTCCTTCATGTCAAATTTTGAAGCTAGTTCCTTCTTACACTAATTAATGAGATGATTCTCTCCTGTAATCAAGAGATCATCAACATATAATATTAACATTACCATATCACCTTTGCTTTGCTTGAAGTAGAGGTTTGGGTCTGCATCATTTTTGGAGAATCCTAATCTCATGAGTTAACTGTCAATTCTCTCATACTAGGCTCTGGGAGCATGCTTGAGTCCGTAAGGGCTTTCTTTAACATACACACATGTTCTTGAATTATGGATCTCAAATCCTTCAGGTTGCTCCAAATAGACCTCTTCTTCAATAGTTCCATTCAAGAATGTAGTGTTAACATCCATCTGATGTACTTTCCATCCTTTGGTAGCTGCAATGGCTAGAACAGCTCTGATTGAAGTATATCGGGCAACTGGAGCAAAAGTTTCTTCATAGTCAATTCCTTCTTTCTGCGAGAAACCTTTGGCTACGAACCTTGCTTTGTACTTTTCTATATTGCCATCTACAACATGCTTGATCTTAAACAACCATTTAGAGGAGACCATTGATTTCTCTTTAGTTCTAGATACAATTTCCCATACATCATTCTTCACGATGGACTGATACTCCTCTGCCATGGCATCTTTCCATACTTGGTGTTGAAGAGCTTCTAAAACATTTGCAGGTTCTAACTTTGAGAGCTCACTCATTAGGGCTATGTAACTAGATAATCTTGTGGGTCTTTTACTCTCTCTAAAAGTTCCTGAAGGAGCTTCGTAGGACTTTGCTTCTTCTATTATCTTAGTTGCCTAGAGAGGTCTCTTCTTAGGATTTTTCAAGGATGTGCTTGATTCTTCATTTTCTTCTTCCTCAGAATACTCCCTCTGAATCTCAGGAGCAGTTTCCTTTTTTGGTTCTAAGGGAGAAGTTTGGATTTCTGGCTCAACGGAGTTTCTAGCTCTTGTGATTGCTATATTGTCCTCAAAAATTACATCTCTGCTTAGTTCAATCTGTTTCTGACCAGGCACATATAATAGGTAATTTTTTGAGTTTTCACTATAACTTACAAAAATACCCTTTCTTCCTGAAGGTTCTAGTTTTGTTCTTTTCTCTTTGGGCACATGTATGTATATAGGACAACCAAATATCCTTAAGTGATTGATGTCTGATTTTGTACCGATGAAAACCTCTTCAGGAGTTTTATTATCAAGATGAGAGTGTGGACATCTATTTTGTATGTATACTGCAATATTAGAGGCTTCTGCCCAAAGAGAAGTTTCTATGTTTTGATCAAGAAGCATTGCCTTGTTAGCTTCTACAATGGTTCTGTTTTTCCTTTCAGCAACCCCATTTTGTTGTGGATTGTAAGGGATAGTGAACTCCCTTTTAATCCCAACATCTTACAAAATTCTTTAAACATATCTGATGTACATTCCCTCCTGTTGTCTGTCCTTAAGGTTTTTATTTTTCTTCCAGAGGAGTTTTCAGTAAGGGACTTGAATTCCTTAAATCTTTTAAGGATCTCTTTAGATTCTTTACATTTGAGGAAATAGGTCTTCTTGGAGAAATCATCAACAAAGATTACATAATATAGAAACCCTCCTAATTAAGGGACAGACATGGGCCCACACAAATATGAATGGACTAATTCTAAAACATTATTTGTTTTGCTAGAACTATTCTGAAATAATCCCTTAGTGTTTTTACCCAAGGCACACCCCTTGCATGCCCTAGAGTGGTATTGTTTAAGTTTTGGTAATCCTGTGACTAATCTTTCCATGGAAGATAGGGCTCTAAAATTTAGGCATCCTAATCTTCTATGCCATATTTCATTAGAGTTTGCAATTTCATGGATAAGGGCTAGATTTGGTTCTGTACATAGCTCGTACAAATAACCTTGTCTCTTACCTATGGTTTGTGCTTTCTTAATAGTAGAGTTCTTTGGCCATGCCAATACTTTACCATCCATGAAAGTTACCCTGTATCCATTTTCTTCAAGTGCAGATATGGAGACTAAATTTCTTTTGATTCTTGGAACAAACAATACCCCAATGAGTTGAATAGAGATGCCTGACTTCAGTCTAATGTTGCAAGTTCCAACACCTTTCACTGGATGTGTAGAGTCATCTCCAATAGTTACTTCCTCATCAGTTTCTTCCACCATGGAATCTAATAGTTCTCTGAATCCAGTAATATGTCTTGAGGAACCACTGTCTATGACCAAGGTACTTTTATTAGAGACTTGATTTGAAAGTGCGGAGTAGAATACAAGCTTCTCGGATTCATGCTCTTCCTTACTCTTCTTTACCTTGGCAAATGAGGCTTGATGCTTTCTGTATGGACAATTTACTACATAGTGTCCATATTGATTGCATCTAAAACATTGTACCTTTGACATATCTTTCTTGGATTTACCATTCCCATGATTGTTTTTCCTTTTCATGAAATGTTTCTTCTTTTCTTTCTTGTGGGAATTTACATTTAATACATGAAGATCTTCATCAATAGTTTCCTCTTGATTCCTTTCTTTGCTAGTCTTGATTCTTCTTGGAGACAATCTGATCTTAGCCAGTCAAATTTTGGAAATTTAGACCTAGCACTGATGCTTAAAACAAATGTCTCCCAATGTCTCTCAGGAGTTAGGTAGATCATCTAAGGCAATTAATGATAATTCCTTACATTCTGTCTTGTACCCAAGTGTTGACAGTTGATCTCTTAGAGCTGAGATTCTCATAAAGTATGAGTTGATTGCTTCGCCTTTGTTCATACTTATATGGTTAATCTCTCTCTTTAGGGCTAAGGTCTTGCTGGCACTACTTATTTCATAAGTGTTTACAATTGTTTTAAATATGTGATATGCCATTTCATATTTTGTTAAGAGTGGTACAATATGATCTTTGACTCCATCGATTATGATTTTCATGGCCTTGTCATTTCCTTCAATCTATGTAGTTTTCTCTGGATCATTCTCCGGTTCTGTCTTGTCTTCTTTTATGAATGACTCAACCTTATTTTCTTTTAGTATCATTAGTATTCTGAACTTCCATGATGAAAAGTCATTCCCTCCTTCAAGCCTATCCTCAAATCTGATAACGCTTGCCATGGAAATTTGATGTGCTATAAATTTGTCTTAAGTTTGAAAGCTTCTTGGATCTTCTTTAACTTGGCTCTGATACCATTTAAATGCAATTCAAACTTCTATTCAAATGATAAATTATAGCTTTCGTATCCCTTTTAATACTTTATGAATATATTGTGAATGTACAAACTTCTGATTAAGTTCTTTTGTATGCAGATTGCTGAATACACTATGTTCGATTTCAATATGTTTCAGCCAACGATCGTTTTGCATATATGTATAAGCTAATGTTATGAGTCACGTAAATGATAAACCGTGACTCATTAATGAGTCAGATCTTATCATTGACACGACTCTTCATAACAAACAAGTCGCTGTTAATACAAATCGATATTGAATTGATATCACATAAGTCGATAATACTATCGGTGATAACATAACAGTTTTGATATCTAAACTGATACTAATTGGTATTCATTGTAAGTCGACAGTCATATATAAATCGGTGATCATTGATTTATCATTAATGATAATGATGGTTATCGATCTATCACTAATGATAATTGATGATCATCAATACATTACTCAAGATAATCGATAGTTATAAGAAGAGAATATTTATCATTAAAATATGTATCTATAATGATAGATATCATTGTTATATATATATTAATATATGTATTATATATACTCATTTATATATTTATCTTATTGACGCTATCATATTTAACATTTGAGAAGGGAAAAAATTTACGAAAGATCTCAAGTAGGTTCAAAACTACATGATATGCAAAATCATGTATAATCACACAAATAACATATGAAAGCTGGTCTAATAGAGACATTTCAATGTCCATTGTTTGTTCTTAGTAGTCTAAAATTTGATACATCATGCTATCATACAATACTTAGAGAACAAGTTATTGGGTTCTCATAGACTAGGACTTAAGGATTCCTAGGTTCGAAAATAACAATTTAATAATTTATACAATATCGAAATTTGGTTCATGTTCTGAATTGTGATCTATTACATGATTACTCCATTATGACGGTTTAATGTATCTGTTCTATCACTAAATGGCTGGAATGTATTGATCCTTTTGAGCTATAAAGGAGATCAAGTGCTTTTCAGCTGAACAAAGATGAGGGCTGATGTCATGGTGAATTTGTTGATCAGATGTTGACAAGCTCAGGTTGATAGGTTTGACTTTACATAGGTATTGGAGGTTTAGTAATTTTTTGAACTCCTTTTATTTCTATCTGTCAGATTATTTGCATGTGGTGTATATAATTTTTTAATTTATGTGTGCTATGTGTTCAAGAAAAATGCATTATTCAATGAAAGCAACAATGTGTGCTATTGAAAAAATGTGGGAAATGTAGAGGCACTTACACATGAGTTTGGAGATGCACCTATTTTGGGGATTCACATTGAAGCTTCAGTTTTATAGAACCTGTATTTAAGTCAAGTGAGTCATACCATATGATAATGTTAAATACCATTTGTATATGCAGGTACATACAAAGGGAAAGGCTCAGTGGTCCTGATGGTGATACGACAGTATATGAGCTTGCTGAGAGAGCTGTTGATGAGGTTGTCAGCAGAAAAGTTAAAGAATCCATAATGCAGGTATATTTTCCTAGCTATTGTGATTAATATTCCAAAGTGTTTGCTCTCTCTCTCTCTCTCTCTCTATGAAGATGTACATGTGCACACATTTACACATATGTAGGCAGAGGGCCTATAGGCAAAAGGTGTTTTACAGGTGAATGCCAAGTGAGTGACAATTTGGTGTATGAGATATTCCTGTGGGATTGGTAACTTATGTGACATTCATAATAAATGGACACTGTACATTCTTCTAGGTTTGAACTTGCACTTCTATGGAGCACAAAGAACTTCACTATTATAAACTTCCAGGCTGTATGTATATTGGCCCCTGCCTCATTTCCCACAAATATACAAATTCAATGAAGCAAAGAGATTGCCTTTTTAAAGCATGTTAGTGCTGCCTAGAATTTATTGTTTCTACTTGCCAGGATAATACAATTAAAATGTGAGTAATATGAATGGCTGCTCAACAATGATGATTAGTATAAAATTATAAATATAATCTCACACTCAATACCTTCATGCTCAGGGTCCACCATATGAGATTCCTAAGAACAAATGGAAACCATCTTCTTGCACCACAGGGAGTTTTTATAAGATACATTTAAACGCAAAGTTCAGGTCATCAATTTGCCCTTATCACATGTAGGATGGAGAATAACCAAAGTGGTTAATTAAGATAAAGGAAACCAATGTAAATTCTCTTACATTGTGATGAATTCTTTTTTCATAGGATATTCATGGTCTAATTTTGGAGATTACATAGAACAAAGTTTTAGCTAATTGTTTAGTTTTATTGATTAGATTTAGAAAATGGCATGTAAATTTGCATTTAAATGACTAATGCTTGTGTATCCAGCAGGAAGCCCAAGTGACTACGAACACTAGAATCCCCTTGTACAAGTATGCTGGTGTAAAATGTACCTTTTTATGTTGAGGTGAACTAAAGTTAGTTTACGAGTTAAATTTAGTATTTAGATGTGCATTTGGACAAATGTATGTACTGTTGGTCCCAACCAGTGCTGAGAGGGGAGGAGTGAATTAGCACCCACTAAAATTTGAAGACACTTTTAGATCTATTGACTATTACTGCATGCAAATCAGATCGTATACAAGAAATAATCAACACAAAAACACAGCAACATTAAACACCAGATATATCGCATGGAAACCCAAAATGGGAGAAAACCACGGTGTTAGTAGGAACTCACAAATTTTGCACTCTTTTGAAGTGCGCCCTATGAAAAGCCTTCCTTGTTAAAGGATTACAAATGCACTGTTAGGTGCGACCCGGTTAAGGGATTTAGAATAAGGCTTGTTAAAACTTGCCTTGTTAGAGGATTTTAGAACATCTACTAGATGTCACCCGGTTAAGGGATTTGATACAAGGGACCTGTTAATGTCCACCCAAATACTGGGATTTGACTATTGCAATTGTTAGAGAACAATAGAGGGGTTGATCCTTTGAAATGGCTTTGTAGAGCTTGATAAGATCACTGTTTCATTCACTGAGAGTCATCATCGGGCACCACAGATATGCTCTCTTCAGGTTATTGTGCTTCCTTGCACACTCTCCTCTTTTTCTTCTTCTCTTCTCCTTTTCCCTTACAATAGCTTTGATCAGCGTGTAGTTTCACTTTTACTTCTTGGCAGAATGAAGGCATGTGATTTACTTTGCAAACTAAAGAATAAATATAGTTCCTACTGAGCATGGGACAATTGTATAGAAGGAGAAAGATATGCATGTCGCTCAAATTAAATTACAAAAGATCTTCCTGCTCTTTGTTGTTGTGAATCTCCGTGAAGATCTCCTTATGATATACCATCGGTTGTGTTTCAGTCATGAGAGGAAACATCAGACGTGTGACACAAGCTTTCCCTTAATAGAAGATCTGTCATGAATTCGCCATTCAGTCGTGTTTCAGTCTTGTAAAGGAAACATCAGATGCGTGTCACATACTTTCCCTTAAAAGAAATTCCTCCATGATTCGTGCAATAAATCACGACAAAAGAATCTCCTCAGTAGCCTTCAACTGTGCCTTTCACCGTTCTTTTCCTTAACATAAAATCCTGTGTGATCTGTGCATCAAATCTCGGTAGAAGAGTCTCTTCAGTGTCCATCAACATCTTTCACTGGTCTCAATGATATCTCATCGATCACTCATGACCTGTTAACACCTTTCCTTATGCAGTGTTCTGGTCTCTGTCTTCACCAGACACTTCTCGGTTCTCTGTCTATATCGGTCACTACTCCAGTCATTTACTTAACTGGTCACTATTGTCAATGTTTTGTTAATGAAAGCTTTGTATGTCGTGGCTTTTTACTTGTAAGGGTTTTCCACGAGAATCTGGTGTCGTTATCTTTATGGTTGCTTATTTTATGTTATATGTGATTCAAGCTTTAAAAGTTTAAAAGTTTTGAAATACCGATTCACCCCTTCACCCCCCTCCCCCCCCCATCACAGTATTTCCTGTGTGCTCTTCACCCCCATCATAATTTTTAACCTTTACAATTTACTCTTGTCGTTGGTCGTACGATTTGAACATCCATTGTCAATAATCTAGTCATCCTTATCTCTTCTAGCATGAAAAGAAGATACCATAGTATCTTCATCTTAGCATCATCTTCTAGAGATTTCCTTTCACAATTTTGCCAAAGTTAGTAGAACAAGGTTTTCCCTTTACAGCCAGGAACAAGCATTCATCATCTTTTTCATAATCAAATTCATCATCATAAATAGTAGCATCTTCTTTGAAAAAACAAGCCTTCTTATTTACCTTTGCTTTGCTTTCCTTGTTCTTATTATTTCTGCTAGAACATCTAGAAGCACAATGACCTATCTTACTACAACTGAATTTGAAGGGCCTTTTTCAAATTCCTCACAAAGCTCGCCTCAATCTCATCAAAGTCTTCTTCATCAGATTACTTAGTTTTCGATGATTTATTTTCTTTAAATGTAGTTTCAGTCCTCGTGCTAGTAGTACCAATTTCTCTCATCTCAAAAGCAAGGAGCCATACATCTATTCTTTGGTATACTTATGCAAATTTTGTGATTCTTCTATAGCAGAGACCTGGAGAAATGGGAATCATGCATTTCACAAGGAAACTTTGTCAAACAATATCACATATTGGTGAACACCAATTGCTTTGAACTACAATCCGAAGCACAAAATCTCGAATCTAATATCTCTAAACACTTCTTAACAACATATCCAAATTGTCCAAATTGCATCAATAGATTTACAATATATGAGAATTGCAGACAATATCTCACAACAGCATTGGATAGAAAACTCAAGAACATCTGCAATAGCAGTCACTAATGACAACTGAAATATGTTGACATCAATGACAACATCAATACCTCATTGAGCTTCTCATTCTGCTCAAACCTGCAACGCTTTAGTGGTCACCGATAAAGTTGTTATGATAGCTGTGATTACAGTATTGAGTGTTGCATTTCAAACTACTAAGTCTGCAGGGAACAAAGTGCCGTGTAATTCATCAGATGAAAATAGACATCGATCCATGTTATATGGAAAAGCGATTAATAAACAATAATGATATAATAGGTTCGATAATTACAAGACAAATACGCAGCAACAATCTTATGTAGTCAGCGAGGCCATTAAGTAATACAAGTTAGTAAATTATCAAATAATGCGATTTGTATTGTTGGTTTGCAGTGATGATGACTGGTGGCTAAGTATGGAGGAATATGACTGTAAGTTATGAGGTAAATATGCTTTAATAATGGGGAAGTAACGACTAAGTTAGGGGAGGCAGCTTTTAGACAAACACGATTTTTTTTAAAAAAAGAAGGTTAAACTCATTGACTCGGAGCTATGAACCGGTGAGGCCACAAATGGGGGAACTCATCCCCAATGGAATTTGAACCTTGATGGCAAGAACAACAACACAACAACTTAACCATCACAACATGCCACTGTTGGCTAGACAAACGCGATTTGAATAAGATAACAAATAACAATTAATTGTGGAAAGGTGCAATGGAGTGAATCATACATCTCTTCACTATCTATGGATGCAACCATTCAACCTTGTAATACATATAAAGGGTATCAAATCCATTCCTCAAAAGATCATTGAAGAGGCAGAAATAAATAAATACCAACAGAAGATTAAAGAATCTCATCTACAATTTTAGATATTAAGTTTTCTCTAGTCATCTGGAAAGCCCATACTTATAATTGTGATTAATGATTTATACCTTGATGGCAAGAACAACACAACAACTTAATCATCACAACATGCCACTGTTGGCTAGCCAAACACGATTTGAATAAGATAACAAATAACAATTAATTGTGGAAATGTGCAATGAAGTGAAAGATACATCTCTTCACTATCTAGGGATGCAACAATTCAACCTTGTAAGATAAAGGGTATCAAATCCATTCCTCAAAAGATCATTGAAGAGGCAGAAATAAATACATACCATCAGAAGATTAAAGAATCTCATCTACACTTTTAGTTATTAAGTTTTCTCTAGTCGTCTGGAAAGCCCATACCTATAACTGGATTAGTCGTCTGGAAAGACCACAATGGAGGGAAGATATTGTAGATGCAAGGAGGGCAGGTCGCTAAGGGTGCATTTGGGTTAAGCAAGAGGTCAAATGACGGATGTGCTTTCATGCCTCTGAACCCTGAAGAGTTAAGTAGGAGGCAATATGGAAGTTGTACTTCCTGACCCCTTAACTTGATGGATAGGCTCAAAGGCGCCTTCCATGATCTCCCATGGTGTACCATAATGGCGATGAATGGGTTTGGTTGAAACTCCAAAGGCATCTCAAAATGGTAGTTCCATATATACATTTTTATATTTCATATTTATGTGTGTGTGTTTGATACTAATTTGGTTGTAGGTTCAATATTAACATACAAATTTGGCAATACACAATTTCAAGCACCATCTAAACCCTATATGGGGAAACTTAGGACAAATTAAGGAGGGTTTCCATAGGGGACCTTACAAATATTCCTCCGATTGTTTCTTTTAATCCGTTAAATGACATCCACAATCAACATAATATCCTAGATTCCTAAGATCAATGAATGTGGTAGACTGTAAGACCACAATAAGTGCGCCCTACTTGATTCATCAATCTATTGCAATTAGCCAGCTTGAAACACAGTCAAGGGACCGATGATTCATTTTAACTTTGAATGTTGAATAAATAAAATGAACTTACCATCATTTTCCATTGGCCTCCATTTGTTAGAACTTCGTCTACTTCCTTAGAAGTTATAACTATACCCTCTTGGTGTTCCAACATATTCTCTCATCAACCAATAGGAGTTAAAGTTTAAACATGCCATGCCAAGTGTCTTTCATGTCCCTTTGCCTATGCCTCTCTAGTTGATTAAACATCGACATGATTAATGATCTAGATGCTTTCATCCTTGAAAATGATGTCATCAGCAGAACAATAGATCATTAATTGCTCACCACTTAATATGCAAATCTATAGATATTCATCTGATTGTGATATGCAGCACCACAAAGCTATTTGATCACCCTTCTCAATGCATTCTAACTCTACTCAATTAAGGGTTTGGATCAACTCACCTTAAACATCAATGTTTGGCGGAGATTACCTCAACAATCCAAATTATCTTGGAACCTTGAACAACCGCAGAAATTTGTTCTTCCTGAGAATCAACCAAATCATTCCAGGTAATTTTTTTCTCAACACTTTGACTATATTATCTTGATTCATTAAATGAAGATCAACAGTCTGGATTGATTACCTTGAGATCAGTCTCTTCAACATATGTGTAGATGACCAAAAGTGCATACCCTTTGATCTACTGATAGGATCATGGCATGCAGATGCATCATAGCCACTAGCTCTAACCATTCAATAGGTTCTAACTTCACTTAAACTTTGACTGCATTAAACAGTCCAAATCAGCTTACCTTAGAAATTAATGTCTTTGGCACGCTTATGGATTGCCAGAGTGCTGGGTGGTATGATCAATTGATAGACTGTGATCAAACAGATTGTGGCACATAGCCCTGGGCTCTAATACATAAAAGGAAACCATGCCTCTTTTGCCAACTACACTTCTTGATGCTAATTGATTGCATTAAAGGTCCAACAGGCATATAAATGTCTGCATACTTCTGTAGAAATTGCCATGCTAGAAAGACATAAGCTGTGTACTAGTACCATTGTGGTGGATTGATAGATAGGCATTTAACCCACCAAATCAGTCCACACATCGACAGAGAACAAGAACCTGATCAACAAATAGAAAGAAATGAACCACTTGTGTGAAAGGTGACTGTTGATAACAAGTTGATGAACAGGTATAACATGAAGGCAAAAGCTAAGACAAACTTTTTGACTTCTGATCATATTTTAACAAACCAGTCCATCATGAATAGAAAACAAGGAGTTCGACAAAGGTAACAATTATGAAGATCATAAAACAAGGAGCAAATTACATGTACATAAAACATGAGGATCAACAAGGGCTCTGCGCAAGGCCATACTAAGGACATCTCAGTTAAATTAATAACATGCTTGAATCACGTCATTAGTAGAATTCGAAGGAGACCAAAACATCATTGAAAGATTCAAAATGATACCTAAAGGAAACTAGTAAAATTCCTCTTCCTTCAAGGAGTTGAAGAAGAAGATTGAACCATTGGCATCCTCATTTTACAGGGCACATTATACACAGAAGATTGCAAAACAAGAAGCTGCAGTAAATAAGTGCAATCTTGATGCAGGAGCATCCCAGGGTAGTTGGCTATCCTGCATGTTTGGGAGATTTGATGGAGTTGTGTGGACTTATTTTAATGTGTGAGGGGTTTTGGTAGAGTTGGATAGACCTAATTTGGTCTTGGGTAATTTGTTTTGATGCATTTAATGAACTTGGCATGGTTTTGGTTTCTCAGCATGGCCTAGGAGGAGTTTGGCCTTGCTTAGGAATTTGGTGCCTATTACAGGTCGTATAAGTAATTTTCCACAAAGAGTTAGAGGCTGAAAATTTTAGGGATTGAAGAGGGCCTATATTTCTACCTACGGTTCGAAGCACGAGTTCTAATTCATCCGGAGCTAGGAGATATCGCGATTTTACTAAGACATCTATTTTGGGAATTTAATTGTTGCTGTTGGCTGACTTGTGGCATTTAATTTATATTTTTATATTTAATTTATGTTCAGGGCCGACCTGTGGCTTAGATTGGTATAAATAGGGGTGGTGGGGAAGTCTTTAGGCAAATTCATTTTCATTCATCCATCTTGGAGAAGAGGAAGAGGTAGAGGAGCGAGTTTTGAGAGGAGCTAGTAGCTGCGGCTTGGGAAACAAAGGAGATTGCTTGGTGGGCTTGCGAGCACCGGGTTAGATCTTCCTTGGGAATTCTTACCAGTGTGTGGATCTGGGCTAGCTAGGGTTTGGTTTGGATCTTGCGAGATCTTGCAGAGTTTCTATTGTAATTGCATTGTATTTGGCCGTAACCCGGAAGGCCTTACAGCCGGGCATGTTGGATGAAAATATAATGATTCTATTATGAGTATTGGCATTGTGTGGATCTAAATCTTTGTATTGTTATTATATTCTATTGTGTGGTTATTTGCTGGGGGCTAGGACATCTCCATTGGGGATTCTCCTGCCTTGCACTGCATCAAGTGGTATCAGAGCGAAGGTTGGATCTAGTTGGTGATTTGCTACAGAGGGTTTGCAAAGATCTTGGAAGATGCCTCCGAGAAGATTGGATCCTAGGGTAATTGTTGATCTTACTGATACTATGGAAGAAAGAATCTTAGAGAAGATTAAAGCTCAAATAGAGGAGGTTAAAACCAGTCTTAGATCTGAGATGGAGCTAATGAAGAGTGATATGATTGCTGAGATTGTAAGTGCCTTGGGTGGTATACCTAGGCATGTGGGTACTGAAGATGGTTATGAGGAAGCTGCTGAAGACTTTGAGACTACTAGATCCAATAGTAGAGCTGAGCAAGATGAGAGACCTAGAGGAAATAGGATTGTTCAGTTTGATAGATCTGGACCTTAGTTGAAGCTAAAGCATAAGATGGAGGTTTCTAATTTCTCAGGTACTTTGAATCCTGAAGACCTGATTGATTGGATTGGTGAGTTGGAAGACTATTTTGAACTTGAGGATATTGAAGATCCGCTCAGAGTGAGGATAGCACAGACCAAGCTAAAGGGACATGCTGCTCTTTGGTGGAAAGAGTTACAGCGAGATAGAGAAGAGGAAGGTGAAATGAAGATCACTAGATGGAGATTGATGGTGACTAAACTGAAGGCTAAGTTCATTCCTGCTGATTATGAACTTGAGTTGTTTAAGAGGTTGCAGAATTTAAAACAGAAGGATATGACTGTGAAAGATTATACAGAGGAGTTTTACAAGTTGACTATTCGTTCTGGACATAGAGAGTTGTCTAAGGAGAAGGTGGCTAGATACATTAATGGTTTGAGATTCAATATTCAGGATGAGGTTGGTATGCTGAATATTTCTTCAGTTGAGGATGCCTATCAGTATGCTTTGAGGGCCGAAGAAAAGTTGAAGAGGAAGAATCAAGGTGGTTCCCGAGGGAAGGAGAAGCAGGATTATTCAGCAAAACCAAATGCAGAAGCTGAACCAAAACTTGTTGATCAAAAGCGAAGGATAGGTCAAGGTGAATTTAAGGGTACTTGTTTCAAATGTCATGAAGAAGGGCATAGAGCTTATCAATGTCCGCGGAAGGATGGTGACAGAAGAGCTGCTGTTGTGGATGAGGTTGAAGATGAAGAACCTGAGCAAGGAGAGAGTTTGCTAGCTCGGCGAGTACTGATGGGTCAAAGGACATGGGAATCTTGTCAAAGGACTAATTTGTTCAGGACTCGTTGCAATTCAGGACTCGTTGCAAGTCTGGTGGCAAAGTCTGTAATGTGATTGTGGATGGTGGTAGTACTGATAACCTTGTTGCTGAGGAGATGGTTCAGAAACTTGGTTTGAAAAGAACAAGACATCCTTATCCTTATAGGATTGGTTGGTTGCAAGGTGAGCATGCTTTGGAAGTAAGGGAGCAATGCCTTGTTGGTATCCAGATTGGGCAGTATAAGGATCAAGTGTTGTGTGATATTGTGGACATGAACAGTTGTCATTTGTTGCTTGGTAGACCTTGGCAGTATGATTGTAGGGCTATGCATGATTGTGTCAAGAATGTGTTTACAATTGTGAAAGATGGTAGGAAGCATTCCCTAATTCCCTTGCAAAAGGAAGAGGTTGGTAGAAGGAACCTGAGCATTGGTAGCCGAGTTGAGTTGGCAGATTCTGAAAGGGTTAGAGATCAGCGTGGACAGCAAACCTGTGAGACCTCAAGGATGGATACGAAGAAGCAGCAGCGGAACAAGGGAAAGAATGTGCAAGTTGAAGACTTGGAGGACATGTATGTGAAGAACCATTCAGGGATTTATGTGTTGAATCCCAGATGATGTTCTTCCAGCTATTGAGAGCATCTTTTCGCACCTGGGGAGTCTGATGCAGGAGCATCCCAGGGTAGTTGGCTATCCTGCATGTTTGGGAGATTTGATGGAGTTGTGTGGACTTATTTTAATGTGTGAGGGGTTTTGGTAGAGTTGGATAGACCTAATTTGGTCTTGGGTAATTTGTTTTGATGCATTTAATGAACTTGGCATGGTTTTGGTTTCTCAGCATGGCCTAGGAGGAGTTTGGCCTTGCTTAGGAATTTGGTGCCTATTACAGGTCGTATAAGTAATTTTCCACAAAGAGTTGGAGGCTGAAAATTTTAGGGATTGAAGAGGGCCTATATTTCTACCTACGGTTCGAAGCACGAGTTCTAATTCATTCGGAGCTAGGAGATATCGCGATTTTACTAAGACATCTATTTTGGGAATTTAATTGTTGCTGTTGGCCGACTTGTGGCATTTAATTTATATTTTTATATTTAATTTATGTTCAGGGCCGACTTGTGGCTTAGATTGGTATAAATAGGGGTGGTGGGGAAGTCTTTAGGCAAATTCATTTTCATTCATCCATCTTGGAGAAGAGGAAGAGGTAGAGGAGCGAGTTTTGAGAGGAGCTAGTAGCTGCGGCTTGGGAAACAAAGGAGATTGCTTGGTGGGCTTGCGAGCACCGGGTTAGATCTTCCTTGGGAATTCTTACCAGTGTGTGGATCTGGGCTAGCTAGGGTTTGGTTTGGATCTTGCGAGATCTTGCAGAGTTTCTATTGTAATTGCATTGTATTTGGCCGTAACCCGGAAGGCCTTACAGCCGGGCATGTTGGATGAAAATATAATGATTCTATTATGAGTATTGGCATTGTGTGGATCTAAATCTTTGTATTGTTATTATATTCTATTGTGTGGTTATTTGCTGGGGGCTAGGACATCTCCATCGGGGATTCTCCTGCCTTGCACTGCATCAAATCTACAGTAGGTCAGAACTTTATTCTTCCTCAGAGTCTTGTTGCTTCCAGATCTAGGTCTTGGTTTATACCCTCTGCTAAAAGTAAAGTTTCTTCAACACCTTTTATTGACTCAGGGCCACTGATTATGTGGCCACATCTAAATACCACTTCTCTATTCTCATTTGTAACATTGACAAAAATAATTGTCAGTGATAAGTCCTCTTTACATGTTCTAGAGAAGGCAATGTTGAGGTAGATTGGGAACAATTTCAAAAGTTTATCAGTTGCCTACTTGGTCTGTAATGTCTACAGCTCAAAGCAAGACAATTGACAGCAATTGGCTGTCCTTTCCTTGGATTGCCCAAGAGGAAGAGGACTTAGAGCATCATTGGGTAAGAAATTAAGTCCTTGGCTTATTCTAAATTCTAATTTTATGTTGAGTGCATGTCTTTTGATGTAACTTAAGTGAACTTAAGTTATTTCTAAGTGAAGTTGAGTTATTTAAAGTTAGGCACGTCTTTTCAGGCAACTTAAGTGATGCCTAGCCAAGGAACTTACGTTATCCCCTCTTTTATGTACTTAAGTGACTTAATAAAAACATATGACAAAAAGCAAAGGTGGGCCCCCAACTTCAAAGAGTTTCATTGGTGCACACTTTAGGTTTGTATTTTGGAGCATTGGATTAAGAGGTGGAATATCAAGGGTGGAGAATCTGGAGATTGATTCATCTTTTTAGAAGGTGCTATAAAACACCCTAAGGGCTCATTTAGAGCTCATTATGTGTTGAAGATTTATGCTTATTGCTGCTGCAACTTGGCTTGAGGATTCAAACCCTTGAGTATCCCTGATTTCGATGAGACATACATGCTCTCCCTAGTTAGGAGTGTGTGTTTCGGTGGAAGAACTTTGGTTTGTGAAACCCTAGCACATTGCTAATTCTGGGCTGCAAGTATTCTTCAGGTTTAGAAGCCAAATTAAGGACACTATTAGTGCTGGAGACTCAGATCTGGGAACATTCACTATTGCAAATCATTTATTTCTGAGTTTTATGTGGACGGTTGTTAAAGAGCATCAATTTCAGACTTAATGCTGGTCAATTTGGGAGCCTATCACCACATTTGGAAGGTCGGCTAGGTTTAGAAAATATTCTTACCCAAATCTAGAATATTTTTGGTATGTTATCTGCACATTGTTTGATGGAAATTGTAATGTCCCCAAATTGATAGAGAATAAATTAATTAATTAATTGGTCCCAATTTAAAAGATATTACTATTAAGGACCTTTAATTAATTAATAAAAGGGGCCTATTTTTATTAATTGTTGCCCGTAGGTGTTTGCCGTGTCGGCGTTCTTTTGTAAACCTTCGGGATTTTCTCCGAAGGGGTATTTATGACCGACATGTAGGTAGTTGTTGATATGTGATCTTGGAATATTTTATTTGTCTTTGCGAATTCCAGTTGGAGTTCTGTTGTCTGCCATTTCGAAGGTGAAAGATCCTCCCTATTTGGGTTGTTGCAATTTTGGTGGTTTACAACTACCCTAGTTTGCCGTTGGAAATATCATTCCGATATTTTACTATGTGCTCCAAATTTGTGAAGTCTTCTGTAGAAGACAAATTTGTAATAAACAACGATATTTGATATTTGTCTGAGATTGTGGATCTGTGCGAAGTATTTCAAATGATTGTAATCTGAAGTGCTATCATTATTCTGGCTAATACGACTAGTCAGTCCTGTGGTGTTCGTCTCCTTACTTTTGGCATTAAGTGTTATTGACATATCAAATTATCATAGTAGAATCGGTTATGTATCTGTGTTTGTAGGGACCACACTGGTGATTCAATTTGGTGTTGATATATGTTCATTCTTGTACCCAGTTACCCCTTTGCGAAAACGTTAAGGGTTTAATCATATGGTAGGCGGTAGTTGCTGAAGGAAGGGTCTGTACGGTGTGGAGTCGGTACGGCTATCACTGTACACATTCTGGTCGTGACCGTATAGGATAAGGAGACTTGCCGATGGTGGACTTGTGAGCTGTTTATCTGATAATGTGTTCTGAATAATATTTATTCCAGTATTGGTTCGCATCAAACATCTTGTATTTATTTGTGGGAGAAATAATCATATATACATTTGGCAATCGAATATCCTCCGTCTCCTGGCCCTGTCGTGCGTGCATGTTGTGTTTCTGTACGGGTCATTGTCCGTACCAAACACAAAGGAGGAAAGCCGTACGGGTGACCAAGCTCCGTATGGGTGGACCTTCAACACCGTTTGGGTGAGGTCTCTCACCATACGAGAGTTACTTCACTGTACGGGTGAGACACACCCACATACAAGAGCCTCAACTCTGTACGGGTAAGTTGCACCATCGTACGAACCTCTTAGGGCGATAGACACAGGTGGTGTTTGTGAGTCCTGCGATACTTCGGGACATTGCAATGGTATCAAAGCTGGTGATCTTGCCAACCTGTTGGGATGATTGAGAGATTTTGGGATTTGGATCACACAATGACACCTGGCAGTGATGGTCAGTGGTGGTTGAAGGCACTACAAAATATTGGCAAAGAGCTCAGTGAGGGTGTTGATCTTCCATTAGATTTATTAGAAGTATGTTTGTGTAAAGTGGACCAATTACCTTCAAGATTTATATAGAGGATCCTTTCTCCGATTAAGGATGCCTTAAGTCAACCCAGCCTTTTGAGACACCATGACAAGGAAATGAAGTTGGCAACTGCAACATGTCTCAATGAGATCTTGAGAATCTCGGCTCCTAGAGAATTGTATGATGACAACACCATGATAGAGATATTGCATTTGATCGTTGACAGCTTTCAGAGCCTTGATGACTTCAGTGGGGATCCTTTTGGCAAGAGATCTACAATATTAGAGAATTGGTCAAATGTCAAAGTAACCTCCTCTTAGATCTAGAGTTGCGAGACTTGATCCATGATATGTTTCATCACTTCTTGGTCACAATCAAGGAGTATCATGATACTAAGGTTTCAATTGCTATGGAGAGCCTTATGATTTCGTGCATTGAAGAGATGGATGAAATATCCCAACCTATCATATCTATGTTGTGGGTTGTTTGTAATCTAGAATGTGTCCCGTCTATGGCAGCATGTAGATTGGGTAGTAATGTATTCAAGCATTGTGAAGAAAAACTAAAATCTCATTTGCACTAGTGGGAGAAAGTAGATGACGACGATAAGGGTGATGCATTGAAGTTGCTTGCATGGATCTTTCCATGACAACCTGGATAGATCAAGGTGACATAAGCTCTGCCACTACTCTGTTTCATGAGCCAGGCCTTTAGTTCGTTGAGTATGGAGCCCTTCCTTATGTGCAACAAGCTGTGTCCGTCACAGAGGCTATGACTGCCGCCGAGGCTCTTCTCGCCACCAAGGCCTTGTTCGCAGTCGAGGCTCTGCCTGCCACCGAGGCTCTATTTGTCATCAAGGCTTTGTTCGCTGAGGCTCTACCTGTCGAGGTTCTGCCTGCAGCCGAGGCTCTATCTGTCGTCAAGGTTCTCTCCGTCGCTGTCATCGTCGAGACTCTGTCCGCCGTTGAGGTTGTGTTTGTTGTCGAGACTCTGTCTGCCGTCGAGGCTCTATCCGCCGCCAAGTTTCTCTCCGTCGTCATCGGTGAGACTTTGTTTGCCGCCAAGGTTATGTCCGCCGCCAAGACTGTCTGTCGTCGAGGCTCTTTCCGCCGTTGAGGACCTGTTTGTTGTCGAGGCTGTGTCTGCTGCCAAATCTCTGTCCTTCGAGGCTCTGTCCGCTGAGGCTCTGTATGCCGCCAAGGCTCTCTCCGTTGCCGTTGCCATCGTCGTCAAGGCTTTGTCCACTGTCGGGGTTCTGTTTGTTGCCGAGGTTCTATTTCTAGCAGAGGTTTTGTTTGTCTTCGTCGCTGCTGAGGTTGTGTCCATCGCCGAGGCTGTGTCCGTTGCCATGGTGTCTGTGTCTGTGTCCCTCGCAGTTGCTATGTCCGTGGTTGTGGTCGTGTTAGTGTCAGCGTCCATGTCTGTGGCCAGGCCATACTAGAAGAGATTGTTTATTTCATCGATTGGCGTTGTTGGGATCCTGGTGAAGGGCATGGTAATGTTTATATCATAGTGGCACAACAAAAGCTTGATGATGGTTTACTCATCCCAACTAAATCCAACTATGTGCATGTGGTCCAGAAGCAACACAAAGTTTTCAACGGATATTGCTACCAACGTTCGCACTTGGCTTGGGATCAGAGCATCCATGTGTTTGATGTTTGGTTTCAGTGGGATCCTGGTGACTCTAGGCATGGCAACAATTATATTAGAGTGGAGCAACAGAAGTGTGATGGAGAGTTACTTTGCTCGCTTACTTCCAGGGGCATGCGCATGGTCATGTTGCAATTATCGATGTCCGCACTTAGTTTGGAATCCTGGAGTCTTGATGATGGATTGCTTGAGGGCAAGCAATCTTTGGGCTGCGAGGATTTGTAATGTCCCCAAATTGATAGAGAATAAATAAATAAAATTAATTAATTAATTGGTCCCAATTTAAAAGATATTATTAGGGACCTTTAATTAATTAATAAAAGAGGCCCATTTTTATTAATTGTTATCTGTAGGTGTTTGCCTTGTCAGTGTTCTTTTGTAAACCCTCGGGAGTTTCTCCGAAGGGGTATTTATGACCGGCATGTAGGTAGTTATTGATATGTGATCTTGGAATATTTTATTTATCTTTGCGAATTCCAGTTGGAGTTTTGTTGTCTGCCATTTCGGAGGTGAAAGATCCTCCCTATTTGGTTTGTTGTTGTTTTGGTGGTGTACAACCACTCTAGTCTGCCGTTGGAAATATCATTCCGATATTTCACTGTGTGCTCCAAATTGTGAAGTCTTTTGTAGAAGACAAATTTGTAATAAACAACGATATTTGATATTTGTCCGAGATTTTGGATTTGTGCGAAGTATTTCAAATGATTGTAATCTGAAGTGTTATCATTATTGTGGCTAATATGACTAGTCAGTCTTGTGGTGTTCGTCTCCTTACTTCTGGCATTAAGTGTTATTGACATATCAAATTATTGCAACGGAATCAGTTATGTATCTGTGTTTGTAGGGACCACACTGGTGATTCAATTTGGTGTTGATATATGTTCATTCTTGTACCCATTTACCCCTTTGCAAAAACGTTAAGGGTTGAATCATATTGTAGGCAGTAGTTTCTTCTGAAGGAAGGGTCTGTACGGTGTGGAGTCTGTACGGCTATCATCGTACACATTCTGGTTGTGATCGTATGAGATAAGGAGACTTGCCAACAGTGGACTTGCAAGCCATTTATTTGATAATGTGTTCTGAATAATATTTATTCCAATATTTGTTCGCATCGAACATCTTGTATTTATTTGTGGGAGAAGTAATCATATATACATTTGGCAATCGAATATCCTCCGTCTCCTAGCACTATGTTGAAATAGAATTACTTGTTGTGCGTGCATGTGTTTCCGTACGGGTCATAGTTCGTACCAAACACAAAGGAGGAAAGCCATATGAGTAGACCTTCAACACCGTACAGGTGAGATCTCTCACCATACGGGAGTTACTTCATTGTATAGGTGAGATCTCTCACCGTATGGGAGTTACTTCACTGTACGGGTGAGTTCCCCTCACCGTACGGGGTTCTACCCAACCGAACGGGTGAGACACATCCACACACAAGAGCCTCAACTCTGTACGGGTGAGCTGCACCACCGTACGAACCTCTCAGGCCGATAGACATGGGGGGTGTTTGTGAGTCCTATGCTACTTTGGGACATTACAAAAATGTCTAATTCATGGTTCTGAAAATTCTAGGTAGAAGGGTTTTGGTTGAATTCTCCTAAGTTCAGAAATAATCTAAAATCCATATTTTGTTTAGCTACAAAAATCAGTTTGAAATTTGACCAGAATTCTAGGTTTGTCATGAAGATATACATATGCAAATAAATTTCCAGATTTATGCCCTAGTTTGTAAAAGTTTTTGTTATCAGATTTACCCTAGTTTGCATAAATTATTGTCGTGTTTTAGTGTTAGAGATATGTAGCTTCGGTCGGATTACTCTAACCGATGTAATCAAATGTATAAGTGGCGTACCGGCCTTGAACATTTCATCTCTATCCTTTACAGTATACCGATCTGATTATTTGCTATGATTATGGTTATCATAACTAATCTGTACTGTGCATGATTAATAATCAGTGACTTAATAATCACCGATCATGTATATATATTTAATAATAGTCATATTATTAAATATGTGTATATGATTGATTATATTGCAATGATTAATAATCTTATTATTGTTGAGTGTATTTGATAATTCATATCAATATAAAATTATGAGTATCGCAGTAGATATATCTATCATGTAATTGTTAATGTTATTGTTGAAGACTTGCTAATCGTTGAATGACATTTGTTAATAGAAAGACATGTCTCACTTAGAGACATGTCTCTACGTGAAACATGTAGTTTCACGTAGAGCCATGTCTCTATGCGATACACGACTCTTTGCACTCATATATATATGAGGCTGTTCCCTACTTTGTAAATGTACAAAAATCATTGAGTGCAGAGCAATATAAGTATACAACATTCGATTAACTTGTCTTATCGATATAGAGCAACAACAGATCGATATTGATTCGCAACATATCGATATTAATTCACAACAGATTGATATTGTTAAATATATCTTTGTGGATTGAAAGTAGTGATCCTTCAAGATCATCGAACTGTGTAGGGTTTGATCATTATTGATTATATATTCACATCTGCGAAACATTAAATAAATTAAAAAAAAATACCATCATATAAATCTGATCAAATTTAACATGGTATTAGAGCCAGGTTAAGGAAGATTTGATCAGATTTATAAGCAGAGATCATCTAACTGCCATTAAATTTTCTAGAAATCCTTATATTCAGTGAAATTGTGAATGGTGTTAGAGTTGAGGACCGATTTGAAGGGGCTTCAAATTTTGTATCTTGGAAATTCAGGACCATGCTTGCCCTAAGAGAACATGATTTAGATACATTCGTGGAGAAGGCAATACCTATACCTGATGAAGACAATGAGAAACTTCTATGGACGAAAAGCAATAATAAAGCCATGAAGATGTTGGTGGATGCAGTGAAAGATCACATAGTTCCAATTATCTCCAAATTGGATACAACCTGTCACATGTTCACAACTTTAGAGAGCATGTATGAAATAAATAACAAAGGCAGGGCTCTTGCACTAAAGCAACAACTCCACCATGTGAAAATGAACAAAGGAGAATCCATCACATCTTACTTCATGAGGATAACAGAGTTAAGAGATCAACTATCCACCATTGGTCACACAATTGATAGCAAGGAGTTAACCATGTTGG
Source organism: Chamaecyparis obtusa (assembly GCA_027943335.1). Taxonomy (NCBI): domain Eukaryota; kingdom Viridiplantae; phylum Streptophyta; class Pinopsida; order Cupressales; family Cupressaceae; genus Chamaecyparis; species Chamaecyparis obtusa. The sequence continues at coordinate 1,737,289 of BSBK01005669.1, forward strand.
CTCTTAATAGACTCCCAACATCTTGGGAAGCATTCATTCAAGGGATAAGTGCCCGATCTAAATTTCTTAAGTTTGATTGAATAAAAACTGTTTGCATTCAAGAAGAGTCAAGGCTAGTCACAAGAGGGATTGGTCAAAACTCCGCAAATGAAGATATACAAGTTCTAAATTCTCACTCTCACAAGAAGGGTAAAAGAGGAAACTTCAAAAGGAAGAAAAACAAAGATTCAAATGGAGGGACATGTCTAAAGTACAATGATTCAGATGTGACAAATATGGTCACTATGCAATGAAGTGTCCGGACAGGCCTAAACCTCAAGCCTCCGTTGCTGAAGTTAGTAAGGCAGGCTTGAAAAAAGACTCAAAAAGACTTGTATTTTATTCATCCCTGTCAAGTCATGTGTCAACCAGCCTTAACACTTGGGTAATTGATAGTGAGGCATCACGTCACATCACAAGATTTAGAGAACGCCTAGACAACTTGGTGGAAAATTCAGATGAGGAAGTTACTTTTGGAGATGATTCTAACTATCCTATGAAAGGAATCAGAACTTGTACTATACACTTAAAATTAGGCATTTCCCTTCAATTAACAGGTGTATCATTTGTACCAGGAATCAAGCGAAACTTGGTCTCCATATCAGCCCTTGAAGACAAAGGATACCAATTTACATTCATGGATGGTAGAGTTCTAGCATGGCCCAAGAATTCAAATATCAAGAAAGCTCACATCATAGGAGTTCGACATGGATGTTTATATAAACTTTGCACTTCTCCTTCTCAAGCCTTAATTCATGAATCTTCAAATACACGTGAGATTTGGCATAGAAGATTAGGGCATCTTTATTTTTCGTGCTTTACCTTCAATAGAGAAAATGGTGACAGGTTTACCTAAACTTAAACAAGAACATGAAGGAATTTGCAAAGGATGTGCCTTGAAAAAGAACACTAAAGAAACCTTCCATAATAGTTAAAGTAGATCTAAACATGTATTGGAACTTATTCACTCAGATTTATGTGGACCTATGACAGTAACCTCTTTAGGAGGATTCTTGTACTATGTTATTTTTGCAGATGATTATTCTAGGAAAACTTGGATATATTTTTTAAAATGTAAAGAGTTTGATGAAGTCCTTGTGAGGCTTAAGGAATTCAAAGCTCTAGTAGAAAATATGTCTGGGAAAATAATCAAAACCTTAAGATCAAACAATGGAGGAGAATATACCTTTGATATCTTCAAAACTTTTTGTAATAATGCTGGAATTAAGAGGGAGTTTGGTATTCCTTATAACCCTCAACAAAATGGGGTGGCTAAAAGGAAAAATAGGAATGTAGTATGAATAAAGTAATGCTGTATTACTTCTAGTTATGATTTGTCAGGAGGGTAGTTAGGAGCGAGGAGGTGTGTCCGTTGGTTTTCCCAACCAACCAACTATCTTATAAACACTTTGGTCTTTGATGTAAGGTTGTTGGTTTTTGGTATTAATAAAGAAGATAGCATTTCCTCGCCATTCTAGTATTTTGGTACTTTGGTATTGGTATGGTGTTCTGGTATTATGTTGTTTGACATTGATGTTTAATATATTGTTCGTACTCTTGATACTAAGTTCCATTCTGTACCTTATGCTTGTATAACCATTCTACATTTTGGCGCCGTTGCCTAAGTTCGAACTTGGAGGTCTCGGCTTGGGTAAGATGGAGTAATGGGAAGACCCTTCCTACCACGTGTACTAATAATGAATAGTGATGGAGAAGAGGAGGAAATAACAAGAGAAGATCAAGTGACACGTGACCTGGTGTCGGCTTGGGAAGTCTCTGTCGACCAGTACGTGCAAAGGGAAGCTCGAGAGAGAGCGATTCCCAAGAGCGCGGTACGGGACAAGCTTTCAGTGCCACCAACAGTGTACGATCTACTTGGACAAATCCCTCGACTTTTGGCCTGGAATTTGGTACGCGTGGAGGAGGAAAGAGAGGAGACTGGAAGGGAGAGGAGGAGACAACAAGTACTCCACCGGTTGGCCGAAAGGACACGGGAAGTGGGGGAGCATGATATACCAAGGAAGACAAGGAGGGATTAAAATAATTCATGCCCCTGCTTCCAAATAAGTACCCCAAACGACGATTGGAAGAAGAAATTGAGGGAGAAGCTGTGAGGCGGATCCTAGGGTTATGCCAAGAGGAAGAGAGGCGTCGCTATTTGAGAGGCTTGGCCGAGCAATCTCGGAGTGCAAGATAGACTAACGAAAAGCTTATTGAACACACAATAGAGGGTCTAGCCAAATTAGCCATTTTAGAAACCTCGGGAAGGAGGGAAGGAGGGAAGCATCCTAAAACTCTGGCATGCTGGGAACAACCATGAAGTGGGCAAGAAGAATTGCAAGGGGAATTAGAGAGTACTAGCGCAGGAGGAGGGAGCACTCCAGCAGTCCCGACAGGAAGCACCCCGGCAAGAGGAAGTGTCCCGGCAGGAAGTGCCTCGGTAGGAGGGAGCATTCCGGCAATCCCGACAGGAAGCGCCTCGGTAGGAGGAAGTGTCCTGATAGCAATTGTCCCTGTAGGAAGCGCCCCAGCAGGAGGAAGCGTCCCGGCAAGAGGGAGTGTCCCGGTAGGAAGCGCTCCGGCAGGAGGGAGCGTCCCGGTAGGAAGCACTCTGACAGGAGGGGGTGTCCCGGTAGGAGGGAAGAAAATGGCAGGAGTTAAGCATAAACTTCCCAGATTCACTGGAGATGGGTCGGAAGACCTTGCACAACATTGTAAAACGTGCATCACCATATGGCAGGCCAATGGAGAAAATGATGCAGATCAATGGTTACAAGCCTTTCCGGCCACCCTAAGAGGGATAGCTATTGATTGGTATACAGACTTGGGGGCCAGTCAGAGAAGCACCTGGAAAGACCTTCGTACTGCATTCGAGGAGGAATTTAGACTCTTATGGGATGATGATGAGATAGTTATAGAAATCTATAACACCAGACAAGGGAAAAATGAGTCAATTAGAAGTTATACTAGGAAACTCAAAGAATTGGTAGGGAAGTTGGATAACAAACCTGCTGACGGGTTGAAAAAAAGATGGTTTATTGAAGGACTAACCCCATTGTTGAAGCGGAAAATGAAGATAGTGCCACCACCATCTTTTAAAGAAGCATGCACCCGGGCTATGGAGATAGAAAGTGAGAATAAAACTTCCAAGGCTAAACAACAAGGAAGCGGAAGTGAAAGTTTAGAAGAAAGTGGGGATGAATCTAAAACCATCCAAGCCCTGAGGAAAGACATGATGCGGCTAATGAAGGAAGTAGCAGGAAGCAAGGAGGAAAATAAAGAGGGTAGGGACCTCTGGTGCACAGATTGTGAGAAGGAGGGTCATACAAAAGGGACGTGTCCGCGCAAAGCCTTCTGTGACATTTGCCAGGTGTTAGGACACACAATCAAAGAATGCCCTTACAACTTGAAGGCAAGAAGTGCCCAAGTATTTTTCACACAAGGAGAACAATCCACACCACCTGTCACTCCCCCACGTAACACTAATATAGAAGCATCACAAGGAGGGTACAGGAACAATAGAAGGGGAAGCAATAACAACAGTAATAACAACACACCTCGGAGGGCAATCCAGTACGATTCTAAAGGAAGACCCATGATCCAATGTAGGCAATGTAACCAATGGGGACACTTTGCCCGAAATTGCCAGGATGGGGGAGGGAATGAAGGAATGATGTGTAAATGGTGTGGACTAGGCAACCATGATGATGCGAATTGCCCTAAACAAAAGGGGGTAAACAGGCTGGACATTGCAGACTCTGAGCGGGAAGTATTGGCTCTCACAAGAATGTAGGCAAGGAAACTTGAGTACCCGGACATGGCTACAGAAAAAGAAAGATTTCAAGAAGCCACAAAAGACATTAGGCATAGTACAGAGGAAAGGAGGGAAAGTACAGCTAAAACCCCAAACAAGAGGCCAGTATCAAACATCATGAAATAGGTGTTGGAGACTACCATCCCGGTAAAAATCATGGACCTATTGGAGACTGTACCGCAACTTCGGGTAGCCATAACACAAGGAACGAGGAATCAAGAGGAAAGTCTCAGGAGGGAAGAGATAATAGAGAAACAAGAAGAGGAAACAGGGGAGAAAAAGGATACCCTATTCACCATTGGGATAGGAAGGACACCTGCAGTAGTGGAAATGGAGATAATGGGATGTAAACTATCTAACACTATTGTGGATGGAGGGTCTGGTGTGAACGTTTTACCTGAAGAGACTTGGAAGGCGCTAGGGAAACCCACACTCTGGCCACCCACATTCCAATTAGTGGGAGCAGACCAACACGGAATCAAGCCGATAGGAACCTTGGTGGGACAAAAGGTAATAATTGGTGCACAAGAGTTCTTCCTTGACTTTGTGGTGATTACCTTGGAAAAGAAGGGGTACGACGCCTTGCTCGGGAGGGGTTGGTTGATTGCAGCCAAGGCCACCCACAACTGGAAAAGGAACACCCTATCTATAGAGGTAGATGGGAGAAAATATGTAATAGATTTGAGAAACTAGTGTGTGAGTCAGGATTTGGCATCTGACTTAGAAGAAGAAGATTGGGAAGGAGCAGAACTAGATGATGGAGTACTCCGATTGGGAGAATGCTCTGAAGATGAAACTAGCTCCCTCAATGGGCTATTTCATTGGCAGATGGGAGACTATGAGGTCTTCCAGCCAGAATGCAATATGCTGCAAATTCAAGAGACAGAGGAAAGTTACCCGGAAGGATATAAGGAATATAAGGAGGGTACGACAACCATCAATGAGAAGCCTGCACACATATTTGAAGAAAGGGTGGAATACAAGGAAGCCAAATTGCAAACTGTTGACCTTGGAGGAGAGGATGAACGCAAGGAAATCCTAATAGGAGATGATTGGGATCCCGTACTGAAGACAACAACCTTCAAAATTTTCTTGGAGTACAAGGATGTATTTGCATGGACATACAAGGACTTAAAAGGAGTTCCACCTGAATTGTGCGTCCACCGAATACCATTAATACCAGGTGCTCGGCCTCTGCGTAGACGACCATATCGGATGAACAAGAACTATGCTGCAAACGTGTAGGAGGAAATCACAAAGATGTTGCAGGCGGGGATCATATTCAAGGTACAAACCAGTGATTGGGTGTCCCCCATAGTCATATCTTTGAAGAAGGATGGCATGGAGATCCGGATATGCGTGGACTTCAGGTGCTTGAATGCGGTAACTATAAAAGATCCCTTCCCTATCCCCTTTACAGATAGTATCCTTGAAGAGGTAGCTGGCCATGAAATATACTCCTTTATGGACGGGTTTTTAGGCTATAACCAAATCAGCATTTCTGAGGAGGACAAGTTGAAGACCACTTTTGTGGTGGAAGGTGGGGTGTATGCCTATAATAGAATGCCATTTGGGCTGTGCAATGCACCAGCCGCCTTCCAAAGAATCATATTACATATATTTCAGGGTATGTCTGTGGGCAATTTTAGAGCTTTCCTCGACGACTAGTCGGTTTATAGCGGGAAGGAACACCACCTTAAGATCTTGGGTGAGTGTATGGATAGATGCAGAAGAGCCAGATTAGCCCTGAAGCCAAAGAAATGCAGATTCATGATACCTCAAGGAAGACTCCTGGGCCATATAGTATGCAAGGAGGGCCTGAAAACAGACCCCGACAAGATCAGGGTAATATTAGAAATGGAAGCTCCATCAGACGTCACGGGGGTGAAGTCTTTCCTCGGACATGTGGGGTACTATAGAAGGTTCATAAAAGGATTTGTAGGAGTGTTTCTGCCATTAGAAAAGCTCACTAGGAAAGGGGAAAAGTTCTGCTCGGAGAAGGATTAGGAGGAGGCATTGTAGGAAGTTAGGAACTAAAGAAGAGACTTGTACAGGCTCTGATACTCATATATCCAGATTGGGACAAAGAATTCCACGTCCATGTGGATGCTTCCAACTACGCAATAGGAGCTACCTTGACTCAAATGGGAAAGGAAGGACTGGACCATCCAGTGTACTTCGCCAACCGGCTGCTCTCCAAAGCGGAACGAAACTACAGTACCACCGAGCGGGAAGCTCTAGGTATGGTTTATGCAGTACAAAAATTCAGACATTACTTACTCGCTGCTCCCTTTAAATTTTTTGTGGATCATCAAGCACTCATGTATCTTGTGAATAAACCTGTAATCCAAGGAAGAGTAAGTAGATGGCTAATCCTCTTACAAGAATTTACTTTCAAGATCATCATCCGGCCTGGGAAAAATCACATAATTGTAGATCAATTATCCAGAATCAAGTTCGGAGAAGCTGCAGGAAGCGGAATAAATGAGGATTTTCCTGATGCCCATCTATTTCGAATTGCCGTATTACCCTAATGGTACGAGGAGATAGGCCAGTACCTGTCAACGGCTACCTTTCCTGAAGAAATGAGTATACAAGAAAGGAGGAAGATTGCACTCAAGAGCGGGACATTCCAGTTGATTGAGGGATTGCTATACAAAAAGGGACCAGATGGGATCCTAAGAAGATGTGTGATGGAAGATATCTCAGGAGTCCTGAGGGAATCTCACGAAGGACTAGCAGGGGGCCATATGGGACCTGATGCAACAGCACGGAAGATATTATTGGTAGGCCTATGGTGGCCTACGCTGTATGCGGACGCTAGAGAATGGGTCCTGAGTTGTGATACATGTCAAAGGGTAGGGAAACCCTTGAAAAGAGATTTTATGCCACTGTTTCCATCGCAACCGCAGGAGTTGTTCGAGCGGTGGGGCCTAGATTTTGTGGGACCTCTTCCTGTGAGCAATAACCACAGATGTAGGTACATAGTGGTAGTGACGGAGTACCTCACAAAATGGGCAGAGGCAAGAGCACTTCCAGACAACACAACTCAGAGTACTGCCAAATTCCTCTATGAACACATAGTGACAAGGTTTGGGATACCGCTGCAACTCACAAGCGATAGGGGGGTGCACTTTGTGAATGAGACTATCAGGACAATGACAAGTGAGTATAAAATTTTTCACTCCTTCTCCAGTCCATACTACCCAAGAGCTAATGGTCAAGCCGAGTCAACAAATAAAATATTAGTAACAATCCTATACAAGACTTGTGGAGTAGAAAAGGGAGATTGGGCAGAGCGATTGCCGGCAATACTGTGGGCCTACAGAACAACTTACAAAGCCACTACTGGGCAAACACCATTTCACTTAATGTATGGGCAGGAGGCGGTGATGCCTATGGAATTTGGAGTACCCAGCCTGAGAATAGTAGTGGAACACATATTGGGAGAAACAAAAAGCTTAAAGGAAAGGCTGAATGCCCTGATAAAGCTCGATGAAAAAAGAACACTGGCCCAATGGGCCACCCAGGTGGCACAGGAGCGACAAAAATTGTGGCATGATAAGCACCTCAAGAGGATGAATTTTAGGCCTGGCCAGTTAGTACTTAGGTATAATGGAAAAAATGCTATCAAACCAGGGAAGTTCAAAATACGTTGGCTGGGACTGTTTATAGATATGGAAGTCAAAGATAATGGGGCCATAAAATTATCCACATTGGATAATAATCCTATAAAGGACTTAGTAAATGGATTAAAATTAAGACCCTATACTTAGAAAAAGGAAAGCATCCCGACATATCACTTGGAAATAAGAGAAGGAATAAAGGAAGAGGCTAAAAAGGATGTTAAGTGGGAAATAATAGAACCAAACCCTAACAGCCAGGAAGGTTATAAAAGACTCCAACAGGGAAGCATAACTCATTCCACGTTGCACGAAGAAGAGAGGAGCATTCAGACACAGCAGAGCACCCACGCCCAGGAAGTCATTTTCCGTACACTATACGGATGAGAGGAAGGAAGATCCTTATGCCATAGTGTCGTACAAGGGAAGCAGAAGGAGCCGTACGGACTTAAGAACAAACATATAGACAAGAGTACCGAGCCGTACAACACAGATGAGTGCCGTACACCGTACGGGCTGGAGTACGACAACCACGAACTAGAGGGCCGTACAGAAAGGCTGACTGTTGTACGTAGGGGCGTCATACAGGAGCAGGGCCGTACGAGGAGTATCGTACATGCTGTACACAAGCAAGGACGTATGAGGTAGAGGCAGGGCCGTACGGGGAGTGCCGTACCTGCCATACACAAGCAGGGCCGTACGTGGACTGTAGCACATGCCGTACATGAGCAGGGCCGTACGACGGAGAAGCAGAGGTATGGAAGAGAGAAAGAAAGTCGTTAGCAGGGCCGTATGGACGCTAAGGAGGATAGCCGTACGAGTGAATTGGGCCGTACGCAGGCAATAAGTCGTACACTAGTACATAGGCCGTACTGAGGAAGGGAATCAAAACAGTATGGTGAAGGAAAAAATAGCGGGAAAGAAAAGAAATACGGTTGGTGCAGAAGAAATTTTAAAAACACACAACTGGTGATCAGAAGCTATAAGATGGTGAAAATTAGTGTGGGTAATCCGAGCAAAGGAAAGATCGTTGACTATAAATAGAAAAACAAGGTCCTGCAGGTGAAAAAAGGGAAGAATATGACCACCCAGAAGAGCAAAAAGAATGTCCTTGAGAAAACTATGGTTGCGAATATTAGTTTTGAAAGCATAATAGGGAGTGAATGTTGTGCCTGGTGGGAGAATGTGGAGAAGCACATCCTGAAAGAGGCACTGCGCAAGGCAGAGGTAGAAAAAATTATTTTTATGCTCATCTTTGATTCAAAGAATTTGAATCTATATTGCAGACTATGGTGGAAGGCTATGACAAGTAGGCGCACAAATCCATTATCAAGTACACTCAGCAAGATGTAACTATTTCCTACTTTGCCAAGGAAATAAGCAAGGTATTTGGAATACCTGACCAAGGGCAAGAAATCACGAAAGCCCTAAAAACACCTATGGCCATGGAGGAGAAGAAGAAGTGGCTGGACCTAGTCTTGTAAGAAGAACCTCACCAAGCAGGTATGGAACGATATTCTAAGCAAAAAGAACAGCAGGGGTCTGAAAAAGATTTTCATAGCTAATGCAGAGTGGAGATGCATTGTAGACCTGGTGAAGAGCAAACTTACTGCTGGAAGCCGCACATCGGATATTGCCATCTGGATGTTGCCAGTAGTTGATGGACTAAATAAAGGACAAATATACAACTGGGCACAATTCCTATCAGACAGGTTACGGGAATTTATGGAATTGAAACATAAAGCATTCTATATGCCTCACCATGCAATAGCCTTGTTTTTGGAAGCAATTCGCCTGCAGGTAGCGGTAGAGCACAGAGGACCGTTGATTCTAGCGAGTAGGGTGGAACCCTACAAACCAGCCATGCCATACTGGTTCCACTTGGACACCCTGTGGACAGGACTAGGTGGGGGAGAACCACGAACAAAGAAACTTAGACAGGAAGTAGCGAAGGATATCTCTGCGGAATAATCTTCCAGCCAGGAGGAAGTAGGAGAGGACAGAGGGGAAGATGACATATCTTCAGACTCCCGGGAGGAGGAAATCCGCCTTGGCCATCTGAAAGGCACACCGCGAGAGGTTACTTTTTTACCATCAGGGGAAGGGCCGTTGCCAGGAGGGGTGCCCGAGTATGCAGAGATTCACCAAACCACTAGCACCATCGCAGAGAGAGGAAGTACCATGATGAGTACGGAGGAAGAAGGGAAAAGACAGGAGAAGGTTCTCAAATGGGGAGCCACAAGACTTTCCTTGCCAGGCATGGCTAATCTGATTTCGGCAGAACAACAGGCGCAAACCAAGATCATAGACCTCCGAGGAGGGCAAGCGGGCAGCCACAAGATAAGACTCCATACCTCACAAGGTATTGAAGTAACCCAACCAGTCGCCTTGGTGGTACAGGCCGATGGGAAAAGGGACTCAGAGGGTACGGAGGGACAAACAGATACACAAGGGAAGGATGCAGAAGAAGATAAAATTTTGGAAGAGGCAGATAGAATGTTGGAGGAAGTTTGAATGGTACTTCCACCTTCACCACCACCTAGCGAGGCTAGAGAGGAGGACATAGCAGGAACCCAAAATCAACCTTTGGGCGAGGCTGCCACCACACTGGAAGATAGGGCAACAAGGTTCCTTAAGGAGTTGGTAGCTATGGAGTAGGCTACGAGGGAAATCATGGAGCACGCCAAGAGCCAGGATGGGGAAGCCATAGTTGAAGCAGCAAAGTCCTTGGAAGCTTTCGTGAAAGGAGCTTGTGAAACAGATTGGACGTTACTTCAGGAGGGAGGATACACAAGAGGAGAAATTGCAAAAATATGGATAACGACAGGCATCATACCACACGAATAGGGGCAGGCACCACTCATACACACTCTGGCAGAGATAGAGGGGGCCTTTAGGAAGACCTATTTGGAGCTCCAACAGGAAAGGGAGCTGACTAGTGGTATGAAGGAGTGGGCAGAAGAAAAGGCTGCATGGCAGAAGGAACGAGTGGACCTGGAAGAGAAAGCGGCACAAGCGGAAGCAAAGAAGATGGATGCCTTGCGGGTTCTCCAGGGAGTCCGGGCCAAGCAGAAGCTGACAAAACGAGATTTGTCACGTAAGCGGGAACAAGCTTCGAATCCAGGGACGTCTTCACAACCCAATTCCGAAGCTTAATTTTGTTGTTAGGAATGTTGTTGTCTGGAAGACGACTGTTTTTTTTGGGGGGGGATAAATGTAGTATGAACAAAGTAATGTTGTATTACTTCTAGTTATGACTTGTCGGGAGGGTAGTTAGGAGCGAGGAGGTGCGTCCTAATGGAGCCCTGATTTCATAAAATCAGGGCATCCATTTGATTACCATTTTATATATCATATCTGTGCTTTGATCTTACCTTTTCTTTGTTAATCATTTTTCCTTTAAGATCTAGACTTTCATACTAAGTAAACTTCCATATTATAGATGGTAATAATATTTATGATTTATTTATTCTATGCTATAATGATTGGTTAACACATCCTATTTTTCAGAAACCAAATTCATCACCGATCTTTTGATAGTGGCAGATATCTTCAGAGTCATTTTCCAAATGGATGTTTTCTTTTATTTTTAAATTTAAGATTTATTTTTCTGGAAGCACCACGTGGTGATTTTCAGGCATGCTTGGACATGACAAAGTTTGCAGATTTAATTGCATTTGTGGTTTCCTGATGGTTTCAGTAATGAAGTGTGCACAATTGAAATATATTAACCTTTTGGGAAGCCAATGCTTATCTATGTTTAGAGGTTTGGATTTGCCCACCACTATTGGTTTGATTACTGACTTACCAATGGATCAAAGGAAGAATCAGGATGCTAAGAAGAATGCATTTCATTGTTATGAATGAATTTCTGGAAGATTGTAGTTTCTACCTGCAGATATGAGGGATGATTTCCAGAATTCAGGATTGATAATATAACTTGAAGGCTGAAGAAATATTCTAAAGAAAGGGGAAGAAGATTCAGTTCATTCAGTGCACCATGTTATCATGTCCAAGCGGTGACCTTTTGGATGCTTTTTGTAATCCATCCTTCACAACGTTGTGTGACAGAGATATTCAATAGGACTTCTGCAGCAAAACAGGTGGCAATATCAGAAAATTTGCGCTATTCCTGGGCCAAAGCAATCACAAGACTTTCATATGGAGCCTGGAAAGATCAAATTACTTACTGACACTTGTTCACTTGATTTGCGTTTTCATATCTTTGATAATTCTGTGTTTTTGTGTGCAGGTTATTAAGCATACGTATTGGAGGAGGAAGTCACGTAAATGAAAGAATGTGAGAGCATAGACCAGAAGACATATACAGATTTATCAGGAGATCAATCCAGTGCGTCTCATGTGATAATTAAGTGATGGTGTGCATAAAGATGTCTTCGCGGAACAAGAAATTATACCTCCAAGTAAAGAAGAAATGGGAGCGGAAGATCGCATAAACAGATAGTTTGATTTGCCAAGCTGTCTTGTCGATAAACTTGCTCAGGCCACGTAATAGTGGAGATACGAACAGAAGAAAACTTATGTAAGATTTGATAAATGGAGACTACAAGCATAATGAAACGCGTGTGCAGGTGTAGTCCCGAGCATCAAACGGTTGCCACGAAGTTGCATAGAAACTGATAGCAAATGAAGAGATTACAATTTCCAAATGATATGTATCGACAAACACATAATGCTGGCAATTTTTATTCACACAGGTTCTCTGAAGACACTTATGAATTAACAAGTGTATTGTCACTTGTTATGAGGCAACACGTGGTTTCATGTAATCCAACTCCTACCCGCGCTGGCATCCTCAGTCATGCGGTTGGTGAAAGCACTTACGTTATGGATTAACAAGAATATGAAGAGACGCACCGGTTCACAAGGATTAATCTGCCACATGTCTTGTTCACAACCGGGCCCATCAAAAGAGTCTTGGCTGTAGTAAATTCTAATCATGAGTAAAAAAAAAGATGTTCTTGTTATGAAGCGGTGTGTCTTATAAAAGACAACCACATAACTCTTCACAAATATATAAATATAGAATGTAAAATCAAATAAAGGGATATACGAACACAACCTATAAAAAAAAAACTGGCAAGAATATTGACTTTGATATGATATTTTTCATCAGTGGAGGCATGAAATTTCTGAACTAAGCACTGTAGATATTGAATTTTTAGAGTAAATATATTGAGTCTGGAATCAAAATGTATCTGGTTGATCATACATAAGGAGTGTCCCTGGTACAATCCAGTTTTAGGCAAAATCCGTAAGCATATTTATTTTATTTGTGCATATTAGAGTTATTGAATTATTATTTAGTTGTGTCTTTTATAAATATCTTTATTAATTTCTATAAATATTTTATTGTTCAGAGAAGTGGGCTGGGTTACTATTGCATTTAAAAATTGATAAACATAAATATCAAGAAATATTTAACTGTTCCTATATTTATGTCTAGTTTGTCTCCGTATTACAGGAGTTAAAATACATCCTAGATTAATATAAAAATTGCATTCTTATAATTAATCCGTCGCGTCTGGATTACTAATTTATTTATAGTTTAAATTCGTTAAAGTTTTATAAAGTTGTACGTTTCAGCTTATAATATAGACTCTGTTTGCCCATTAAATTAGACACTGGTCTTTATCATTACTCTAAATTCATTATTTATATGCTGGTAGTTATTTTATACTCTGCAATTTGAAAATATATTATATTCATTTATCCTTAAAATTTACAATTACTCTTTTATTATAAGTCATTCATATATTCATATAATTTTTATCCTTTATTTGCAATACAGAATTCCGAGCTTGAAGCATTGTCTTATATAGTTGTACGAATTGGCGTCATTTTAGCGATTTTAAAATCGTTGTGCAAAATTGAAAGTCTCCTATCACCTTGCCATTGAGGATTCTTTCATTGCATTAATATTTAACCCATTCTGCTATAAACATCCTGGGCTTGAGTGTTTTGGTTTAGGAACAGGTACACCCGCCTTGGCCTTGCAGAGCCAAAAGTGCAGGGAACTCGGATCATACCGTTCAGTTCCGTCAAGTTGGCCATAGTCAGTTGGATATCCCAGTATCGAGTTGGCAAGACTCGTAGGATTCCAATCCGTCGGTTTTGGGAACCAACACGTCCATTGGTTTTTCCAACCAATCGACTATCTTATAAACACTTTGGTCTTTGATGTAAGGTTGTTGGTTTTTGGTATCAATAAAGAAGATAGCATTTCCTCGCCATTCTGGTATTCTAGTACTTTGGTATTGGTATGGTGTTCTGGTATTATGTTGTTTGACATTGATGTTTAATATATTGTTCGTACCATTGATACTAAGTTCCATTTTGTACCGTATGCTTGTATAACCATTCTACAAGGACAATTGTAGAAGTAGCCAAAGCCATGATGCATGACCAAAACCTTCATACCTCCTTTTGGGCTGAAGCCTCTAGTACTGCTGTCTATATTCAAAACATATGTCCTCACCCCCTTTTGGATAACAAAACTCTTGAAGAAGCATTTACAAGGATAAAACCTGATATAGGCCACCTGAGAATCTTTGGTTGTCCTGTTTACATTCACATATCCAAAGAAAAGAGTTCTAAACTAAAGCCCTCGGGCAAAAAGGGAACATTTGTAGCCTACAGTGAAACATCTAAAGCTTATAGGATTTATATTCCTGGACAAAAATTAATTGAGCTAAGCAGGGATGTAATCTTTGAAGAAGATATTGCATTCAAAAGATCCAAAGACATTCATGAGATGGACATTGATGATCAAGAGTCTCCTCAAGAAATGGAAGAGGATCATGCTTTTGAGATTCAAAGAGAGACCTATGAACTTATGGAAGATGCTAATCCAAATGAGCCTATAGATGTTGCTGATGGGCCTAGAGACATTACTGTGAACTAGAAAAGACCTCTATGGGCAAGGGAAATGATTCAAGAGGCTGAAAATTTTTCAACACCTAAAGGAACCTTCACGGAAAGCAAAATACCTCATAGATACTCCAACTATGTTGTCTTAATGAGTGAAATCATCAAGTTAGAACCTTCTAGCGTCGAGGAAGCCTTCGAACTCCAAGTTTGGAAAGATGCTATGACAAAAGAATATCAATCTATTATTAAGAATAATGTTTGGGACATTGTTCTTGGACCAAAGGATAAGTTAGTGGTTTCATGTAGATAGCTCTTCAAAATCAAACATGTTGCAGATGATAGTATTGAAAAATAGAAAGCAAGATTTGTTGCCAGAGGATTTTCTCAAAAGGAAGGGATTGATTACGAGGAAACATTCGCTCCAGTTGCTCGATATACCTTTGTCAAGACTGTGATTACTATTTCTGCATGAAAAGGATGGAAGATTATCCAAATGGATGTAAAGATTGCTTTTCTTAATGGCATAATAGAAGAGGAAGTGTACCTAGAGCAACTTGAAGGATTTGTAATACATGGAAATGATTCTCATGTTTGCAAATTGAGGAAGGCACTATATGGTCTTAAAGAGGCTCCTCGCGCTTGGTATGAGAGGATAGATCATTACCTCTTAGGCTTGGGTTTCTCCAAGAATGATGCAGATCCGAATCTTTACTTCAAGGTAATTAATGGTGAAATGTTGATTTTCATTCTTTATGTTGATGACTTATTGATTACAGGAGAAGATCATCTCATTACTAAATGTAAACAAGATCTTGCATCTGAGTTTGACATGAAGGATCTGGGTCTTTTACACTATTTCCTTGGGTTAGAAGTATGGCAACAGGCTGATGGGATCACTCTAAATCAAGGAAAGTACACTATTGATATTTTGAAAAGGTTTGGAATGATGGATTGTAAACCCATGACTACTCCCATGGAAACAAACTTACATAAGTTAAAAGAAGCTGCAACAAACTCAAACTTAGTAGATCCTACTCTCTACTGGCAGATTATTGGGTCCTTGATGTACTTGGTCAACACTAGACCTGACATTTTCTATGCAGTAAATACACTTAGTCAGTTCATGTGTGAACCAAGACAGTTACATCTATTTGCAATAAAACACATTCGAAGGTATCTGTGTGGCACAATTGGATATAGTCTTAAATATAATAATGTAGATCTGGATTTGCATGGATATACTAATTCAGATTGGGCTGGAAGTGTAGTGGATCGGAAAAGCACATAAGGGTGTTGTTTTAGCTTAGGATCAGCTATGATCTCTTGGCTTAGTAGGAAGCAATCCTTAGTTGCACAAAGTTCCCCAGAAGCCGAGTACATTGCAGCATCCATGGGAGCTTGAGAAGCTGTATGGTCAAGGAAACTTTTTATAGGATTGTTTGGACAATCCTTGGATCCTACTATCATTCACTGTGACAACCAGAGTTGCATAAAAATTTCAGTGAATCTTGTTTTCCATGACAGATCAAAGCATATAGAAATTCCGTACCATTATGTTAGAGACGTGGTGGAGAGAAATGTTATCCAGTTAATATATGTTAGTACAAGTGAACAAACGACAAATATTCTCACCAAGCCTCTCTCCAAGACAAAGGTTGAATTCTTTTGAGGTAAGCTTGGTATGGTAGAAAATGTAACCTTATTTGAGATTGAGTCTCAACAATGTTAATTTGTTGTACTAATATATTCTAAAGATGTTCAATGAATAAACTCTTTTATTGTCATGTGTGTGACTCCATGACTTCATGGGCCTCTATGAACATCATTGAGAGGTGATGATCTTTCAATGATGAGCACTTGTATTATTGGTTATTATTGTAAGGTGATGATCTTACAATAATCACTTTATATCTTAAGTAATATCAATTGAATAGTGCATATCATGAGACTTGATATCTATGGATAAGCCATGATGAATGATATTACTGAGATATTCATGGTGGATTTTATGTGACTTAATATTCGTGGATATGCTATGAAGAGATATCCGTATGGTAGGTATCATGTGACTTGATGCCTGTGCACATACCATAGTGATGGATATTACATTTTGAGTTATGGTGAATATTATTTGACTTGATATTCGTGAACATGCCATTACTCCCGATATCACGGTGAGGTGATATCTTTCTCTCACAATAAATGGATCTATTATGTTTACATTATGGATAGAAATACTCCTCCCTAGCTAAGAGGGAGTGTTAGAGATATGTAGCTTCGGTCGGATTACTCTAACCGATGTAATCAAATGTATAAGTGGCCTATCGGCCTTGAACATTTGATCTCTATCTTTTATAGTATACTGATCTGATTATCTACTATGATTTTGGTCATCATAATTAATCTCTATTGTGCATGATTAATAATCAATGACTTAATAATTATTGATCATGTATATATATTTAATAATAGTCATATTATTAAATATATATACATGATCAATTATATTGCAATGATTAATAATCATATTATTGCTGAGTGTATCGATAATTTATATCGATATAAAATTATGAGTATCGCAGCAGATATATCGATCATGTAATTGTTAATGATATCGTTGAAGACTTGTTAATCATCGAACGACATTTGTTAATAGAAAGACATGTCTCACGTAGAGACATGTCTCTACGTGAAACATGTAGTTTCATGTAGAGCCATGTCTCTACGTGAGACACGTCTCTTTGCACTTCGTATATATATGAGGCTGTTCCCATACTTTGCAAATGTACAAAAATCATTAAGTGTAGAGCAATATAAGTATACAACATTCGATTAACTTGTCTCATCGATATAGAGCAACAACAGATTGATATTGATTCACAGCATATCGATATTAATTCACAGCAGATCGATATTGTTGAATATATCTTTGTGGATTGAAAGCAGCGATCCTTCAAGATCATCGAACTGTGTAGGGTTTGATGATTATTGATTATATATTCACATCTGCATAATAGTAAATAAATTAAAAAAATACCATCATATAAGTCTGGTCAAATTTAACATCTAGCATCCTGTTTGGGGATATTATAGTTGTATCGGAGCTGCAAGACTTGGCAGCCTACTGCGTTTTATTGCATGCGAGGAAAAGGTGGTCACAGTCTAGAGAAATTTAAAGGAACAATGGCAGGTTCAGATTAGCCCCCATCATCAAGTGAAGAAGAAGGAAAACGGATGTTTTTAGACATGATAAGATTGCTCAATGATAACAATCTCTATTTGAGTCAGTTGGCTCATAACACAGCGAATGTCAGGATGTTGGTGCATAGAGAAGAAGGAGAAGGCAGCAAAACTGCAGACAGTAAGGCACATTCTACAGGCAGATCGTCATAGTCTAGATCCTTTATGCCTATTTTTATACAAGAAGATGAACATGCACAAGCAAAACCAGTGGAGGAAAATGAGGATGCTGAAATATTAGCTAAATACCAAGCCGTGGGACCAGATTTTCAGTCATCCATCTCTTTCAAGGACTACTTGGAAGTCACCAAATGCACAAGGCATCGACAAAATCAGAACAATCAAGGAAAACAAAATTATGGGCTGTAGAAAAAATTGGGAAGTTTGTCTATACCTAATTTTGATGGATCAACTAGATGTACAGTGAGAGCTTGGGTTCAAAAATTGGACACCTACTTTGCCTTGAACCAAATGAAGGAGAGCTATGCCATAAAGTTTTCTATACTCCACCTTGAAGGGGCTGCACATGAATGGTGGTATCACGATATAGTCACACAAGGGCATGGTGCCATAGCCTCATACGACTAGTTTCACACTACACTAATGGAGAGATTTGACCAAAAGGATTCAGAGGCACTTTCTAGAGAGTTGGCTCAATTGAAACAGGTTGGCACACTTGATGCATATATTTTAGAATCTCAGCGATTCTTAGTTATGGTTACTGATGTGTCCAAAAGGAGATTATTTTTTGGTTCATGGAGGGTTTGGTTGAGCCTCTTAAAGATTGGGTCAAAGCTTTTGACCCACCATCCTTGCAAGATGCTATTAAGCGTGCAAGGAATATGGAGTTATCCACACCACAGGCTAGGTTTCCCAACAAGTTTCTAGAAAGATCCCCACCATAGAATCGACCACAAAAAAAAGGACAAGAAACTTGAACATACCAAAGTAGCAGAAGAGATATCTAAACCAATCTGTGGGACAACTCGTGATACAAGGGATGAGTAGAGACGGAAGAGACTTTGTTTTGATTGTCGGGAGCCTTGGACACCTGGACATAGGTGTAAGAGTGGGGGCAAAGCCAATTGGATTGAGGTCTTTGAGGAGCCTAGTGATAATGAGTTAGAGGAGACAATTTCAGGACGCACAACAAGAGAAAACCAATGGAGATTCAAACACAGATGAGCATTAGGATGATTTGACACAGATGGAGGGTGCGATAGCAACTCTCTACCATTACTCATTATAGTGCTTTCATAGTTAAGGGTGTTGTGCAAGGACGAGTTGTTGTATTGATTGATAGTGGGGCTACCCACAACTTCATTGATGCATCCTATGTGAAGAAGTGGGGTTTGAAATTTGAGGAGCATGAAGGTTTCTGTGTGAGGATACAAATGGCACATTGCATCATGCAACTCTTGTTCCACAGTTGAGGATGGCATTGGGTAACTACACCCTTACGAGCGACTTTTATGTGATTGACATTGAGGAGACCAATGTTGTTTTGGGTGTTCAGTGGTTGCATACTATAAGTCCATATCTGATAGACTTTACGACTATGCAATTGAGTTTTACAGTGCATGGTAAAAGGGTGGTGTTACGGGGCTTATCTTCAGATGCACCTAGAGTTTTTTCAGTGAGGAGAATGGAGAATTTTTTTTGCCATTCAAAGGATGATGGGTAGTGCGGTGTTTTATTATAGGTAAGTCCACATATACAAGACAACAAGGATATCATGTTGACATACAAGGCTTGTTGGACAAGCATAGCTCGGTGTTTTCATATTTACCCCATGGTTTACCTCCAGATCGTGGTTTTGAGCATGTCATTGAGCTTGTGGATGGCAAGCCAGTTGCCATAGATTCTTACTATCATCCCAAGCAATTCAAGGATGAGATTGAAAGGACTATTCGGGAGTTGTTGGATGCAAGACATATACAACCCAGTTCTAGCCCATTCACTTCTTTTGTTGTCTTGGTGAAGAAGGATGGAACTATGAGGATGTGCATTGATTATCATGCACTTAATAAGAAGACCATCAAGAACAAGTATCCTATTCCATGTATTGAGGAGTTGTTGGGCGAGCTACATGGAGCAATCTGTTTTTCCAAAATAGATCTTCGATCAGGATACCACCAGATTCGAGTCAAGAGCAGGATGTGCACAAAACTGCTTTTAGGTGCCACTATGGACATTTTGAATATTTGGTGATGCTCTTTGGATTATCTAATGCTCCAGCCACTTTTCAGTCTTGTATGAACCATATGTTCAACAAGCAATTATGGAAATTTGTGTTGGTGTTCTTTGATGACATCCTAGTGTATAGCAAGACATGGGAGGAGCATCTTTGTCACCTTGATGAGGTACTGAATATTTTGATAGCTAATTCCCTTTTTGCAAAAGCTTCTAAGTATGAGTTTGGTATGACTGAGCTATTGTATCTTGTATATGTCATTGGGAATGGGGGTGTTAAGGCACAAAGTGAAAAGATTCCAACTATATTTGATTGGCCACCACCGAAGAATGTGTCACAATGGAGGGGCTTCATTTGTTTAATGCACATACTATAAAAGGTTTGTGAAGGGATTTTCTTCATTAATTGCTCCTTTGACAGATTTGACCAAGAAGGATGCCTTTGTTTGGATGGATGAGTCTCAAGGGATCATGGATCATCTTAAAAAGGTAATGAGTACTTGTCCTGTTTTGGATTTACCAGATTTCTCTAAGCCTTTTGTGTGTGAATATGATGCATCTAGTATTGGTATTGGGGTTGTTTTGATGCAAGACAAGCATCCCATTGCTTATGAGAGCCGAAAATTGAATGGAGTGGAAAGGAAGTTCTCTACATATGACAAGGAGATGTTAGCAATCATGAACACTTGAAAAGTTTCGCTAATATCTTATAGGCAGAAAGTTTATAGTGAGGACTAATCATAATGGCCTCAAGTATTTAATGGAGCAAAAAAGGATTGAATGAAAGACAACAATGTTGTGTAAGTAAGCTGCAAGGGTATGATTTTGATATTGAATTCATCAAAGGAAAAAATAATGTTGTCGCTAATGCATTGTCTGGAAATCCTACATTTTGTTTACTTTCAGAAATCTCAGCTACTTGGAAGGATCACATATTAGTAGAATATGCCCAAAATCAGCATGCTTGTGACATTTTAGATGGTAAAATAGATGATGAAAGGTATAAGGTGCGGCAAGACATCATCTATTACAAGGAACAAATCTATCTAGTACTTGAAAGTGAATTTAAATACAAATTTCTTGCTGTTGTTCCCAACAATCAGCTGGCTGGTCACCCTGGTTATTTGAAGACATATAGATGTATTCGTGAAAGATTCTCATGGAAGGGAATGAAAGATGATGTTCTTAAACATGTGAGAGAATGTCTTGAATGCCAAAGAAACAAGGCTGAGACTTCTTTTCTAGCAGGGCCGTTACAACCACTTCCAATTCCAAATTAGAAATGGGAGCAAATATCAATGGATTTTATTATGGGGCTACCTGAGGTAAATGGTAAGGATTGTGTTTTTGTTATAGTGGAGAGACTTACAAAGTGTGCTCATTTTATGTGTATGCCTTTCAAATTCAAAGCACCACAAGTTGCTGGCTTGTTTTTTGAGCAAGTTTTCAGATTGCATGGAGTGCCAAAGAGGATTGTAAATGATAGAGACCACATATTCATCACTACTTTTTGGCAAGAATTGATGAAGTTGGCTGGAATAGAACTTGACCATAGCACAAGTTATGATCCTCAAATGGATGGTCAAACTGGAAATGTAAACAAGTGGCTTGAAGGCTACTTGAGGAATTATGTTTCCGGGCAGCAAAAAGCATGGGCAAAATGGTTACATTTGGCAGAATTTTGTTACAATACTACATATCATATGAGTATTGGCATAACACCTTTCGAAGCTTTGTATGGTTATGAAGCTTGTATATTTGTGGATTTGGTCTTTTATGATCCTAGAGCTCCAAAACCTCTTTAGTGGGCTAAAGAAAATCAAGATATCCTCAAAGCGCTCAAGCAGAATATACAGATTGCACAAGAACAAAAGAAGAAATATGTGGATCATCATCAATTTGAGAGGTCTTTTGAGGTGGGAGACTTGGTATTTGTGTGTCTTCAACATTATAGACAACCCTCATTGAAGATAAGTGGGGCCGAAAAGGTTAAACCCATATTTTGTGGACCTTTCAAGGTGACTAAGAGGATTGGTGAGGTAGCATATGAGCTGGAGCTTCCATCTACCAGCAAGGTTCACAATGTATGACATTATGTCATGTCTCAAAAAGGCACTTGGACAACATGTGACACCTTCAAATGAGTTACCCCCATGGATAAAGAGGGCAAATTGATACTTATACGAGACACAATTCTACAAGGGAGAAAAGGCCGAGGAACAAGGTAATATTTGAATATCTTATCAAATGGAAAAATTTGCCTTTGGAGGATGCAACATGTGAGGGAGAGGAGATACTCAAATATCCTGGTCTTCAAATTCTTGAGGACAAGCATTCTTTGGGTGGGGAGGACTGTAATGTCCCCAGCTCAAAGAAAGACAATTAACAGCAATTGGCTATCCTTTCCTTGGATTACCCAAGAGGAAGAGGACGTAGGGCATCATTGGGTAAGAAACAAAGTCCTTGGCTTGTTCTAAATTCTAATTTTGAGTGCACGTCTTTTGATGCAACTTAAGTGAACTTAAGCTATTTTAAGTTAGGCACATCTTTTAGGCAACTTAAGTGATGCCTAGCCAAGGGACTTAAGTTATCCCCTCTTTTATGTACTTAAGTGACTTAATAAAAACATATGACAAAAAGCCAAGGTGGCCCCCAACTTCAAAGAGTTTCATTGGTGCATACTTTAGTTTTTTATTTTGGAGCAATGGATTAAGAGGTGGAATATCAAGGGTGGAGATTGATTCATCTTTTTAGAAGGTGCTATAAAACACCCTAAGGGCTCATTTAGAGCTCATTATGTGATGAAGATTTCTGCTTATTGCTGCTGCAACTTGGCTTGAGGATTCAAACCCTTGAGTATCCCTGATTTCAGTGAGACAAGCATGCTCTCCCTAGTCAGAAGTGTGTGTTTCGGTGGAAGAACTCTGGTTTGTGAAACCCTAGCACATTGCTAATTATGTGCTGCAAGTATTCATCAGGTTTAGAGGCCAAATTAAGGACAATATTAGTGCTGGAGACTCAGATCTGGGAGCATTCACTGCTGCAAATCATCTTTTTCTGAGTTTTCTGTGGACGGCTGTTAAAGAGCATCAATTTCAGACTTAATGCTGGTCAATTTGGGAGCCTATCACCACATTTGGAAGGTCAGCTAGGTTTAGAAAATATTCTTACCCAAATCTGGAATATTTTGGTATGTTATCTGCACATTGTTTGATGGAAATGTCTAATTCATGGTTATGAAAATTCTGGGCAGAAGTAAGGGTTTTGGTTGAATTCTTCTAAGTTCAGAAATAATCTGAAATCCATATTTTGTTTAGCTGCAAAAATCAGATTTGAAATTTGACCAGAATTCTGGGTTCGTCATGAAGATATTTATATGCAAATAAATTTCCAGATTTATGCCCTAGTTTGTAAAAGTTTTTGTTATCAGATTTACCCTAGTTTGCTTAAATTATTGTTCTGTTTTTAGCATCCTGTTTGGGGATATTACATGGTCACAAAATATTTTGCCTCCATTGACCAAATTACCTATCCAAGATATGACAAATATGTTGAATTTTCAACTAATGTTGTTGTAATCTGAGACATGGAGAACTATTCAATCATTAGTATTTACCACTGGCAAGGTTTGTGATTCATTCCTTTTGTACTCGTTTGATAAATTTTGGCCATCAGCATCTTCTCTTGGCCAGGCTTGCATGCCCAATTTTTCTTTTTTTTATTAAACTTCCTTGATATCTGTCCTCTTTCAAAGATGACATTTGATAATGAGGTTGGGGGAGATAAGATGATCTTCTATCAGTTGAACCATTAACTATAACCCCAACTATTTGTAGGACACCATTTAATAGAGCATATATTGCTCAAGCCACATCTTCATGGATAATTAATGATCCACCACAGTAGATAGCAAACAACCTTTCTTTGTTGGTACATGGTTCCAGACATGTTAATGGATGCCAAAAGTAGATTGATACAAATGAAAAACACAATTCTACTACTGGGGAGGGGGGGTTGAATCAGTAGTAGATACAAACTTTTGCAATTAAGACTTTTTAATTTTCAAACTGAAATCTGAAAGTAACTGAAACTGAAATAAAAAGTAATGCAACCATACAAGAAACGATGCACAAGATTTTACATGGAAAACCAGGATGGGAAACCACGGTGAGAAATGCTACTAGGATCGACTGTCCTAATCCAGCTTCACGATTGAAGAATTTACAAGGTTTTAGCCTTTTAGGGCACCACTCCAAGGAATCACCGAATCCCTGAGAAGAGCACCAACTCTTTCACAACAACAATACAGTGAACTGAGCACCAACTCTTATGTTCTTAAAACACCAACTCTAACAACATTGCAATCATCTGTCACAACTTTGTTTACAATTTCTGAAATTTTTTCTTTGCAATACGAATAGACAAGTATTTGTTTTGAACAGACTTCAGATGTATGAACAGCAATAATTATTCTGCAAACTGTAAGTCCAACTCACACAAATCTGAAGAACTTGTGTGTTATAAGCAAATTCTGAAACAAAACTTGTCAGCAACCTTAGAATGAATTTGAAGTAACAAAATCAAAGCACTGCTCACAAAATCAAACTACCTCCGCTGATATATCAGATTATCAGACTTTGAAAATAAGTGACCTTTCCTTTTCTTTACGGCTGTATTACTTCAACAAACATGCTTCTCACAGTATTTCAGAATCCATCACCAATGCTGACAAACAAAAACTCCTTCACAATTTGCATTCAATTCTTCACACATTAACTCCCTTTCCATATGATGTCTTAAACCTGATCACCACATCCTTCACAAACACACAACTCTCATACTTCTCATCAATAGCACACACTCAGAATCCTTTCATTGGACTTGTATCATATGTCTTTTTATCTAAGTTACTGCATTTGCTCCCTGAAGGCTGAATTCAAGATTCAGTTCACTGCAAATTCGAATTCGGTTTGATTTCGCTGCAAATTCTGCCATAGACACTTAAATTCGCAGTAAAGTCTGTCAGAAGGACCCTGTCAGACTTTTTGACAAATTTGGTAGACTTTTGAATTGCACGGAAGGACCCAGAACGAATGTGGAGAGAATTTGAGGCGAATTTGACTGAAAACGTCACTTTCTTTGACTTTTCCTTAAAGTTTTTTTGCCATTTTATGTCATTTGTGCATTTGTGAATGAAAATAATTTTTTTTTGCTGCTGCTGTGCATATATATATATATTTGTATGGATGAACCCAAAACGAATCTGAACCCAACCCCCAAAAAATTTGAACAAATTTTAAACCTGAATCTTGAACCCGTATCCGTACGAGAAACTAACTGGCAACTTAGCTTTTTATTCACACAAGTACAATTCACACACATCAAACAAATGAAGGAATGAATAAATATATTGTCTCAAGTGGGTTGGCAAACTGGAAACTTTAAGAAGTTATGAAGAAGTTACAACTAACTCTAACTGCCAACTGTCTGCAACTTCCTTTCCAGCAGACTTATCTTAAAAACTTATAAATGTGTTCATTCTTGTAATGACCCTAACCGGCCATTTTCTGAATTTCCACATATATATCTCAGGCAGATTGAAACAAACAGAAACATGCAAATAACCATTTGATCTAGCCAAAATAACCAGCAGATATATTCAAATAACCAGCAAATACAATCTTACAAAACTTATCAGAAAATGGTTTTGTATTATACAATAGCAATACAATAACCATGAATTACAAACATTCCAATCTGAAATACAGAAATACAGTAAGACTGGATAATAAAGAACCTGTAAAACAATGGCGAACTCTGACGTGAATCCGCACCGGAGATGTGATGCAGGGGCATTCTAGGGTACTCGGTGAATCTGCATGGAGGTGTGTTGTTTTGGTTCTATGTTACTCGGTTGTAGCTTTAACCGACGGCCTTGGTTATTGAAGGAAGCTTGGTCGCTGAAGGAACTCGGTGAAACCTCTTGTGCTCGGTGATGCCTGTGTTGCTTGGCGTCGTCGGTTGTTTCACTGGTGCTCGGTTGTTTCTCTGACACGTGGTTGTTCTGGTTTACCGACTGGAGTTCTTGAGGGTTTGGTTGGCCGACTTGGTGCATTTATTGTTGGTAGCTTTTGTTGTATTCTCCTATGTAGATCTTGACATCGACATGGAGAATTAAATGTTTGTAAGGCTATTTATGAGCCGATTGTTGTTGCATTTAATATTTGTTTGTAATAGGAGCCGACTTGGCTTAGGAGTTAATTGTTTCTTCCAACCGACTTGTGGCTGAAGATTAGTATTTAAGGAGTGCTTGGGTAGTTGTTTAGCATCAGATTGGAGGGTGATTAGACTGGGATCCTACGAGATCTTTAAGATCGGATTGTTATCTTATAGTTTGTAATGGCAGAGCTAGTGGTTTGCATGCTTGGAGACAAGGAGATTGCTTGGAGGCTTGCGAGCTCAAGTTCAGATCTACCTTAGGGTTTCCATCAGTTGCTGATTTGTTTCAGAGCTGAGAGGTTGCATAAATACTTTGATTGTAGTTGGCCCTAACCCGAAAGGCCTTACAGCTGGGCATGTTAATGAAAATTCAGTTGAAAACATTGTCTTGTGTTATTCCGCATTGTGGTGTTTGGCTGCTTGTTTGGACTATCCTTAATTGGATCCTCCTTACCTGTCTTGCGTCAAGATGAACTGGGTTTCTGTCCAATCCACCAAGAAAGCCTGAAGGTTTCCGTCCTCAGGTTTCATATTCGAAAGCTGAAGCTTTCCGAATTCTCAACGAGAAATAAAATCCATAAACCGAAGCATCCACAATGAGACTCCAAGCCTCCTCTTATGGCTGCAGTTGTGACTCTTCAGTTTCCCCACTTTGTCTCTTTATATTCCCACTCTGTCTCTTTATATTTCCACTTTAAGTCACTTTTAAATAAATATGACCGTTGAGTTATAAAGTGATATAATAAATAAAGTGAGGAATCTTCCGGCATTAAAACAGAGGACCAAATGAGCTTGGATGATGACGTGTAATAGCTTGTTGGAAAGCTCTCGGCATGACGTTCCAAGTCCAATACTGAAATACCAAGAATTCTGAACCTTGCCGACTTACTCTAAATAGTAATTACCTTGGAAACTTGTGGAAACTGCTCTGATTGGCTTGAAATTGAAATTACCTAGGCCAATTATCTCCCTGAACATTGCCAGACCTTGGTTAGCCCACTGGACCATGGTAAAAAGGCTAACGACACGACATGAGATAATGTGCCCCAAAAAGGGGACATTACAAATCATCCCTTCCCGGAGATTGCTTGCCCTCAAGCAATCAGTATCTGCATGCTGAGATCATAATGCCTGGATCCCAAACCAACCTCAGAGAGTTTGCTCCACCAAACTGTCGTGTAAAACTGAAACAGACATTATGTCCCGACATGTGAAGCCACCCACACAGCAACAAAACAGTAGCCAGTCCAATGCCAGGACCCCAAATCACTGCAAGATCAATCGTACCAATCTGTCTTGTGCTGCCATCATCTGTGAGAAAGTCCTCAACCCAACTGAGAACCTCACTCCAACTGGGATCACCAGCGCCTCTACGGTCATATGCAGGGGAAAACCAAACCTCATACTGATTGGCTCCCAAAATGAGAACCAACCGCGAGTATGTCCCTCTTGGATCCCATAAGAAAAAGGGCCATCCATCTCCCTAGCTGGCTGAAATATCCTGACGCTCTATGCCCACATTGAGTGAAAAACCAGAAGTGTCCAACTGCCATAACACTGCCCCTCTGATCTGTGGCCCGAATCGGAAATTGTACTGAAGAGGCAAGCTACCAAGATTGTCGGACAAGGCTTCCACCTGTAAGCAGGGAAGTGTGCTCAACCAATCACTCATCCCACTCCTATCCAATAATCGGAAAAGAAAGTCCCCCATAGGTGGGCTGAATGGAAAACAAAATGCATCCCATGCAATAAGGCCAACATGTGATGCATTGAGCAACTCTATTGGACATCCTAAATCAGCATAAGGATTTCATGACTGTCTCTCAATACCCGGAGTCATACAATGTATACCATTGTGCGAAAAATTCACACCAACCAGCATAACCATCATACCAAGCTCAATAACCCCGTACTGAAGAAGCTCTACCCAATCATCGTCATCATGCCTAAAATATGTGGTGATAGAATTACCATAGGCTCTGGATGAATCGGTGTGATAACATAGAGGAGTTGCAACTGCGTGAAAAGAGGAGTGAACCAAGGGATGTTCACCAACATGAGACATCTCACTAACCGCGAGAGATAGTGCAAGGAAAAGCATATCACCCATCATGCCACAAGACATAACTGTCCATCCTGGTCTGCTGGTGTAAAAACCACATTGCTCAGCAATTGAGCTCATTCTTCTACTCCAACCTGGCGACCAAGACTCATCTCCAATAACTGCACCTGGGTCCCAAATCCTACAACCAACCTCATCCTCATCCTGGGAATAGGAAGTATCTCCCTCATCTATCTCAAAGAGGGGATTATCAAATGTCAACTCGGCACCCATCTCAAGCAAGGAGTTATCCACCGTTTGAAAGTGGTCTAACTCATCAAGAAACTCTTGGTGACCCAAAGATTTTTTTGGACAACTGTCCAAGTTATAGGTCTGTTGTATGCTGTCAAGCTCTTGAATCACCTCTTGAAAGAATTCAGACCTATCCCTGTCATCCTACTCCCTATACTGGCTAGAGACCACAATCTGATTTCTCGCCTCCTGTAGAGCAATACGAGTATTCTCCAAAGTGCCCTGAGTAGCACTAAGCTCCCTATTGAGCTTATCGACCTCATACCCCTTATTCCTCAACTGCTCAGCATACTTCCCGACAATCTGTAATAGGTGGTCACGATCTGTAAGTAAACTCAGGTATTCTGATTTCCAATCTTCAAATGCTGTTTTGACCCCTTGTAAATCTGCAATATAGGATCCAATCGTTATGCCGTCGTGCCCTCTATCCCTCTGAGCTGTCCTGTATAGATCATCAATAAGTTGGTGAGTGTTATCATGGCGAAAAAGGGCTGCAATAATGGCATCATCACTAACTTTCAGCTGACTTTGTAAGACACACTTCTCATCAATATTATCCTGGGATGTACTACAAAATGGGTCATCCATATCAGTATGATGCGTGAGTGAAATGCTGCTAAAGAAGTCACACGATTTCTCATTACATGAATCGCTGAAGGTCTCCAACTGGTTACCACAATCTAAAACTGTGGATTTATCAAACTCAGCCACCAAGTCACCAAAGTAGAGTTTAGAACACTCTCCACTAAGTCCCGAAAGAGGTGTAGTCACTACTGTAATGTCTCTATCACTAGGCTGCAATTTATCTTTCCCTTGATCAATCTTGCAAACATGCCCTTGTGACTTGCCCTCTTGGCATAAGAAACAAATCTGCCCTGTACTCACTAGGTCCTGACCCATCACCGGAGATCTTGCATCTTGTAAGCCTAATGATACTCGTTTATTTTTAGCCAATGAACTCATGAATTTTTCAGCCTGAAGCTTAATTAATTCAGTTGAGAGTTCATATGCCATGGATGTGTACTTTATTCCTCCTCTCCATATTGCCAACAATTCTGATTGCAATTGTTTGCATATGTCAAAGTCCTCATCTAAGATCGAGGATAAGATAGTTTTTATGCATGTCTTCACCTCCTCTGGATGACGCTCCCTGAAATTGTTTAGGAGACACTGAAATAATTGCAGAATGATTTTATCATAACCTAGATTCAACATGTGTCTGAAAACTCTAGTGCTTGCCATTAACTCCAAGATTTTTACCTGTTTAGCAAAGGTAGAATCTCTGTCATATCTCAGTCCATCTAAACTGTCTGCAATCAATTGTAACACCTGTCTCCAAATGTGCTCGGTGTAAGGAATAATAGGGGCTGTAATCCGAGTGATCTCACTGAGACATGAGGCGATTGCAAGCCTAACATTTCGAAGTGGATGACTCATAAATCTGCGTTGCACCAAGGGAACCATTGAGGGATGCATGGCCTAATTGAAAAGCTTGCAATATGATTGATCTATCCTAGATAGATATGAATTGATCTCATTGAGTTTGGCAAACATGCTTCCCGTAATTTTCCGCTCCTCCAATTGCCATCCAAGGCAACATAACTCATTGCCTATTTCCATTTCCTTCTGAATATCTCTGAGCTGCACACCGTAAAACGTGCCATTGAATTACTTAGAGAATATTGGGCTGTCCAAAGACTCCATGATTTAGTTTTTCCTTGAGGTTCATGCAATAGACTGAATAAGATTTAATACAATCAAACTCTGTAACTAGGAAATGTTGTCATAACCGTGATACTTCTGATTTGTGCTGGCTGTAAATGTGTAGTAAGGTTTGTCAATTCTGATCATAGATAACTCACTGTATTTAATTCTGTCATTACAATGAGAGTCAAACAAATACAAGTTCATAGATAATTTCAAACCGCTGTAAGAAACCACCCTTGTTTCTACCAATTCTTTTCAAACCTTTTAACCACTACAACTACTAGGCAGAATGTCAAATAGTTTGCCTCATGAAACAGTTTTGCAGTAATCACATATTTAAATAGCACTTGCTCCGAACATTTGGAGTTTCCCCACCCAAGTTGACTGACTGCTGGTTTGTCAGTTGTTTAGATTGTCCCACATATGTAAGAGTGCTGAGTACTTTTGAGTGTTTTGACAATAATCTTCAATGCATAGAAAAGAATGCAAAACAGAGATATTGAGATTAATCAAATTGAGCTCTTCATATGTTGTTCCAACAGAGTTCACTTGAAAGACAATATATTAGCATTCAACTAGATATAATGAGTCTTAGACAAACGTTCACAATGTTTGTCAATATCAAGTAATAATCAGACTACTACCAAATGCTGATAATTCCCTTCAAGATTAACATTCACCAACTTGACAAGGATGCACAAAGCACTGAGGTGGCTCCATCCATAAATGATACTGCTTTGTGTCTTCACCTATTGTTCATCTATAGCATTGGATTCTCATTAATTACACTCTAAAAAATCTCCAAATGACTTTTGTTGTTTCTAACAGGTCGTATTTCCCTTTCAAGCTTTGACAGAGTTGTTCCCTTCTTGTATATTGTAACTGCACTATTTATAACTTCACAAAACTTTCATTCAAACTATCACTGTCAGAAGAAGATTGATGTGCTGAATCTGGAAGTGCCTTAACGGCTTAAACAATGTGCAAATCCCCAACATACAATGATAAACTCCGGCAAAACAAATACAAATGTGTGTGGCTAGGATGTTTCTCGTGACTGTTACAGTCACGTTGACTGCCGAGGTTCCTTCCGTGCGCGCAGTCTTGTGCCCAGAAAGATATCTATTTCTTAATTCATATATTCTCCAGCCTGTCAATAACGTGAACCAAGCACGTGCACTGCTGATGTTGCAGTCGTGTGTATGCACACTGAGATGCAATTCCCTCTCCACGCGGTTAAGAACTCGCAACCTGCCCAACTCCTAGTAACACTTGCGCGTGAGTGATAACTGTTCACTCCAGCCGTCGCACTAGTTGCTCACAGCGATACACCTATGTACGCGTGCCTCCCCTTTCAACACCAGCTCTTTGCAACCTCGTCCCTTGAGTGGTGCTTGCAACTCCTCCCGACAATGGACACGCGAGTTGGGAGCAATGTCTAGAATGCAGGCTGGCAACAATGTTCTACACGGGAACACCCAATGCGAACTCCTTGTCCTTAATAGGAGTTGACGGTCGGTGGCGAGAACGACACTACACCGCACCTAGTGACTCCGGTTGGTGTGGGACACCCGTGCTCAACATAGATGGCAGTCAAGACTTGCAAACGACTGTATAAATAGTTGGCTCACTCCTTGCGGCCACTGTTAAACTTCCTTGCCTGCCGTAAATAACATACAGGGCTCAACCAACCTGGGTGTTATTCAAAGATGCCAAAAAACTAGTTTCTTGCTAACAATGAAGTCTCAGATTTACAGTCGAATTCACTTTCCAAGTATGACTACTACTGTGATACCAAAATTTAATTTCTTGTTCTTCCTGCGTCGAAATGACTCACAGACCACTATCAACTGAACTTAAAATGTACGGCCCAGATCAATCTTCTTGTGAACAACGTTGTAGAAGAAAGCTCCTGCAATTTGTTACTGAAAAGAACCTCACAGGCTGGCAGGAAAACCAGCTCTGATCCCGCTGTAATGACTCTAATCGGCCATATATCTCAGGCAAATTGAAACAAACAGAAACATGCAAATAACTGTTTGATCCAGCAACAATAACCGGCAAATATATTCAAATAACCAGCAAATACAATCTTACAAAACTTATCAGAAAATGGTTTTGTATTATACAATAGCAATACAATAACCATGAATTACAAACATCCCAATCTGAAATATAGAAATACAGTAAGACTGGATGATAAAGAACCTGTAAAACAATGGCGAACTCTGATGCGAATCCGTACTGGAGATGAATTGGGTTTCTTTCCAATCCACTGAGAAAGATTGAAGGTTTCCGTCCTCAGGTTTCAAATTCGAAAGCTGAAGCTTCCTGAATTCTCAATGAGAAATAAAATCCATAAACTGAAGCATCCACAATGAGACTCCAAGCCTCCTCTTATGGCTGCAGCTATGACTCTTCAGTTTCGCCACTTTGTCTCTTCATATTCCCACTCTGTCTCTTTATATTTCCACTTTAAGTCACTTTTAAATAAATATGACCGTTGAGTTATAAAGTGATATAATAAATAAAGTGAGGAATCTTCCAGCATTAAAACGGAGGACCAAACAAGTTCGGATGATGACGTGTAATAGCTTGCCGGAAAGCTCTCGGTGAGATGCTCCAAGTCTAATACTGAAATGCCAAGAATTCTGAACTCTGCTGACTTACTATAAATAATAAGTACCCTGGAAATTTGTGGAAACTGCTCCGATTGGCCTGAAACTGAAATCACCTAGGCCAATTATCTCCTTGAACACTGCTAGGCCTTGGTTAACCCACTGGACCATGGTAAAAAGGCTAACGACACGACACGAGATAATGTGCCCCAAAAAGAGGACATTACAATTTTACACAGCTCCTGCCAATCATTACTTTCAAAGAAGCCTTCTTGAAAGTAAACAATGATCTTTATGATCAATCTGATCAAGAACAAATTTTCTGAAAACTATCTTCAATAATTCGATTTACAGTATGAAGTCAAGACTATACAGCCTGATAAAAAGATCTGATCCCAAACCAATGATGGAGACAATTCCAATAATGTTTTCTTTAGTGCAGCCTGATGATGAAAAGAAGAAAATGATATGTTCTGAAGCAAAAAGCATACGTTCGGAAACAAGTCATTTGAAGATTTTTTACAGCGATTACCAGTGCTGATTATTATGCAGATCTGAAACAAGTCATTCCAAGGTTTGAATAATGCAGATTGTATTTTGTTAAAAACCACAAACTCAACACAATGATTTGGAAATCTGATTATTATGCATATATTCATCAGCAAGATATAGTACTTGATCAGGTATCGCAGGCATATGTTTTCTTGTTTGTTCATAATCTGATTAATGCATTCAAACTGAATGTTAATTTGACATCAATAACAAACCAGTGTAACAACAAATGGGTTCAAAGACCTGAGTTTCTTGCAGCACAACACTTCCATGGTCATTCCATTAGCCATTTGGTAAATATTTTCTCATAACCTTTTTATTAAGGATCATTTTCTGTATCTTGTATGTTTATTTGGGTTTCAGAAAGTAGTTCTTAAGTGGAAAGAGTCTTCTATTTCTCCTTTTCTTCCTCGTTACTGTGAGCTAAACTTAAGGGGTGTTGAATAAATATGTGCACATCCCATTTAGAATGGTAAGTCAACCTGTTTTAATATATTTAGTAGACATTTACCATGATGTGGCACCTCTGCACACACTTTTAGACCACCTGCATAGAATGCATCTCGTGTCCCAGATTGTTATATAACTTAAGATGTTTATACTTTGTAGCAAGGTTGAAAAACTCGGACTCGGCAATAACTCGACCGGCCCAAAAAATTTGAAAAACTCGGAATCGCCAAAAACTTGACGGAAAAATCAGCAGTAAATCGACACTTTTATCGAACATTTGCAAATATATAATTTCATAAAACATTGTTAAAAACACACACATATACACCAAATTTGTTGAACATATACTGATTTGAGATATCCACCATATATGAATCAAAGTTTTGAGTTAAATACATAGCAATTAGAACTTAGCAGATTAACATAGAATCATATACCAAAAAACAAGTGCGGCATCTAAATAAAAATAAGTTCAATACATATCAAAGTCAAACTCCATGAACTACAACTTTTGAATACATAGAAGGTTCAAGTTTCAGTATCAATGAAAACTAGAAGTAGAAATCACAAATTGCGTCTACGACTAAAGCTCAAAAGAGATTGCTCCTGGCTGGGTGGTGCTGAAGTAGTTGCACCATCCCCAATAGGGGGCTGAATAGGTGCCTCAATAGAAGCCCCTTATGGATCATGACCAAGCTCATGTTCCTTCTCCTCACGTGCTGCCACTTCTGCAGCCCAATCATCTTCCTCCATATCAAAGTCAGCTAGCTGATCATTAGTCAAGAAAGGATCCACATGCACATCCACATGCACATGCACATCCGCATCCACATCATCACCATTAGGAGGAGCAACCCAATCTGCTACATATGGATCAATCTCATCGAGGTCAAGTGCTTCATATGAAGCTTGCCCTTGCACCTTTTCATGCAATCGAAGATTGTACCGCACATAAACTGACGCAGTCAAGGTTGGTGGATCCAATTAAGGATTGACCGACCTTGCAGCCAAACCAATACGCAGCGGAAATACACAACAACAACAATAGATCTGAAATAAAATAGAAATCTTTATTCATCAAATCACCGATTACATGTAATGTGCCGGGCTATAAGGCCTTCTCGGTTATGGCCAGATACAAAGCAAGTAACAGTATACAAGATCTCGTAGGATCTAAATCTTTTCCACAACATCAATATTCAGCTAGCCCAGGTCTGCAACACACAACACAACACACTGGTAGGCAGAAAGATCTAAACTTGTACTCAAACTTCCAAGCAATCTTCCTGTCCCTAAGCTCGCAGGCTACTAACTTCCTTCCAACTCCTACTTGATCCCCTAAACAACTACCCAAGCATCCTATAAATATTGATTCTCAGCCACAAGTTGGCTGAAGAAACAATAAATCCTAACCAACAAATATTAAATGTTAAAACATCAGTCAGTTCTCAAATAGCATTACAAATAAAATAAACTCTCTAAGATGGCCCCAAACGGTCATCAAATCCGCATAGAAGAATGCAACATGCCAGATCTAGGTCCTCTCACGTCCAACAGTCAACCCATAACTCGAGGAGCGCGACCCAAATCAACGAAACCAGTCGGCCAAGCCGATCCAACCAAACAAACCAAGTCGGTAAGAAAGAACACTGAGCAACAGAGAAATAACCGAGTGCCAGAAACCGACCACGCCAAGCATGATTGAGCAACGCAGTTATCGCCGAGCGCCAGAAGCAACCGATGCCTTCAGTTACTGAGCGTTCTTCAGAGACCGAGCACCTTGGTAAACATTGAAACCGAGCAACCAGTCTCCCAAACTGAGCAAGCACTCCACCAACCAAGATCAAAACTAACAATCTACCTTCAAAGACAAACATATTTTTGGTTGATACAGGATTGCCAAGAATCCTAGGATGCTCCTGCATCAGACACCCCAAGTAAGAAAGATTTTCTCATAAGGAAATCAGGAACGTCTCAAGAGAATCATAATAGGTATGCCAAATTTGTTCTTCACCCATATCTCCTCTTGTCCTTCATCCCAAGTAGTTTTTATTTCATTCATTGTCTCACGTAGAAAGTTCTTCTGCTTTCCACTTTGCTTATCCTTTCGGTTGGCAACTGATAGCAACCGACTCTGACCACTACCGACCACCTTAGTGCCTCGGTAAGGTTCATCTTCTCCGGACTCCTCAATCAACTCTGTATCATCCGCATCTCTTTGTGTCACAAATGTCACCATTTGTTGTACCATCTCTGCCAATAAGACCATCTGTCTCTTAATCTCAACAAACTCTTCAGATATATCATTCTCCTTCTCCTTCAAGCTAGACTCAGCAGGAATAGGTTCATCAACCCTGTGCATCTGAGGTTTGTCATAAGGACAATACCTGATAACTCCACATCCCTTGACCCCTGTTCCTGTAAAGGTATCAGCTTGTGCCGAGCTCCTTCATGCCTAACCACATAGGTATTAGCACGACCATCAAACAAAACATTTCTGTCAAATTGCCAAGGTCTACCAAGCAACAGATAACAAGCATCCATAGGCAATATATCACACAATATCTCATCATGGTAAGATCCAATCTGAAAATTAACCAAGCATTGTTCTTCAACTATAACCTTAGACACATCTTGTATCCAACTAATTTGATAAGGATTAGGATGTTTCCTTCTTCCCAAACTCAATTTACTAACCATTTCATCTAAAACAAAGTTCTCAAAACTGTCACCATCAACTATGACATTACATACCTTATTCTTGCACTTACATCTAGTTCTGAACAAATTTCTTCTTTGCACTGGTTCATGAACACATGCAGCTAATCTCCTAGTGATAAGTGTCTCACCTTTTTCTGCAACATTCACAATATCTTCTTCAGTAGTCAGTGCCACCCTTTTCTTAGGACAATAAAAACTTCTATGACCAGCTTCACCATAGTTATAACAAGTACCGGTGAACTCATTCTTCCACCTTCATCTTTGTCCAGCATTCTTAGTAACTTGACCATTGCTAGATCCCACATCAGACTTAGGATTCTCTGTCATATTACTTTCAGCAACTGCTTCACTAGTTTTACCACCTCGGTTCTTATTGTTCTGTCTTCTTTCATACTTCTTATTCAACTTCTCTTCAATCTTTAATGCCATCTGATAAACATCACCGATTGTTGTCATCCGCACAGTAAGTAACTCTTCCTGAATACTAGGTCTCAAACCATAGACATACCTAGCAACCTTCTCTTTGTCAACTTCAGAATGACCAGTCCTAATTAGGATTTTGTAAAACTCCTCGGTATACTCCTGTACCGATTTGTTAGTCTGCTTCAAAGCTTGCATCTTCTTAAACATGTCCAATTCATAATCCACCAGAATGAATTGCTTCTTCAACTTGTCCACCATTCGGTTCCACTTAGTGATGTTTTCTTTTCCTCTTCTACCTCTTTCCAACTGAACTTCTCTCCACCAAATATTTGCATGACCTTTCAACTTAGTCTTTGCAAATCTAACCCTATTAGAATCTTCTATTTCTTCACACTCAAAGTACTCATCAATCTCATTGATCCAATCAATCAATTCTTCTGGCCTAAGGCTTCCAACAAATGCAGAAACTTCAATCTTAGGTCTTTTCCCAATCTTAGACATAGTTTTCAAAATTCGATTCTCCTCAGGATCTGTAGCTTCTTCGACAACTTCTTCAAAATGATCTTCCTCAGATTCATCATCACTACCCTTTTTCAAGGCAGGCTTCTTCTTTCTCAATTCTTCTTGTAGGTCTTGCACTTGTTTTTGCAAATCCCTAAAATCATCAAGACTGAATTCTCCAGAAGCTTCTTCCTCTGAGATCTCACGATTTCTCCTCGGAGGCATCTTCAAATCAAGATCCAGATGCAAACATACAAGATCAACTCGGCTCCAACAGGAACAAACTTTGCTCAAACAGGAACAAACTTCACTCTGATACCACTTGACACAGTCAAGGTTGGTGGATCCAATTAAGGACTGACCGACCTTGCAGCCAAATCAATACGCAGCGAAAATACACAACAACAACAACAGATCTGAAATAAAACAGAAATTTTTATTCATCAAATCACCGATTACATGCAATGTGCCGGGCTGTAAGGCCTTCCCGGTTACGGCCAGATACAAAGCAAGTAACAGTCTACAAGATCTCGCAGGATCCAAATCTTTTCCACAACATCAGTATTCAGCTAGCCCAAGTCTGCAGCACACAACACATTGGTAGGCACCCAAGAAAGATCTAAACTTGTACTCAAACTTCCAAGCAATCTTCATGTCCCTAAGCTCGCAGGCTACTAACTTCCTTCCAACTCCTACTTGATCCCCTAAACAACTACACAAACATCCATCCTATAAATATTGATTCCTAGCCACAAGTTGGCTGAAGAAACAATAAGTCCTAACCAACAAATATTAAATGCTAAAACATCAGTCGGCTCTCAAATAGCCTTACAAATAAAATAAACTCTCTAAGATGGCCCCAAACGGTCATCAGATCCGCATAGAAGAATGCAACATGCCAGATCTAGGTCCTCTCACGTCCAATGGTCAACCCATAACTCAAGGAGCGCAACCCAAATCAATGGAACTACTCGGCCAAGCCGATCCAACCAAACAAACCAAGTCGGTAAGCAAGAACACCGAGCAACAGAGAAATAACCGAGCGCTAGAAACCGACCACGCCAAGCATGACTGAGCAACACAGTTATCGCCGAGTGCCAGAAGCAACCGACGCCTTTAGTTACCGAGCATTCTTCAGAGACCGAGCACCCTGGTAAACTGAAACCGAGCAACCAGTCTCCCAAACCAAGCAAGTACTCCACCAACCAAGATCAAAACTAACAATCTACCTTCAAAGACAAACATATTTTTGGTTGATACAGGATTGCCAAGAATCCTAGGATGCTCGTGCATCATAAACCAAGTCATTCAAGCGCTTCTGAGTCAACCTATTGTGCTTCTTTGTATGTACTAAAAAACACTCCAATTTCCCTCACAACTAGAAGCACTACAGGACTGCGATAATATTCGAATGGCAAGTTTTTGAAGATTAGGTGTTGTGGCACCATAATCTTCTCACCACAGATCTGCAAGGATTAAAAAAAAGTTAAACCATTTATAATGTGGTGAAGATTCTAATAAACTTAATGAGCGAAATAAATGGTATAATAAAACTAAACACATGTTCTTGTTTACTTGGCTGCAGAGTGTATCTCCTATGTTCGTAATGAGGTGAAGAAAACAATGGCCCATCTTCCCTCTTGTAGCTCTGTAACTCATCAAGTACAAGGTCTCGAAGGTCCTAATCAGCAACCAATCTCCGAATACATGTGTCTATGCCAACTTGAACCTTTGCATCTGCTTTGAAAGTGTCGGAGAAGTAAAGCTCGGGGTTCAAGTAGTAGGCAGCAACATGAATATGTTGGTGGAGTTGTTGGTTCCACCTACGATCGATTATGTTCCATATGGGTCTATATTTGGTCTCATTTGACCTATACAAGTGTTGAATGGCCTCTTTGGCCCTATCCATGGCTTCATATAGATACCCCATGGGGCTTTTATCCCCATCCACTATTCGAAGAACCTTTACCAACGGTTCTGACACCTAGACATAAAAAGTTTAACCAAAATCAATGAATTGCATTATCTGAAAATTAAATAATAAATCATCAATCAAGGTTCAAAAACTTACCTTGATGATCTCCTCTATTAGCTTGCCAAATCTAACATCAAACACAGCTTTCGCAACCTTCTCTGTTTCAGGATTCTTGGCATAAGGACTCTCCAACCATTTCACTCACAAACATCCGCCTTAGGTTGGGCAATGCGGCTAATATGCTTTGCAAGTTGAGAAAATTAGTAGCAAAGCATGTGACCCTTGATCACACGAGATCCTTACCATCAGTGTATTGTCTCATAAGACTCAGGACCCATGTGTGATTGTAGATGTACTTTGTGATATTTCTTCCATCTTCGACCACCTTCTCCACCCAACTTAGTTTCCCTATGTCCTCAAGGAGCAAGTCAAGACAATGGACACCACAAGGGCTCCAAAATAATGTGGGATGCCTATCCATCAGAAGTCTACCGGCTGCCACATATGGAACTGCATTATCAATCACAATTTGGATGACATTACTCACCCCCACTTCTACCACCACCTCATCCAACATGTTGCACAAAGTCTCTGCATTTTTCACTTGATCAGAGACATCAACTAATTTTAGGTATACTAATTGCCCTCTTGAAGCAACAAGAAAGTTGATGAGTGTCCTGTTCCTACCATCTGTCCACCCATCAGATATAATAGTGCAACCTCTCTGTTCCCAAATTCTTCTCTGCTCTTCCACAAGTTGATGAATGCTTTGGACTTCATCCTGTAACAATGGTCCACTCACCTCATAACGAGTTGGGGGCTTGAACCCTTTACCAGACACGGAGATCGCAACGACCACTTGATCCCAATATGGACTACATAAAGCATTGAAGGGAAGATTGTTGTAGAACCAAAATCTTGCAATTGCCACCTTTGTCTTCGCACTTGCAGTGCCTTGCAATTCGGGTTGAGCACCAGGAGTGTTACGTGGAACTCAAAAGTCTGATATAAACCCGCCCACATTTCCTAATCCTTGTACCCGTGGCCCAATGGAAGAAGAAGCCTTTGCACCTGTTTGTGACCCTATAGAACTAAAACTACCCATTGGGGCTGCCGTGGCCTTTGATTTTCTCTTTTTTGTTGCCTTATTTTGTGCATATGCTTTAAGGCTTGCCAAAGCCTCCCTTGTAACCTCTTCCGGACAGCCATCACACGGTGTAATATCATTTCCAGGAATCTTTGCAAGGTGATATTTTAGTCGGCTTATGCCCCCACTCATCTCTTTAGGGCAATGGTTACATTTGACATCTCGATTTGGACCTGGTGTCCCATGTATCAATAAAGGGTCTCTCTTTCTGCCACCAACCATTTTCTACACTAGAAGTTTGTAAGTACAAGGATAAAGAATTAGATATTAGATCAAAATAAACTATGAAGTAACTAAGATAATTATAATATAATATAAGTAAAAGTTAAAACATCTAATTTAAAATTTTATATATATATATATATATATATATATTATAAATATATACTATAAAAAATGGTGATTTGCATATATACTGTGAAAATAGTTGAATGTTACCAAGGTATTGCTAAATTCTGAAGAGTTTTATAATAAATATATAAAATAAATTTTACCAAAATTTTTATCATAATTTATAATGTTGTAGAATTATTGAATATTAATATTTATAATTCATGAACTATTAAACTTACATATTTAAATTAGTTAATGATATCTAGTATATAGTTATACTGTATTATATAGAAATATTAATAATAAAATATTAATATCCTAAAGACTGAGTTATTAAATATTCCTTAATAACTCGAGAAATATTCCTTAAAATCTCCTACGTTTATAATTCATGAAATATTAATAATAAATATTTACCTTACACTCGGGCTCTTGGGCGTCCACTAGAAGCAATGACATCGTCTGAGGGCCAGACGTTTCGATACAATGGCATCGTTTGAGACTCTGAGGGCCAGGCGTCATCTGGAAATCTTTTATTTGGTTCCGTTGCTAACTTTTCCGCCTTCGTCTCGTGACTTCCGTGTATGTTTAGGGCAAATGCAACAAAATAAATCCGCCTTGTTTCATTTTTGTTTAGGGCGAATAAAACAAAAGAAATAAAACACGTCGGCGTTAGGGAAAAAAAAAAATGCATTTTTTTTAATATTATGTTTGTGACTTTAGCCGCCAATTTAAACCCAAGAATCTCGCACATTTTGGTGAGTTAAACCAGTATCGCCATGATTTTTTCATTAAATCAGAGGCGATTTAAAACACAATTTAATCTTAGTGCGATATATCGTGATACATGCGATATATCGCAGAGATCTTCAACTATGCTTTATAGCATTTATAAGCAAAGAGAAAAATCAATAATATGTAGAAGCATCCTATTCTTGTTGTAACTTTTTCATTGTCATTATTAAATTAGCAGGTTCATATTGGTGTTTTTATGCATCCGCAAGATCCTTGGGTAGATTCCTTGGCTGGATTCAATTGAGAACAATATCACATTGCAAAGAAAAGTTACTCTTAAATGGTCATTTTTATTTCAGCAACATTGTTCATTACAACACTAAAATAAGATGCATTTCGAAAATAATTCTTTTAATCTCTAATCATGCTTCCACCTTAATCTTAAAATTTTCCACATTAAGCGCCATAAAATTTTAGCTTTGGAAAAAGGTGAAGAAGTTGAAACTTAGAGTTCTTTATTCCGTATTTTTCCTGTTAAACTGCATGGTGGATCATGCAATTTTACATCAGAAAGTTTCCAAGATTGTGGCCTTCTGTGCTCTATTGTTGATAGATGTATTGCTCAGGAGGATGCTTTATTTATTGATATATTTTAAAAATTAATTTCAACGAAATGTTTTTACCTCCAAGCCAATGTGGACTTTGATAAAGCCGGTGTTGCAAACTTGAAACAATTATGGGAAAACTGAGGTTGGGGACAAACTTTAGTTTGGAATAAATGTTGGATATTGATGTGAGAGAGTGGCATGGATAAATAATTTGGGGCAGATGACTAAATTGATGCCACTCGGGACTTTATTATTGAAACTCAATTTTTACAATATTCAGGTTAAAGTATTTCATGTTCATAGGCCATACCACATATCTGCCACATGTCTATTCTCTCACCATTGGAGTTTTGCATCCTGAAATTCTTCTAGAGCTTCAGCACCAAAGCTACAAAAATATGTCATATTAAAGGCGCTTCAGTTTATAAAGCTGAAAAAGTAACCATGAACAGCATGCTTCACGTCTTCTATTCTTATACTCCTATACAACACAAACACGTGTCCATCTATTATGTTAACCAATTTGGAAAGTGAAATGAAAATATCACAATGGATATGTGGGTTTAGAAATGTCATCGTATTTCATAGTAGACCTCAGGCTGATAACTTTCTTAAGGAAAACCTTTTGTCTTTACTAATTTTGAGGTGAAACTAAATACTAGTGTTGAGATCAAAAGATGTGGATTCCACAGACGACTAAAGGTTGTGTGACTGTGAATGAGGTAAATGAGTAACCTAATCACCTTATCAATTCTTTGTTGTAGTTAGCTCCATCATTTGTCAGTCAATGCATTTCTGGGGAACTCCATATGAATTTATTTAGCTCCATTCTATCCCCTTTTCCCCTTTAGAATAGCCAAATTCAATTCTTTTTGGTTGTTATGTAAACAGGACATGGAAGTATAGATAAATAAGTAGTTGCAGTGCAGTTTATTGTTCTGCATGCTAAAGATGGTTTTCAGGATAGAATAATAAAATTTTGTAAAGATACGAGAACCAGTGGCACAAAACATTTTTTCTTCTGTTATACTTTTAGCACTGGAGAACTAATAGGTGTGGATGGTTGTCTGGCTACATATGGGCTGAATAGCCTCCTGGCATGGTATTTAACAAATATGGCTTGACAACATTAGCTTTAGTTACAGATACGAAAAAGCTTCAGTGCATAAATTTCCATTAAGATAGTCTGACAGTACAAATACATTGCAGGTCACTAAGAAGGATATTACTACCACGGAGGCTTTTGAAGAAGGAACATGAGACCTTTTAGGTGCTAACAAAATGAAGATCTCAATTTTACAGGATCTTACAGTTTTTCCTTGACAAAATTGCGTCGGATTGTCATAAAGAGTACATGTTTGTATTGATATTTTAAGATATTTGGTTATTATTATATTCGAAGTGTTGTAAAATTGCAAGTGAAGATGTATTGCTATCTCGTACCATGCACTCACAAACAACTTTGTCATATGTATGTAATACCCTTCCATGACTGTACTCGAGTCTTGTGCATCTTGTGGTTTGACCTTGTTGTGATGGAATGTAATTAGAATTAAATTAACTATTTTATTGGTCATATTATGATATAATCAATAAAGGTTAAAACATATTTAATAAGAATATTAAATAACGATTGATTAATCTTAACTAATATAATTTAATAAAGATTAAGATCATAGTATATGGTAACGTTAATTGTTGCTTACCAATATTAATGTTATTGTATATTATGACATTTAATTCTTCTTTGGATGCATTAATTGTTAGACTTAATATGCGTTAATAATACATTATATCTCCTAGTTTAGGAATGTATTAAATATGATATACTATTATAATATTATTTGAATATTCTTTTATGAGTTAATAATATGTGCGAATTTTATAATTTTGATATTGATAAAATTGTAATTGGTTGTTTTATTTTCTGTTTGGGGAAAGAGGATAGTTTCGTGTGACTTTTCATTATTGTCTTGGGAGCTTAGAAGTTTTCATTCTGGCATATCCATTCATCACACCTTAGAGTGGCGGTCACTTCATTAGAAATAAACCTCTTTCATTCATAAGGAAGGGGAGAAAACATTAGACACTAAGGAAAAACATGAACGGCGGGGAAATCTGTAATGGTCACAAAATAGGGTTGGTTGAGCTGGACTGTGGGAATGGAAGGATGCATCATAAGGAACCTCATCTTCCATGCGCATTTTGTTTGCATAGGTGTTAGTTGTTATCTTAACCCTCAGCTCTATCATATAAATCTATAAATTTATGTTTTACCGGTTGATGATATATCTGGTTTGTATGTGCTTGGATGTTTCCAAAGACCGCCTTGATGTCTATCTAGCCTCTCGAATGACCTTCCTACGATTGAGAGTTTTAAGCTTTGGAACACTTGCATGGTCATTTCTTCTTCCTTGAATTCCGTTTTGTTTTCCCTCCAATCTGTACCGTTGTCATTCCTTGAGTGTTGACGCGTTGGATGCTCCCGTTCGTTTCTTTTATTGGATTGGTTCTATTATAATTGTATTGGTTTCTGTCTTGGG
Source organism: Chamaecyparis obtusa (assembly GCA_027943335.1). Taxonomy (NCBI): domain Eukaryota; kingdom Viridiplantae; phylum Streptophyta; class Pinopsida; order Cupressales; family Cupressaceae; genus Chamaecyparis; species Chamaecyparis obtusa. The sequence goes on from BSBK01005669.1 coordinate 1,781,974, forward strand.
CATGATCTATGGTGCATTGCGCAGCTTGGAGGATCATTAATCATTCATAGTCATGATTTCAGATTGGGGTGTCTTTTCTGCTCCTTGCTCTTGCAGGTTTCTGCATTTCCTTCCATAGAATCACCCACGTTCTTCTCTTTCATGTTTGTAGGTATTTTATCACTGCTTGGTGCAGCGTCTTCACCTTCAAGCATATATTTCTCAGCTTCAGTGTAGTGTTTGGTTTCTCTTGAAGGCGATTCCTTTGTTTGAATCCTTTGTAACTGTTTAATAGGACCTCCCTTTTTCCTCATGTTATTGACTGCGTGAGTGATCTCTTCCTTACAGGCGTCATTCTTTTTGGGTCGTTGGTTTGTCGTTCATTCTTTCAACCTAGTTGTGTAGCTTTTGTTGATCTCTCATAATTGATATACATGATATGTTGAGTGCTAGAGTTGAATTCTCGATTTTCATCTATATTTATTATTCCATGATAATATAATGGTGGGTGAATTATGATAGTATAATTTAAGAAACGACTCATTCTAATCCGACAAAATCAAGCTTCTGAAATCAAATTTGAGACACATCAATCATTCTATATTAAAACTATAGACAAAATCATCAACATTTATCGTCCCATCCTTGAGTAACAAAAGATTTTAATGAAATCGCAATATTGACATCGCTTAAGCCTAACATGGTGTAATTCAAAGAAATCGAAGTTGACAGACCTCGTACCTCAAAGAAAATTCTTTGAAAGATGCACTTAAGAGGTTTCTTATATAATACAAACCACAGAATATACGTTTACTATGGATGCATTTGCATTTTGTTGAGAAAGAAGAAATTCAAAGTATACACTATACTATGAAGTTTTTTATAACTCGACATTAGAAAACATAACTCATTACTATTGATAATAATATTTATATGGTATGCGTGAATCATAGAAAGAGATGAAGAAAGAAAATATTATATGGTATGCGTGAATCATAGAAAGAGATGAAATAAATATTATTAGTAATATCAATTCAATTATATAGACTTATCATTCCAATACTATTAAGGGTGTTACACTTTTTCATTATTTTCAAAGAATGCAAGTGTTTTTGAAAGCTACTAATTAAATTTCTAAGTAGATCACCTTAGTGAGTGCTTATTATTTGTAAAATTTAAGTCATCTAGATCTATCATTTATTAAATTTAGAAAGATGTCTAATTATTGGATCATGCTAATCTTATGGGTTAAGCAGTATGTCAAAATACATAACCTTGATATTAAAGCTATTGTCGGTAATTGGTTTAGTGGTCCTCCATCTGGAATATTATCTCATTTAAGGCTAATTAGTCATGGTTAGTGACTTGTTAGATTTATTAAAAAATGAGCATGTCATAAAAGTTTTATAAATTTGTTATTAATCTAACATATTAAAAATATTGTAAGCAAATTAACTTTAATGGAGAGTTCATAAGTGATTACATTAAATTTAATTAGTTGTAAGTGATTTGTGATTATTTTATATATAGTCATGAATTTTACAAATGTTTTGATTGCAATGTAATTAAGATGTTTTTGTAATTAGGATATTTCCAAATGAATAATCTACACAATGAAGGATGTTTTGGGGTAATACCATGTTTATTGGAATAGATTGTCTCTTCCCTTGCATAAAGGTAAACCATAATTCTAATTTGGTTTTCTATTTTGGCCTTGTTGTGTTTTGATGACCTTAGGATTTGCATATTTTTAATTTTAAGTTTCATACATGTGTTCGTGCTACTATTGTTTCCCTATATATGTTTGTGGCTTTTCTTTATAATTTTCTTTAGATATTAATGTTATATGGGGATTCATTGGATTTTTCATAGGGTAGCACATGCATCAACTACATGAATTAATGGGTATGCTAATAGTGTAGATGTTGAGCTATATTGTCTTTTGTTTAACGAATGATCAAAATTGCTTATAATCATGGCGTGGTTTTGTTTGAGTTTCTTGTGATTTATTTATGTTATGGCTAATGATTAATGGAGTTTGGTGTTTGGGAAATTATTTTGAATACTAGAGGCTTGGGGGTTGAGGTTCTCTTGGTCATGTGTATCCTTTAATGTGAATTTGATAGTATTTTAGTCTTGCATATGTTGTTTGATGTTAGTGATATCATGACCATTGATCTCATATGATTGGTTTATCAAGTATTACTATTTTTATTTGTTTGGGGCCTAATTGTGTAATTGAGGTCACATGAAGGCCATGTTTTTGTCTTCGGTATTGTATGATCAATTTTTGTTTAACAATTGATTTGATGACTATTGTGGCTTTGTTGATCTACTATGGTGTTTGGTGGAATTTTATTGCACCTAATTGTGCAATTGATGGAATGGATCTCAAAAGAGGACAAATGCATGCGTTATGTTATGAAATTATGTTTTGGAAACTAGAGAGGTTCTTATGTGATTCTCATTATGATGTGTATATGATTTTGGTTTTTGATGTCCTCTTTGTTACAATGGCATATGTGGATTCCATTGATGATCTTGAGTTCTATGCTCCAAACTTTATTTTGTGGTTCATTGGATTTGATGAAGTTTGAGCATTTTTCTTGTTATTTGATTTGTTATGCTTTTTGGCTTTCGGTTTAGAGTATAGGGGAGGGTTTTCTAGGAGCATTGCTAGGGGAGTGGCTTGCAATGGGGGGCTGGGGCCCAAAGTGGTCAGGTCAAGGTAACACATTGTGGAGTTTTAGTCAAGTGATAACATAATAAAATAAATTGTCTTAGGCTACACATTAAACAAGATAAATGTGATACCTCACCCATATCCTTGAGTGCTTGTACAAACTAAAGATGGGTTAGAGAAGGCTTGGCCATCCGTGGGGCATTGATTTGCAAAATTGGTTTCTTTGTCCTCACGAAAGGTTGTCAGTTCCACATGAGTTCCACTCGGGGTCCAATGTCTAGAGAGAGACTGTCAGGGTAACTCAAGAGTGGGAGCTATGTGATGACACTCTTTAGCATGTGTCTTAAGTTTCTTTGAATCAACCTTGTGGTTCACCTCTGGTATAGTGTAGAATCTTGTGGTACCCCATGTGTATCTTTGTGATATGTTGTATGTATTCTCTAAGCATATGTCATGTTTTGTTTGGTCTTCTTGTGGTGTGGGACTTTGTGTTATTTCCTAGCTCGGGGGAGTGAGCCTTAGGGTTCCACATGGTTGGGTGACAAATATTTTCTCATCAAGACTTGTTGGTTCGTGGCTCTTGGATGGTTTTTGCAATATTTTGACATCTTCATTGTATCTTTATACTAACTTCTTGAAATATGATCATTGTAGTAATTTTTATCATATGATGTAAAATGGATTTTGGCACTGTAAACATATAATTTTATAAATGATTATAAACATGCTATTCATATGTATTGATGGGCATTGAGACGTCTTAATTAGAATTGAATAGATTGATTATGTATTTGGTTATCATCGTTATGTAATAGAATAGACTCACACGAGTTTATGGATTTAATAAATGGTTAAAAGTAGAATCATTAATTTAACATTTTCTTTGTTGTTTATGCATTGCTAAGTAGCGACGTAGGAGAACCTAGGAGGATATGATGTTATTATTGAAATATTTTAACATGACCTATTGTTAAGCGATTGTAAATGTTAGATGTTATAGAAAAAAAAAAAGTGTCATGTTTCTCAGTTGTTTCATGTTATTCTCTCGATCTCCTTGGCAAGGCGTTACAATGTAACTCAGTATATCTTATACATTCTTTGCAATTCACTAATAATCTTGTAGGAGATTGACACTTGTCCTTTTTCCTCAAACTACCAAGCTTATGGACTTGTTTTCTTCAAATTGATTCAAAGGCAACTTAAAAGATCCAATTGATTTAGTGGATTTGTTTGAATGACTTGATTGATTGTTGCTTTATGGTTAAGCTATATTAAGCATCAATATCACACATCTTAAACAATAAGATGGTCTTCCTCAAAAAAAATGTAAAATTCAAAATAATTTTTCCTTCTAAGACGTGTTTTTTTTCCTTTTTGCTTGATAAATTGCCTAGGGGAGAAGATTTATATTAATAAAAAATGATAATTACAATGATTTACATCTATAACAACTTAATTAACCTGTTGTCAAATTTGCAAAAGCTTGGCTATATACTAGCTTATAATCTAAGTAGATAAAATGTAATAAACACCAGAAATATGACAAAATTATCTACATGAAGTGGAAAATGTGTAGAAATCACCAGAGATTATTTGCACCAGATCTTATCTCTTAACCCATCTTCATTGCATTACTCGTCTTCGAGTAATGCAATGAAGACGGGTTAAGCAGTATGTCAAAATACATAACCTTGATATTAAAGCTATTGTCGGTAATTGGTTTAGTGGTCCTCCATCTGGAATATTATCTCATTTAAGGCTAATTAGTCATGGTTAGTGATTGTTAGATTTATTAAAAAATAAGCATGTCATAAAGTTTTATAAATTTGTTATTAATTTGACATATTAAAAATATTGTAAGCAAATTAACTTTAATGGAGAGTTCATAAGTGATTACATTAAATTTAATTAGTTGTAAGTGATTTGTGATTATTTTATATATAGTCATGAATTTTACAAATGTTTTGATTGCAATGTAAGTAAGATGTTTTTGTAATTAGGATATTTCTAAATGAATAATCTACACAATGAAGGACGTTTTGGAGTAATATCATGTTTATTAGAATATATTGTCTCTTCCCTTGCATAAAGGTAAACCATAATTCTAATTTGGTTTTCTACTTTGACCTTGTCATGTTTGGATGACCTTAGGATTTGCATAGTTTTAATTTTAAGTTCCATTGTGTTGTGTTCGTGCATTATTGTTTCCCTATATAAGTTTGTGGCTTTTCTTTATAATTTGCTTTAGATATTAATGTTATATGGAGACTCATTGGATTTTTCATAGGGTAGCACATGCATCAACTACATGAATTAATGGGTATGCTAATAGTGTAGATGTTGAGCTATATTGTCTTTTGTTTAACAAATGATCAAAATTTATTATAATCATGGTGTGGTCTTGTTTGAGTTTCTTGTGATTTATTTATGTTATGGCTTATGATTAATGGAGTTTGGTGTTTGGGAAATTATTTTGAATACTAGAAGCTTGGGGGTCGAGGTTCTCTTGGTCATGTGTATCTTTTAATGTGAATTTGATGGTATTTTAGTCTTGCATATGTTGTTTGATGTTAGTGACATCATGACCATTGATCTCATATGATTGGTCTATCAAGTATTACTATTTTTATTTGTTTGGGACCTAATTGTGTAATTGAGGTCACATGAAGGCCATGTTTTTATCTTGGGTATTCTATGATCAATTTTTGTTTAACAACTGATTTGATGACTAGTGTGGCTTTGTTGATCTACTAAGGTGTTTGGTGGAAATTTATTGCACCTAATTGTGTAATTGATGGAATGGATCCCAAAAGAGGACAAATGCACAAGTTATGTTATGAAATTATGTTTTGGAAACCATAGAGGGTCTTATGTGATTCTCATTATGATGTGTATATGATTTTGGTTTCTGATGTCCTTTTTGTTACAATGGCATCTGTGGATTCCATTGATGATGTTGAGTTCTATGCTCCAAACTTTATTTTGTGGTTCATTGGATTTGATGAACCTTGAGCATTTTTGTTAAAGTTTTAGGATCATTGCAAATGTAATAGCACTATCTCATTGTATGTGTTTTCCAAATGCAACAATCTCTTGCATTTATATTGAGAATGAGCCAAGAAGAGACATGTCCCTTCATGAGACATGTCTATTCATTAATATGTAATTAATATAATGACAATTACACACACACACACACACACACGCACACACACACACATAGATATCTTCACTAGTATTGACTCAGTGTTTATTCGATTGAAGCTACAAAACATCAACACTCCCTCTTACCTAGGGAGGATAAATCAATCCAATGTCAACACTTAAGACACTTGACAAAATCAATCATATGATGTTAGAAATAAAGGCATCATCCTCAAGATGTAATCAATAGGAACATAGTCTCAATATGTGGATTGCCTCTATCAGCGATTCTATCCACAAGTTCTCAGGTGGATTGCCTTCATTGCCGATTCTATCCACAAGCTCTTGAGTATTGGCCTATTAGAATGTCAACACATGACATTCACCAAATACTCTGAGTATTGGCCAATCTAAACATCAACATATGATATTCACCAAGTACTCAATAAGGTACTGGCCTGCAGAATATGAACACGTGATATTCACCAAATACCTATCATATATCTATACAAACAACTCATAGACCGTCAATGACATCTAACACTTAGTTGTTGATTTACAAGATATATCTATGCAAACAACTTATAGACTGTCAATTTAATGACATCTAACACTTAGTTGTTGCTTTCCAAGGTGTGTCTATACAAGCAACTTATAGACCATCAATTTAATGACATCTAACACTTAATTGTTGCTTTACAAGAGATATTTATGGAAACAACTCATCTAACATCAACTTAATGACATCTAACACTTAGTTGTTGCATTAATTCATCATGATCTGTTTCAAAATTATAAATAATGTATATCATGATTTAAGTTATTGTAAGATTGGTACCTTCCAATAACTTCTACAAATACAACTGATAATCATTTGGAAGTTGTCACTTCCTCATGATTTACACAAGGGGCATGCCCATTAAAAACATTCATGATTCATTAGTATAATAATCAATTATATCAAGTTTACCTCGGAAGTGTTTCACCTTCAAAAGTGAACTCCCTCTCAATCAATATGATCAAGATTGTAACAAGTTGACTAAACCATTTGCTCCCTCTGAAGCTCAAGTTTATCAACTTCTAGACCTCTTTTGAAATGTCATAATCCCTTTGCATCTAATCTCAATCATCAATTCATTTGCAAGCATTAAGTTTTTTCTCCCTTGAATGTAATTATCTTGTACTTCTGTGCTAAAGGTATGTCAAAGAGAGGTTACAGATAGCTCACTAAACTATCTCGACCGTAAATACCAATGATAGAAGCAAACATGATTTTATAGTATAGCATGAATTACAAACTCAAAAATTATGTGCATTAATAAAACATGAAATACTTATCTTTTATAAATTTCAAGTATTTCATTCTGTAACGTGAGCCCATATAGAAAATATCATGCAAATTCACAAAATGATGTCATCATTCTCAAACATTACTATAATTCTTCATATGAACTATATTTAATATCCAAAGGTTCTATACACTATCACAACCTTCAATCTTATTAGATCTCCCTCGAAGTGGTTAAGCTTTTAAAGAAGGAACCTCACTCTTTTTCAGATTTGTTTTTTCATAGACCCGAACATAGTTGGTCATAACTTTTGAACTTGGAATTTTCTCTTCAATCGCTCTAGTGATATTATTGTAAATTTATTTAACATGAACATATCTTAAATTTGGCAAAATCCAACGGTGCATTTGGGAGATATGGTCTTCATACTGAGACTATATTTTCCGAGACAGTCACACATTCACCATCAACAAACTACTCTCTTACATTTGCAACTTGGCTCTGATACCATGTTAAAGTTTTAGGATCATTGCAAATGTAATAGCACTATCTCATTGTACGTCAAATGCAACAATCTCTTGCATTTATATTGAGAATGAGCCAAGAAGAGACATGTCCCTTCATGAGACATGTCTATTCATTAATATGTAATTAATATAATGATAATTATTATTATTATTATATACATATACATACATACATATAATATCTCTTGAGTATTATATTAATTTCTCTAATATTTACACACACACACACACACACATACATCTGATATATACTATATATATATATATATATATATATATATATATATATATATATATATATATATATATATATATATATATATATATATATATATATATATATATATATATATATATATATATATATATATATATATATATATATATATATATATATATATATATATATATATATATATATACATATCTTCACTAGTATTGACTCATAGTGTTTATTCGATTGAAGCTACAAAACATCAACAATTTTTCTTGCTATTTGATTTGTTATGCTTTTTGGCTTTCGATTTAGAGTATAGGGGAGGGTTTTCTAGGAGAATTGCTAGGAGAGTGGCTTGCAATGGGGGGCTGGGGCCCAAAGTGGTCAGGTCAAGGTAACCCATTGTGGAGTTTTAGTCAAGTGATAACATAATAAAATAAATTAGATTTGGCTACACATTAAACAAGATAAATGTGATACCTCACCCATGGCCTTGAGTGCTTGTACAAACTAAGGATAGGTTAGAGAAGGCTTGGCCATCTGTGGGGCATTGATTTGACAAATTGGTTTCCTTGTCCTCGCGAAAGGTTATCAGTTCCACATGAGTTCCACTTGGAGTCCAATGTCTAGAGAGAGACTATCAGGGTAACTCAAGAGTGGGAGGTATGTGATGACACTCTTTAGCATGTGTCTTAAGTTTCCCTAAATCAACCTTGTGGTTCACCTTTGGTATAGTGTAGAATCTTGTGATATCCCATTTGTATCTTTTTGATATGTTGTATGTATTCTCTACGTATGTCATGTTTTGTTTGGTCTTCTTGTTGTGTGGGACATTGTGTTATCTCCTAGCTCGGGGAGTGAGCCTCAGGGTTCCACATGGTTGGGTGACAAATAGTTTTTCATCAAGACTTGTTGGTTTATGGCTCTTGGATGGTTCTCTGCCATATTTTGACATCTTCATTGTATCTTTATACTAACTTCTTGAAATATGATCATTGTAGTAATTTTTATCATATGATGTAAAATGGATTTTGGCATTGTAAACATATAATTTTAGAAATGATTATAAACATGCTATACATATGTATTGATGGGCATTGAGACATCTTAATTAGAATTGAATAGATTGATTATGTATTTGGTTATCATCGTTATGTAATAGAATAGACTCACACGAGTTTATGGATTTAATAAATGGTAAAAAGTAGAATCATTAATTTAACATTTTCTATTTTGTTTATGCGTTGCTAAGTAGCAACGTAGGAGAACCTAGGAGGATATGATGTTATTATTGAAATATTTTAACATGACCTATTGTTAAGCGATTGTAAATGTTAGATCTTATAGAAAAAAAATTGTGTCATGTTTCTCAGTTGTTTCATGTTATTCTCTTGATCTCCTTGGCAAGGTGTTACAATGTAACTCAATATATCTTATACATTCTTTGCAATTCACTAATAATCTTGTAGGAGCTTGACACTTGTCCTTTTCCTCAAACCACCAAGCCTATGGACTTATTTTCTTGAAACTGATTCAAAGGCAACTTAGAGATCCAATTAATTTAGTGGATTTGTTTGAATGACTTGATCGATTGTTGCTTGATGGTTAAGCTATATTAAGCATAAATATCACACGTCTTAAACAATAAGATGGTATGCCTCATGAAAAATGTAAAATTCAAAATAATTTTTCCTTCTAAGATGTGCTTTTTTTCCTTTTTGCTTGATAAATTGCCTAGGGAGAAGATTTATATTAATAAAAAATGATAATTACAATGATTTACATCTATAACAACTTAATTAGCATGTTATCAAATTTGCAAAGCTTGGCTATATACTAGCTTATACTCTAAGCAGAGAAAATGTAATCAACACCAGAAATATGACAAAATTATCTACATGAAGTGGAAAATGTGTAGAAATCACCAGAGATTATTTGCACCAGATCTTATCTCTTAACCCATCTTCGTTGCATTACTTGTCTTCGAGTAATGCAATGAAGATGGGTTAAGCAGTATGTCAAAATACATAACCTTGATATTAAAGTTATTGTCGGCAATTGGTTTAGTGATCCTCCATCTGGAATATTATCTCATTTAAGGCTAATTAGTCATGGTTAGTGATTGTTAGATTTATTAAAAAACAAGCATGTCATAAAGTTTTATAAATTTGTTATTAATCTGACATATTAAAAATATTGTAAGCAGATTAACTTTAATAGAGAGTTCATAAGTGATTACATTAAATTTAATTAGTTGTAAGTGATTTGTGATTATTTTATATAGTCATGAATTTTACAAATGTTTTGATTGCAATGTAATTAAAATGTTTTTGTAATTAGGATATTTCCAAATGAATAATCTACACAGTGAAGGATGTTTTGGAGTAATACCATGTTTATTAGAATAGATTGTCTCTTCCCTTGCATAAAGGTATTAAACCATAATTCTAATTTGGTTTTCTATTTTGGCCTTGTCATGTTTGGATGACCTTAGGATTTGCATATTTTTAATTTTAAGTTTCATTGTGTTGTGTCCGTGCTACTATTGTTTTCCCTATATAAGTTTGTGGCTTTTCTTTATAATTTGCTTTAGATATTAATGTTATATGGAGACTCATTGGATTTTTCATAGGGTAGCACATGCATCAACTACATTAATTAATGGGTATGCTAATAGTGTAGATGTTGAGCTATATTGACATGGTATTACTATTTTTATTTGTTTGGGGCCTAATTGTGTAATTGAGGTCACATGAAGGCCATGTTTTTGTCTTGGGTTTTCTATGATCAATTTTTGTTTAACAATTGATTTGATGACTAGTGTGGCTCTGTTGATCTACTATGGTGTTTGGTGGAATTTTATTGCACCTAATTGTGCAATTGATGGAATGGATCCCAAAAGAGGACAAATGCACAAGTTATGTTATGAAATTATATTTTGGAAACCATAGAGGTTCTTATGTGATTCTCATTATGTGTATATGATTTTGGTTTTTGATGTCCTCTTTGTTACCATGGCATATGTGTATTCCATTGATGATGTTGAGTTCTATGCTCCAAAATTTATTTTGTGGTTCATTGGATTTGATGAACCTTGAGCATTTTTGTTAAAGTTTTAGGATCATTGCAAATGTAATAGCACTATCTCATTGTATGTGTTTTCCAAATGCAACAATCTCTTACATTTATATTGAAAATGATCCAAGAAGAGACATGTTCCTTCATGAGACATGTCTATTCATTAATATGTAATTAATAAAATGATAATTATTATTATATACATACATACATACATACATACATAATATATATATGTGTGTGTATATATATATATATATATATATATGTATATATATATATCTATGTATATATATATATATATATCTATGTATATATATATATATGTGTGTGTGTGTATATATATATATGTATATATATATGTATATATATATGTATATATATATGTATATATATATGTATATATATATATATATGTATATGTATATATATATGTATCTATATATATATATATGTATGTATTTATATATATGTATG